>CM031602.1:63058056-63153056 GCA_018398815.1 Conus ventricosus
GGTTTGTGTGTGTGTGGTGGGGTTCTTTTTTTTTTTTTTTTTCCCAAAAAAAAGAAAACCAGGGGAAAAAAAAATAAAAAAACCTGACGAGAAAAAAAAAAAAAAAAGGGGGGGGGGCGGAAAAAAGGGGGGAAAAAAAAAAAAAAAAAAAAACCCGTGTCCCCAGGGGTTTTGCGGGTTTACTGGGTTAAAAAAAACAAGTCCCCCGTTTTTAAGGGGGGAAAAAAAAAAAAGAAAAACCCTTTTAAAAAAGTTTTTTTTTAAACCAAAAAAGGGGGAGGAAAATTTTTTTAAAAAAAAAAAACCTTTTTTTAAAAACCCAGCTTTTTTTTATTTTAAAAAAAAATTTTTTTTTTTTTAAGAAAAGAGGGAGGGGGGTTTTTTTTGTTCTTTTTTTTTTTTTTCTTTGTAAGCGTATGCAGTTTTTTTCCCCCCTTGGGAGTTTCTTTTGGTTATTTGTCTCTCTCCCTCCTGTCGCTCTCTCTCCCCTTCTCTCTTTTCTCTCCCTTTTTCTCCTTTCTCCCCTCCTCTCTCTCCCTCTCCCCTCTCTCTCTTTCTTCTCTCTCTCTCTCCCCACACCACACCACACCACCACACACACACACACATTTTTATAACACGTCTCTCTCTCTCTTTTCTCTCTCTCTTCTATCTTTTCTCTCATAGTAGTTTGGTTTGTGCCCCTTTGTTTTGCCCCAACACTCTGCATTTCCCTTTTCTTTTTTGCCCCATAAAACCAAAACGCTTGTGCGGCGCGCGCGCTTACACCAACACAAAACGCAGCACGCAGCACGAAACAGGATTAGGGTTCAAATTAAGTTCAGCGGAAAGGCGGAAAACATATTTTTTTTAAATTTTAAAATTATTTTAATTGTTTATTAGTTAATTGATAATTTTTTTTTGAGTGGGAAAAGATCACGTTTTGTCTAGGCCCTTTCTTTGTTTTTTTTTTTTTTCTTTTTGAATTAAAATTTTTTTTTTTAAACCCCTTTTGAGTATGAATTTGTTCATTGCCCCCTTTTTTGGGTTTTTAATCAGTTTAAATTTTTGGGAGGCGTTTTACTTCAAGTTTTGGAGAAAAAATTTAAATACAAAAAAGCAGAACGAGGGCGGGAGGGAAAAAAGCAGTCGCAGTCTAGTGTTTGGCCCCCCCCTTCCCCCCCCCCCCCCCCCCCCCTCTCTCTCTCTCTCTCTTCTCTCTCTTCTCGGGTCTCTGAAACCGTATATACCCAAAGGTTTCTGTTTTCTCTAGTGTTTAGGGAGAATTTTTATGTTTTATCTTGCGCGGGGGGGGGGGGGGGGGGGGGGGGGGGGGGTTGTTTGGGTTTTTGCTTGCGACATTAGAGAACTAACTAATTGTACCCCTTACGAAAACAGAGGGAAAAAAAAAATTATGTCCAGATTCAAAGGATTGTTCATGTGCTGTGACTTTGTGTAATCAACTGGAAAAAAATGCGCGCCCCGGCCCTGTTTCCCCCGCACGCACCGCCGCACGCACGCGGCCCCGCGCCGGGGCACACACACACACACACCCCACACACACCACACAAAACCCCCACACGCAAAACACTCTCCACATAACCATATATACCCTTCTCTCTTCTCTCTCTCTCTCTCTCTCTCTCTCTCTCTCTCTCTCTCCGGCAAAAATAGGGGGGACAAAATGCGGGGGGGGGGGGGGGGGGGGGGGGGGAGTAATATTTCCCGGGTTTTGTGATTTTTAAATTTTTTGTTTTATTGAAATTTTAATTTTTGAAATGTTCACAACGATGGTGAAATTTTTTTTCTAGCCGGTTCTGTTTACTTTGAAATAAAAAGTTTGTCGAAAAAATTTGGTATATGACTGTTTAAAAAAAGTACTTTAGTCAGTTTAAATTTTGCAGTACGATTATCAAAACGATTAGCGTTGTTTAGATGCTAAAATTGAACGACCCCACGAAAAATATACCGAAGTCGCAAGCAATATGAATAATTCTTTGGGGAGTTAAAATCCAAAACTTTTTATAAAAAAGAATCCTTTTTTTTTTTTTTTTTAACCCCAATTTCTTACTTTTTTTCTTTTTGTATGTGTGTTTTTGTTTTTTACCCCCCCTTTTTAAAAAAAAATTTTTTTTTCCCCCTTTTTTAAAAAAAATTTTTGTTTTTTTTTTTTAATTTGCCCAAAACCCCAGCACTCCGCCTTTTTTTCCCCGGGCCCCCCCTTCCAATCACCCTCTTTTTTTCAAAAAAGTTTTTTTTTTTTTTTTTTTTTCCCTTTTTTTTTTTTTTTTTTTTTTTGTGTCGAAGGAAACACGACCGTAAGGTTTTGTCGGGTAAATTTAAAACCCTTTTAAAAAAAAAAAAAAAAAAAAAAAAAAAAAAGAAAAAAAGGGGGGTCGCAGGCAGCTGTTTTTAAAAAAAAAATCGGTCAGGCAGTTGGCGAAAAAAAAATATTAAAAAAAAATAAATAAAAAAAAAAAAAAGGGAAAAAGGGGAATGCAGGGTTGTGCTAGTTGGGGCTTGGGGGAAAGGGCCCATCCATTTTGGGGGAAGGGGGGGGGGAGGGAAGGGGGGAGGGGAAAGGGGGGGGGGGGGGGGGGGGGGGGGGGGGGGGACACAAATATAGCGCGATATGAGTGAGCGGTAGATATAGATGTGCTCTGATAGAGAGAGAAAGGAGCAGAGAGATGAGTGTGACACTCGCTTAGTGTTGAAAAATATCCGACAGGTGACATGATATCAGAACGAACGGAAGAAATCATCTCTTCTCTCTCCCTCTCTCTCTCTCTCTCTCTCTTTTCTCTCCACACACACACACACATATATATATATAAAGAGAGAGCGAGAGAGAGACAAATTATTATATTATATATAATTACTTTACATTCATTGACAGCGGCATCAAATGACTACGACGACGACGACGATGATGATGATGATGGTTGTTGTTGTTGTTGTAGTAGTTGTTGTTATCATTGTTGTTGTGGTTCTCGTCATCATGCCAGAGAGTTCTGCGTTTTCTGCTGTCTTCATTTTGTTTGCCAGTCATGGGGCAGGGGAGCACTGAAGGACTAACTGTCCACCAGGTGCCTTCAGTCCTGTCGGTTGACGCCAAGGCCATTTTTTTTTTTTCTGTCTTGGTTTAAATGAATTTATTCGACTTTGCAATCACATAGTTTTACAATCAATGCCAAAATTTAAACAAGCTAGTGCTTATGATATCTTCAAATGCTTCTAATTACATATGTGACGAAGGAAATGGCAGAAGAATATTAAAGTTACTATTCTAGACAAAAGACGCAAAAATGTACATACTTACACACACACACACACACACACACACACACACACATACTACACTACACACACACACACACAACACACACACACACACACCCCACACGCACACATTGCACATGCATTACATACATGAATGTGTTCTGGCGTGCCCTGGGAGAATCGAACCTGATTTGCAACCCCCACCCCTCTCCGGGTCGGATGATATAGTTTATTCCCCTTGTTGTTGTTTGTCCTTCGTGGGCGAAGATGGCCACGACTTCTGCTGTCACTGGGTGGTGGTGTGTGTACGAAGATGGCTGATCAGGCCCATCCTCGCATTGAACAGTCTGTTGCAGAGTGGACAGGGCAGACTTAGAGATGAGCCAGGCTAAAAAGATGGTGCTTGCTCTGTTGTCCCCCCCCCCCCGAAGTTGACGTTTTTGCGCCTGTGCCTCACTAGCTTCGATCGTTGCGAAGTCTTTCACTGCGGATTTGATCATGGTGGTGCCAGGTAGGGCGATCTTGTAGCTTCTTCCCAGGAGGCAGGGGCGATGCTACAGCTCTTCAGTGAGGCCTTCAGTGTGTCTTGTAGCGCTTCTGTTGTCCTCCATGGGAACGTTTGCCTTCCAAGAAGCTCGCCATAGAACAGTCTCTCTGGGAGACGATTTCAGTCCATACGGTGTGCATGTCCTCTTGCCCACCTGAGCTGAGAGCGTATTAGCATTGATTGCATGAGTGCTTTGTATCTGGGCCTCCTGAAGCACCTGTGTATCTGGTACTTTGTCCTGTCGTCTGATGTGCTGGTAGGTTCTGAGGCATCTCATGGGGAAAGTGTTCCGCAGCCTGGCATGGGACTGTGCGTGCACCAACCACAAGTGTCACTCCCGTTTGCGGTAGCTAGATCTCTGGCTTGGTGCTTGGTTGCCGTTGAGGGGAGTTCTTCCTTCTGGTGTCCAATGTCGCGTTCATCCGACTGTACACTGTAGAAAAACGGTATTCTGGAATTGCCACCCCATTCTGAGAGGAGAGGAGAGAGAGGAGAGAGAGAGAGAGAGAGAGAGAGAGATGCTTATAGCCCAGCCGACCGCAAAGGGCCATATCAGGGCTGTCACCGCGTTGAAGTCAAACTGACAAGTCATCAAAACAACACGAAGGTGTGTGAACGAGTTTTTTTTTTTTCCCCCTTTTTACTAATGACTTATGAGTTGACTTCAACGTGGTGACAGCCCTGATGTGGCCCTTTGCAACATTACCTTGCCTTTTTGGATGTTCAAGTTGTCTGACAGTCTTTGTGCCCCCTCCCTCACTCCCTCCTTCGCTTTCCGCTTCCTCACTCGTCTCCCTCTGTGTGTGTGTGTGTGTGTGTGTGTGTGTGCAGTGCATGTGGGTGTGTGTGTGTGTGTGTGTGTGTGTGTGTGTGTGTCTTGTCTGTGTCTGTGCAGTGTGTGTGTGTGTGTGTGTGTGTGTGTGTGTGTGTGTGTGTGAGTGAGTGAGTGAGTGTGTCTTGTCTGTGTCTGTGCAGTGTATGTGTGTGTGTGTGTACAGTGTGGTGTGTGTGGGGGGGGGGGGGGGGGGGGGGACTAGAACTTAACTTGTGAACATTGTTGTATCTAGGCAAGTCAAAATCTGACTTTTTTTATGTGAGTAGGAAAAATAAAGAAATAAATCATTTAAGGTCGTGCAAAAAATCATTTAAGGTCGTGCAAAAAATAAATACTTATACAGTTAGAAAGAAGGAACATGAAAAAAAAAAGGAATTATAATAAACATTTTGAAGACTCTTATTAGAAAGAATGCGATGTAGATGCACTGTGTGTAATACACGGAAAGAGAGACTGACCATAATAATTTTTTTAATTTTTATTATGTGCACGTTTTGATGGCAGTAAGGACGGATGGATGTACCTTACTCTGTTTTATTTCAAATATGTTTCATTAACAGGCGCCTGTATACCTACCCACCGCACTCCCATCTCTCCCGCCCTCCTTCCCTCCCCCTCACCTCCCCCCCCCCCCCCCCCCCCCCCCCCCCCCCCCCCCCCCCCCCTTCCGAGAAGTACGTGACAAAATGACAGCCTGAAGATGGGGAAATGTCTGTCGATCTCTCACAATCTTTCCCCATCCTCCCGGCTCGGGGTATAAACGCCCCCCCCCCCCTCTCTCTCTCTTCTCTCTCTCTCTCAGCTGGCCCGGAGAGAAATGGACTGTTCCGCTGTCTCGCTACGTGCCTGTGCTAAAGCGCTCTCCTCTGCATCACGACTCGAGATGGACTGTTCCATTGCAGCCAGTTGATTAGATCAGCCTACACACACGTACGTAACAACAACAGGCTGTCGTCCCAGGCGGAAACGGGCTGTTCCACTATCAGGGGTGTTGACACCGAAAAAGCGGCGGAGCCGGCCTCAAGAGATTGCGGGGGGGGGGGGGGGGGGGGGGGGGGGGGGGGAGAGACAGGAGAAAGTGGTCTGCTCCACAGACCCGGATCGATAGACTGGGAAGTTGTTTTGCTCTGTGTGTGCGCGCGGTTGGGCGAACCGGTATCGTTTTTTTGCATTTATTTGTCGAGGGGGGTTGAGACGGATGGGCCACAAAATAATGAGGACGCGTGCTCTCTCTCTCTCTCTCTCTCTCTCTGAGGACTTGCAGCATTTTTTTTTTAGTTTTTAATTTTTTTTCTTACTAATATTGTTTTTCCAAAATTATTTTTACGTCCAGTTCTTACTTTACAAGGGCAAGGCTACATCCCCCCATGTCTGGCTGTGTGTGTGTGCACGCGCGTGCGTGCGTGTGTGTGTGTGTGTGTGTGTGTGTGTGTGTGTATGTATGGTGTGTGTGTGTGTGCGGGCGTGTGTGTGTGTGGTTGTAAAGAGTAGAAGCTGATGCGTGGCCAACAGCTCAAATATTAAAGTATGGAGTCTTGCAGTGAGATGTCGTCAGTTCGAATCCCGCTGTGCCCCCCCCCCCCCCACCCCCCACCCCACCTCCCCAACGTTGGCGATGGAGAAGATATGTACAACTGTCAACGTTTGTCACACTCCCCCTTCGCCCAGCGCTACGGTGGGAGGGCGTGGCCTACCATCCTACTCCTGTCTGTCGTTGAAATCTTTGGTGGATGTCGTGGATACATGAAAATGTGGAATTGGGGGATGGAGGGGGGGGGCAAAGACGATGTCCAGAAATAAATCTGGCGTGGGCAGAAACGCTTGCACGAACGTTTTAGCTGTTCCAAGATGCCTGTCGTTGCCTTTTCCGGTGGGGATGGGGGGAGGGGGGGGGGGGGGGGGGGGCTGTTCCAAACGGGTAAGAAAGGTTTGAGAGTGTTATTGATCATTGCGCTATGTGTGTGTTTCAATAACGTCATCTCAGTCTCTCTCCCAAACAAAACGGATTCTCTCTGTTAGGGGATGTGGGCCCGATAAGGACGTAAACGGCCAAAGCAGGCAGACAGGTGTACATGAGTGATGTGATGAGAGCGACAGTGAAGATCACAAACATAATTTGTTTTCCATATTCACTGTCCAGCCGGAAATTCACACCCACTCCCTCCCACCTTACCCCCCCCCCTCCCTCTCTCTCTCTCTCTCGCTCACACACATGATGCGCACATCCACGCACAAACGCTTGCACGCAGTGTGCGTACACCCACGCATGCACATAAACACGCATGCACAAAAACGCACAGACTCGCACATAGTGTGTGCAGATTCACGCATTTGTGTACCCATGTACGCACAGATACATTTATGCACGTGCACACAATTGTATTCAACCACATGCGCACGCACGCACACACGTGCACCACACACACACACGCGCGCGCGCGCGCGTGCTGACACACACAACTTGTTTCAGATGTGCTTGTAACGGTGAAAGTGTCCTTAAGGGCGCGTTCAGAACTTTGTAGTATTTTCTGTACAGTGAGCACGCGATCGTTGTGGGCACCTTTGCCTCTGAAAGACGGGCTTCACGCAAGTCCTGTACAATCTTGGAAGTCATGAAATTTGGATTTCAGCACTAACAAATATACCAGATGCTTGGAAGAGTCCGAAAATGAAGATTTTGACGCAGTAATTCTTAGGTTGGTAACAGAACAAGAAAATCAAAATTACACAGAATCATTATTGCTTTTTTGTTGTTTCGTTTTTCTTTTTTTTGTGTGTGTGGTTTTTTTTGTTTAATCGAGTTCATGCAGTTGTATCTGTTGAAAGTGCGGATCTCCGTGTCATTTGTGGATAACTGGAGTTTTGCTGAATGATTTTAATGAAGCAACCAAAGTATCCATTGTCAACCTCGGGTGATGTCAGTGGAGGAAGGACTAGCGCACAGCCCAAACACACTCACAGCTTGCTTACAATCTCATTCATATATCATGCATTCTTCACATCAAACCACTAGTAAAGTCTATAACTTTACTACACATGATCATAGAACGAAACATCAATGCATATGGAATCAAACAAAATAAAACATTCTCTCTTTCCTGAACTTCACAAAATCATTTATCTAAAACATCATTAACTAACCCGGGTATAAATAGATTTCTACTTTACCTGGCCAGGTGATCTTAACTATTCACGAATCACTGTCTTTTTCTTTTCCTTTTTTTTTTTCTTTTCACTGTCGCTTTCACAAACACGACACAACTGCTGGCACTGGTCAGGTTAGACTGCTGGCACCGGTCAGGCTGGACTGCTGGCACTGGTCAGGTTAGACCGCTGGCGTTGGTCAGGTTGGACTGCCGATGAAAGTGGCGCTGGCCAAGTATGAGGTCGAACCCCCGGTTCAGATGGAACAGTGACTATCAAACATCGATCTGTTCTCCTTTCTTTCTTCCTGCATTAACGCATTGCACTCTCTCTCTCTCTCCTAGTTTGCTCTATCAAATGGACATGGTTGCTTTTCTTTTCTTTTTCTTTTCTTTCTTTTCCTCTTCATTAGTTAGCAACTCTCTCTCTCCACATCTCTCTTTAGTCCCTCCTCTGCAGACTATCTATGGTGCTAAATGCTACAAACTTAGTTCTCTCCTCTCTCCTCATCTCTCTCTCTGCCCCTCTCTCCTGCAGAGCTTACACTCAGAACCTCTCTCTCTCTCTCTGTCTCTCTGTTCGTTCTCCCTCTCTCTCACTCACGCATTACTTTATCCCCTAACTCCGTGTCCAAGGGCCAGTACCATTGGTCAGTATTTTTACCACCTCGTACCCGAAGTTATCTCCCTCTAATTCCATTGGATATTCAAATCATGACAGTCACGCCTACACGCCTTACTCTCTGTGGTGGTCAATTGGTCATTTAATTGATTAGCTTGATTTCACCCCCACACACACTACCTTCTCCCTCTCCCTTTCCGGCGTCGTCGACCTAATGGTGGGCATTGGTCGTAAATTGGCTAGATCAGTCTGGCCCAGACCTGTTGGGACGTTGGTCAGCCACTCCGACTGTCTACGTGGAAGATTAGGATTAGCCTCTCGCTGTGCTCAAATTGGCCGGATGAGTCTGATCCGGGCGTCGAGACTCGTTTGACCAGACATCGAGGCGTTGGTCAGCTACTTAGTCCGTCTGGCTGGACAGACTGTCTCCGTGGAGCCTCTCCCCTATGCTTAATTGGCTGGCTCCGACACATGGGGCTGTCTGCCTGATGCCCAGAATATTTGAGTTAGAGCTTATGTCCAACCAACTTAGCTGGCGACGGACCACGACTTTGGTTGTGTTTATTTTTGACCGTGACATCCATAAAGATTTGTGTTTTCTGTCTTCAAAATCCTTGAAATTTATATTAAAAGTTCTTGAAAAGTTCTTAAAAGCCCATTAATTTTTTTTTCCTTTCTTCTTTTTTTTAAAGTCTGCATGCACCTTGCTCCTGACGTCATCAGCGCATGTTGCAGAGTTAAGCGTGGTTGCCGCGAACAGACCTGTGGAGAAGTGGGAAACTCGAAGAACGCGCATGCTAGTGGAGGTCTATATGGGTGTGCCTCTCATTCCGTGTCATCGTGTGCTAGCTGAACGGGCAGCGCAAGTGCTATATAGTGGTCTGAAGTTAGGTGCCATGCCTTTGTTCAGTCACAGGAGCATGTCTTTCTTCGCTTGCTATATTTTGTCGATGAACCAGTTGGAAGGCGCATCGCATCATCATTGTTGGCATACCTCCTGTTCGGTTTTGTGTGTGTGTGTGTGTGTGTGTGTGTTTCTCTTTTTCCCTTCACGAATAATCCCCAGTTCTGACAGAACGAACCAACATTCAGTATTTATTGTGAATTCAGGTCACGTAAATAATTCAAGATCTCTCTCTCTCTCTCTCTCTATATATTATATAATATATATATATATATATATATATATATATATATATATATATATATATATATATATAATACACCCCCTTCCGACCTCCCTCCTCTTCTTTACAACACAGACAACATAACTATACGCTGGTGCGCGCGCACGCACGCACAATAATACGCATTCGCAATTGCCCGTGCTCGCGTGCCGCAACCAACCTGAGAATCCCCATTATCAGAAATGTGCAAAATTGTTTGACGAGCGCGGCCGCACGCACACACAGACAGCCTTATTTTTACAACAAAAAGAAAGGGGGAAGGGGGGGGGGGGGGGACCTGAAAAAAAAGTCGTGTGGGAAGAGTGAGAGTGTGTGTGTGTGTTAAGGGGGGAAAAAAAAAAGAAGGAAAAAAGCCTGAGACAAAGTAGGGCAGAGAGGCCCCGTACCGTAGCGACCCAAGTTGGCCCGCATTTAATCAAGTCATAATTCTGTGGCGAGTCAGGCCGCCCAGCACTCTCTCTCTCTCTCTGGCTGCTTGTAGGTCACTCGAACCGAGTCCAACCAACGAGAACAGGAAAGAAAGAAGAAAAAAAGAAAAAAAAAGGAAAGAAAATCTCCTGCTGGGGCGTAATAATAATAGAAAAAGAAGAGGCGCGCGCCCCGCGCGCGTGGCCGCACACACGCGCTGACACAACAGCAAACCAACCCAACCATCGTCATAGGCTGATTTGTCACACCGACCGACCGACCGACACTGCGGTGACCCAACCCACCTTATTACCCCCACGTCCTGCGTGCTGCAGGCACGCGCTTGGGCCGGTCATGGGTCGGCGCGTGCACAGTGACCCCCTGACGACAATGTGACTGACGGGCCGCGCACCGTTATGTGGGGGTGAGGTCCTGCTTGGGGCTCCACGACCAGCAGTACAGTACAGCAGACAGCGCGAGCTCTGCTTTTTTTTTTTTTTTTTTTTTTTTTTTTTAAAGATGGGCGCGACTTGTTGGGTTGGATTCATGAAGTGGGACGAACGCCGTGGGGGGGGGGGGGGGGGGGGGGGGGGGGGAGGGGGGGGGGGGGAGCAAAACGTAACGGGATAAGTCCGTGAGAAAGTTAATTAAGCCAAGTAAAGCCACGCGCGGGACGTGAACGGTGTGGCAGGTCACGTTGTGTGGGGGTGGGGTGGGGTGGATGGGGGTTTGGGAGGGGGGGGGGGGGGGGGGGCTGGTGTGCGCATGACCTACTGTGGTTAGGTTTGAATCTGGAGCAGGCAGTCTTTGTTGTTGTGCTCTTTCTTTTCTTTCCTTTCTTTTTTCTTTTTTTCTTCCTTTTTTTTTTCCATTCTTTTTTTGTTGCACTCCAGAGCGACTGATTGTGCTGCACTTTGCAGATGGTAATGCTTTGTGCAGTTTTAAATATTTTTTTTTTTTAGTAAAACAAGAGCTGTCCCAAAAATGGTGGTGGTTGGTTGTGTGTGTGTGTGTGTGTGTGTGTGGCCATGTTGGCCTTTTTGGGCATGTGCACTAAACATGCGTATTAAGTTTGCGTGTGTGTGTTCCGAATGTTGGTACAGATCTATTTTGTCTCTCTCTCTCTCTCTCTCTCTCTCTTTTCTTCTGTGACATAACACACCACAACACACCACCCCACACAACTTGCATTTCTGTGTGATTCAGCAGCCGCGCAATCAGTCCTCATTTTAGCTTTGCATTCACCTGAGTTTTTCTTAATTTAGCGGGACTGTTTCTGAAGGAAAACGCTGGGCAGGTTTTTGTTTGGATAGAAATGATATGATGTTATCAGAAGCTGGAAATCATTTTGATTTTTTGTGAGAAGTAAACTGGTAACTGGCTGCAGTCATAAAAGAGATGGGAGTTGTGGTATCCTTTTTTAATGAAAACAAAAATTTTATGTGTGTGTGTGCATGTGTGCTTTGTGCGTGTGTGTGTGTGTGTGTGTGTGTGTGTGTGTGAAATGCATATGTGTGTGGTCTGTAGACTACAGCCTCTCGCATCCTGCGGCCTTCTCAATGAGCATGGATTTTTGATAATGAAAATGAGTGCTTGGGGTTTTTTAAAATTTAAAAAAAAAAGAAACAGCAACAAAAACCCGGGGCTTTTTTTATGGTTTCAGCAGCTGAGAGATAACCAAATATTAAAGCTGTAATATTTTACATGTAGCCATCACACCTGTTTCAAAGTCTTGAAGACTGTTAGGGATCCCACTTTAAGACTTTGCATACTGAAAATCGTTATACTGATGGAACTAACAGAGTCGTCTAAAACTCTGTTGTGTTTCAGTGGAAGAGCTGGGACGTGGCCTGATCAACATGTGCAATGTGGTGCCAGGGGGCGTGGTTGGTCTTCTTCCGTCCTACGACTACGAACAGCGCGTGTCGACCCACTGGGCCACGTCTGGAATCCAGGCCAGGCTGGAGACCCAAAAAGAAGGTGAGGAATTTTGGCAGGCTTCCACCTCAGCGCCACTCACTGAGGGTGCATGCTGGAGCTGTGTCTGAATGTACTCATTTCACTTTCAATACACACACACACACACACACACATGCACACACACACGCACACTCACACACACACGCGCACACTCACTCATACACACACGCACACACACACCATACACACACATGCACACACACACACACGCACACTCACTCATCACTTACACAGACGTGCACACACAACACACACAACAACGTGCACCACACACGCACACACACACACGCACACACCCCACACACACACACGCACCCACTCACACACACACACACACACACACACACACAACACACATACACACATACACACACACACACGCACACATCACCACATACAGACATACACACACACACACACACACACTACACACACACACACCCTAACATACACATACACACACACACACACACATTACCACACACACACACACACACACACACAGCCTGTGCACATTCAAAAAGGCAAAACATGCAGAAGGGCACTTTCGTCATCAATTTAAGTCTTTATCAGGTTTTCCACGTCTTCCAGTGTTCAGAGAAGTCTTTGCCCCGTGAACACACAGACCTCGGGACTGACCTTGACCCTTTGCTCCTTGGTGCCCGCATCGTCATTTTTTGAAACCCTTTCCCGTCTGGACATGCTGTTGTCTATAATATGAAACACTATAAGTTTGATTTGGGTTTATTGAATACTCGATTCAGTTCTCTACAAAATCATGGCGAAAGTCACTTTGATGCTATCTATGCATGCTGCATTTTTGGTTTCCCCTATTTTCCATGGTTTTGACCCCATACACTCCACAGTCAGGAATGCAAGGCGTTTAAAGTAGCAGGATGTACAGTTGTTTCTCTTTTTTCCTGTGGGCAGTCAGTTCATAAGACTTTATGGGGGAAAAGATAAAAGGAAAAGGAGAGAAGGAAGAACAAACAAAACCCCAAAACATACAATCAGATGTACAATCAGAAAAGAAGAAATTCAGAGGAGATTATTTTCAGGGAGATTAAAAGCACATTTCATTCAGGGTTTGTTTTGTTTGTTTTTGTTTTTGATGGAATGTTTTTACAGATGTTTGACATGAAAAGAAAAAGGAAACAAACAAAAAAAACAACCCACAGTTGCTTACCACAGCTCTGTGCATTAAACAAAAAAAACAAAACCCATAGTTGCTTACCACAGCTCTGTGCATTAAACAAAAAACAACAACCCATAGTTGCTTACCACAGCTCTGTGCATTAAACAAAAAAAAACAACCCATAGTTGCTTACCACAGCTCTGTGCATTAAACAAAAAAACAACAACCCATAGTTGCTTACCACAGCTCTGTGCATTAAACAAAAAACAACAACCCATAGTTGCTTACCACAGCTCTGTGCATTAAACAAAAAAAAAACAACCCATAGTTGCTTACCACAGCTCTGTGGCATTAGGTCTGTTGGTTATAAGCAGTGCTGTACTTTTCCTGGTATCATTTTGACATTGTTTTTATCACCATCATTCATGCAGAGTGTGGCTGTGTTTTTTATCACCATCATTCATCGACAGCGTGGGTGTTTTTATATCACTATCATTCATCCACAGCATGGCTGTGTTTTTATCACTATCATTCATCCACAGCGTGGCTGTGTTTTTATCACTATCATTCATCCACAGCATGGCTGTGTTTTTATCACTATCATTCATCCACAGCATGGCTGTGTTTTTTCACTATCATTCATCCACAGCGTGGCTGTGTTTTTTCACTATCATTCATCCACAGCGTGGCTGTGTTTTTTCACTATCATTCATCCACAGCGTGGCTGTGTTTTTTTCACTATCATTCATCCACAGCGTGGCTGTGTTTTTATCACTATCATTTCATCCACAGTGTGGCTGTGCTTTTATCACTATCATTCATCCACAGTGTGGCTGTGTTTTTTATCACTATCATTCATCCACAGCGTGGCTGTGTTTTTATCACTATCATTCATCCACAGCATGGCTGTGTTTTTATCACTATCATTCATCCACAGCATGGCTGTGTTTTTTATCACCATCATTCATCCACAGTGTGGCTGTGTTTTTATCACTATCATTCATCCACAGCGTGGCTGTTTTTTTTATCACCATCAGTCATCCACAGCATGGCTGTGTTTTTATCACCATCATTCATCCACAGTGTGGCTGTGTTTTTATCACCATCATTCATGCACAGTGTGGCTGTGTTTTTATCACCATCATTCATCCACAGTGTGGCTGTGTTTTTATCACCATCAGTCAACCACCAAAGTGTGGCTGTGTTTTTATCACCATCATTCATCCACCACAGCGTGGCTGTGTTTTTATCACCATCATTCATCCATCCACAGTGTGGCTGTGTTTTTATCACCATCATTCATCCACCACAGCGTGGCTGTGTTTTTATCACCATCATTCAACCACCAAAGTATGGCTGTGTTTTTATCACCATCAGTCAACCACCAAAGTATGGCTGTGTTTTTATCACCATCAGTCAACCACCAAAGTATGGCTGTGTTTTTATCACCATCAGTCAACCACCAAAGTATGGCTGTGTTTTTATCACCATCATTCATCCAAAGTGTGGCTGTGTTTTTATCACCATCATTCATCCATCCACAGTGTGGCTGTGTTTTTATCACCATCATTCACCCACAGTGTGGCTGTGTTTTTATCACCATCATTCATCCATCCACAGTGTGGCTGTGTTTTTATCGCCATCATTCATCCATCCACAGTGTGGCTGTGTTTTTATCACCATCATTCATCCATCCACAGTGTGGCTGTGTTTTTATCACCATCATTCATCCATCCACAGTGTGGCTGTGTTTTTATCACCATCATTCATGCACAGTGTGGCTGTGTTTTTATCACCATCATTCATCCATCCACAGTGTGGCTGTGTTTTTATCACCATCATTTGTGCGAAGTGTAGCTGCTCGCATGGTGGTGATGTTATGCAAAAACAAAACAAAAAAAAAAGAAGAAGAAACAGCCATAGACACAATCCTCTGCCTCAACAAAATGCACTTTGTCACTTGGCACTTGTTTGTCAGGGTGTTTGTACTGGATGACCTCAAGAGTTGTTACTCCTGGGAATGCAAAGAAACATGAACACTGCATTTTTTTTTGTGTTAAACATTCACTTGGTAACAATGCACAGAGTCTTGAGTTACAACCCGTTTTTCTTGTTCTGTGGACTCAGATTTTCAGAGAGCCAAAGAGCGCCGTCCAGGTGGAACAAGTCCTGAGCGAGTACAGCACCTTCATCCAGGTATGTAGTCCTGAACAGGATTGTTATATACATAAAATAAACCTTTAAAATGTTTTCTTTGAACAAAAACCTCAGCTTTTACAACCCATACTCAAGCAGAGTGATTGGGGGAGGGTGGGGGTGGAAATAGAGATTTCTTGTTTTATTCATTTGTCTGCTCATTTATTATGACACTTATTTTGAAAATAAAAAAGAAGCTCATAATCAGATTGGTGAAGTTGTTATTATTATGAATACTTGTACAGAGCCATCCTGGGCTAGAGACCAAGCTCTAAGCGCTTTAGAGTCCACTCTTTTTACACAGCGGGGCTGCCTACCTGGGTAGTGCCGACTGAATAGCTGCCAGCTGGCGCTTTATTCAGTCGTTTCCCATGTCATCCAGACAATATCGTTCAGTATTGTTCACTCAATTTCCCACTTCCTTCATTCTTTCCATTTCTCACGCAGGGTGCATGCTATGTGTAACGGCCAGACTGGCCTTCTCTTCAGAAAGTTGGTGATGGGATTTTACGTGTATGCAAGATGTTATGCGTGCGTTCACACACGGAATCTCGGTTTATAGCCTCATTCGAAGGACTGTATGGGAAATGGAATCAGAATCAATGTTAACTCTGAGGGAAAAATCCCCCTGTACCGAAAAAGCCCCAGGATCACCAAGATTACGAGTCCGGCGCTCTACCACTGAGCTATTCTGGCCCTGGTTGTCTGTCTTCACTGGGTTTCTCAAAGCTCATCGTAGGACACACTGGGTTTCCAAGTCAGTGTGTCCTACGATGAGCTTTGAGATTAAGTTGAAAGCTTTCTTGAGCTACAACAAATTGTAAGATGCACAATTGCAAAAACAAAACAAAACAAAAAAAATTTTTAGTAAATTATAGTAGGCGTTCCTGATGGCTTACGGTTCCTCAAAATTTATGAAGTGGTGCAATTTTTTTTTTTTTTTTTTTAAGATAATGAACTGTTGAGAATGTAAGCTGTCAATATCATCCAGCTGTTTTGATACAAACGTTTGTTATGTAGAAGCGTTAAATCCCTCAGAAACTGTGTGACATAATTTGCTGATCACATAAAGCCTTTGGCAACACCTTACAGTCATATTAAACCATTTTGTATGGAGAATTCATTTGGTGATGTAAAATTATTGATGTTCAGAAAGATATGTATCCAGTTCAGTTTAGCGGTCAGGTCCTTTCTTCTTGATTAGTTTAGTTGATTTCTTTTTCTTTTTTCCTTTTTTTTTTTTTTAACTTTAACACATATTCATGAATTCAGTATGTTGTGTCTGTACCAGAGACGTATGCAGCTAAGGAAAGATTTAAATGACATGGAACATTTGTTTGAACTAAGCTGCTAGTCTTAAAAGTAGATGAAGGCAAGAAGCAACTCATACTGATCCCGTTCTTGGCTGAGTGATGGCTGGCTTTCTGTCACCTGTTTTCAGAAAGGAGACTTTTAGCTTGATCAGATCTTGGATGCGCATTAGGAATCCTGCTAGTCATGGATTAATGATTCTGTTTGCTGGGTGGTTGGCATTATCGTAGTGGTGCCTAAGAATCAGAGTGTCAAGTGCCACAACATTTTCATGAGCAGGAGGGTCCTGTTTTGAACGATCATGGTTCCAGGACCAACAGGCGAGGCAGTGTGCGTTTTCGTGTGTGCGTTTCTGATGTGTATAATTCTGTTCTTTTTTTTTTTGTCTTGCTTTGCCACTGCAGTGACATTATCCCCATGCCACTCATTGCAGTTCCCCATCCATGGTCTCACCTTGGGTTGTCCCGTCGCAACCTCGGCACCAACAATCCACAGGTAGAGTCTAGGTGAAGTCATCATGAGGCAACCAACTAGAGGAGACGCCGCACGACTGCCGAGTCTTTTCACTGGTGTCTGATCTATAAAGATGTCGTAGGACCCACTTACTTGGTCACCTGCTGACAGCAACAGTTGTTTGGTTGATGATCCAGCGTGAGTTTCTGTCCGGAGGATGCCAGCACATCTGTCCAGGGACAGTCCCCATCTTGCTGATACTGGCGACTTTGGCACAAACTCAGCCAGAGCATAAAGGTGCAGAGGAAATGGACACTGAGGTCATTATGAGAGCAGGGCATGAAGAGACACAGAATTTGAGATTTTTTTTTATGCTTATCAGTGAGGATGATGAAAATGATGCTACGGAGTTCCATTTCAGTCTGAGACTGCATGACAGGGCCACACCTCTTTGCTTGCTTTAGTAATATATCCTGGCTTCATCCAGGTCCAAGAGATACAGTCACCTGCAGTGCTGGTCAGGAGATTTGAGTAACATTCTCAAAGGTGCATGTATTAAGTGCATGAAACGCAATTGTGTGCTTTCGGTCTTTCCAGCTGAGCCTGCAGCAAACTCAGCTGTCGACAGGCGCCAGAAAAATCCCACAAATATTAGTCGTTTCAAAGTGAGATGACTGCCAGCAGACATTGAAACAAACTTTGGAAGGAATTAAAGTAAATCCCCCAGATTACAGGGACAAACAAATCACAAGACAAAACATGACACGTTTCAACCTTTGGGCTTCTCAGGCGAGATAAACAACATTCAGGACAATGAAAACAAAGAACGAGCAATCACTTATTTTCTCGTATTCGGTGCAAGATGGGCGATAAGAAAAGTGATTGCTCGTTCTTCATTTTTATTGTCCTGAATGTTATTTCTCTTGCCTGAAGTAGACATAGGAGGTCGAAACGCGCCATGTTTTGTCTCGTCATTTGTTTGTTCTGTTCACAGCATAGTCACTTAAAAATCCTTTTGAAATTAATTTCCACAAATACAAACCAAACGCACAACCTCCCAGCCAAGAACCCATGACACTAACCAGTATGCCATTGCGGATGGTTGTAAAACATGACTCTACCCAGTATGCTATGGTGGTTGGTTATAGATGAACCGTGACACATTATGCCTGCAGAAATGCAAGATTCGGAGTCCAGGTGGCCCCACAGGAGCTGTACTGATGTGTGTGGTGGGGGGAAGATGAGTGAAGGGATCAACTTCTCCGACGACTTGGGCAGGTGAGGAATTTACCTCAAAAAAGCTTTGTTAGTTTTGTTGTTGAAGATGAAAGGAGGTCACTTTCTGCAGGCTGTATCATCGTTTTAACTCTTTCAGTACTGATGTTAACCCTTTCAGTACTGATTTCAACCCTTTCAGTGCTGATGTTAACCCTTTCAGTGCTGATGTTAACATGTCACTGCTGATGTTAACCCTTTCAGCGCTGATGTTAACCCTTTCAGCGCTGATGCTAACACTTCACTGCTGATGTTAACCCTTTCAGTACTGATTTCAACCCTTTCAGTGCTGATGTTGACCATTTCAGTACTGACTTCAACCCTTTCAGTACAGACAGTAGAGTGCACTGAACAGCCAGTGCAGATGCTGCACACTGTAGGGAACAGCCTGTTCAAGAAGCATGTTGGCACACTGTTAGTTATTTGTTTTAAAGAGCTATTGTTAGAAAACTACTGTCTTGGTCTTTTGTTCATTAGACAGTAATAAATTCTTTTAGAGAATATGATTTTGAAAACAATTTCAAGCAAGATTTAGTTGTGTGTGTGTTGAGAAGTTGTTTTACAATATTCTTGTTACAAATAGTTCCCAATATTTTGTAATGAAAATCTGATAGGGCTTGTGCTATTGCAGAAAAACAGAAACAAATGTTACACTTCAAAATGATTTTGAATAAGAAAAAAAAGAACCTTTTTACCATGCAGAAGCACGGAAAAAGCTCCTCATTCCTTTTTTTTTCTTTTCAGTGTACAGCTGTTGGTCATTCATCTATTCTTTATAAAGGTCAGAAACACAAGTTAATGAATGTCTTTGTCAGTGACATGAAGAACTTTCAGTAATAAATCATTTATTATGCTCATTATCAGTCAGAACTTGCTAGGGTGAAACTCCTGTGATGTGTATGAAGTTGTCGGTCGACTCCTTCCATCTGTAGGGAGAGAATGACCTGTGACCTATCGCCAAAAAGTAGGGCTTTTCCAGTCTCTAATGATGAAGACTGAGGGAAGTTCGTTTAGCCTTATGTCCCTTGTCACTGATTAGCGCCTGCAGTTGTTCCCCCTGATGGAGCTGATGGACAGCAACAGACTTGTGCAAAAGCTGACAAAAGATGCGCTTGATGTTCAAACTCAGACATGGAGACCAAAGCCTCAAGGGAAGGGAGGTAATCAGGGATTTTGCATTTCTTTGACGTCCATGGGGGTAATAAACCAATTGGTTCCACCATTCCCCCCTTCCTCACTCGCTCCCCTACACACATGCACATAGGAAAAGAGTTAGAGAGCCTTCTCCCCCATACCTGCCGAGACTGATGTCCAGTCAGTGTAAAACTCTTCGACATGTTGCTAACAGGTAAGTGTATGTTCGACAGTCACCATCTGCTGTTCTAGAAAAGTCACACCAAACTCTGCTCACTCCTTTTGTCTTAACCTATGAAAGAGGCCATACTGAATGGAAAAAAAAAAGAGCAAAAGACTGGCATGTACTTGTAATTGTTTGATTAAGAAAACTTTTCTCTTTGGTTGTCTCAATGCATTTATTTAGATTTTTGCTTCCCCCTGTACAGCTAAGTGCAATCTTTCTCCGATTGTTTGTTCAGACGCGACCAGTACCAAGGCATTTTTGTCATAACTGAATGCTGTGCAGGTGTTATAAAACAAGAACATTGGATTCAAAATGGGTTGATTGTGATTTTGTTGTTGTTGTTGTTGGTTCGTTTGTATAATTGTATGAATTTGACATTCATCTATTGCATTGAGGTGAACAGTATACTCTGAGCCATCTCCTGTGACGTGGTAGAGGCTAAATGTTATCATGGTAACATCTCCCCATGCACAGGTGCGTGCTGATGGTGGGAATGCCTTATCCCAACATCAAGTCCCCAGAGCTGAAAGAGAAGATGGACTACCTCAACGCCAACTTCGTGAGTTTCAGTTTCATCAAGGAGGCGTCACTGCGTGCGGACTAGGCCATATACGCTACACCACATCCGCTAAGTTTTGAGACCACACTACGCATGATTTTAAGCTGATGGATAAAATGATTTAACAACAAAGATGAGAGACTTGAAGAAGAGGGTCTTGTGGCTACGACTCAACGGATGTCTGACCTACGCATTAGCCCAACGTGCTAGTCAGACCTTGAGTGCCTACCTACCATTTTTTTCCCTTTCTTTTGTGAGTATTCCTGTCAACCTAGCAGAGATGTAGTGCTAAAGAAAGCAGCAGCTCTTGCTCAGGCCAATATTCGTCCACAGACTTTGTTTTTATGTCATGTAACGAGTTGCTTGTTGCCTCACGGCTTAAGGCTGCTTCAAGCAGAAGTAGGAGGCAAGGGTGTGAGGGATTGTTTCTGGTTATAACCTGATGCTGTGATGACCTGTGTGAACTTTGCAACAAAACACTGCCAGGCTGTCCTGTGAAACGAGTGTCAAGTCATCTTTGATGAAAGCAGAAACATGATCAGATGATTAAAATGATCAACATTGGAATTTTGGTTGATCCTGGCTGCATATGCTCTCTTCAGTTCATGTTTATATATATATATATATATATATATATATATATATATATATAATAATATATTATATATATTATATATATATTATATCTCATCTATCTTTCTATCTATCTATATCTACACACACACACACACACACACACACACACACACACACACACAAATTACATTCAGAAATTCTACAGAGCATTTGGAAATTTCTGGAAACATTTTTCGTGGAAACTTGACATCTCAATGCACAGTTACAGGCCGCGGCACCTTTTGTCCTTGAAAGTGGTTAAAGCGTTGAAAACAGAATTGAAAAACATTTTAGGAATTGTGAAACCTGAAGACAACAAATTTCTATCTTGCTCATTTTGTGGCATATAATCTTTGTTTATGACTTCACTGTCTGGACATCCTTGGACTGTGGCATAACTCCAGACTTCACAGAAGTGGTTAAAAAAAAAGCACAGGGAAAAAAGTAATGTTGCATTTATGGTATCCCTTAGAGGCCTTGAGATGATTTGTGATGCTCCACCATTCGCATTGCTCTTTCCAGTCACCAGTAATGTACTCCCAGGTGTACAGCAACCATGATCATATTGTCCACAGCCTCGGGACGAGAAAGGGCGACAAGCAGGTCAAGTCCATTATGAAAACCTGTGCATGAAGGCTGTCAACCAGTCCATCGGTGAGTCCTTGGGCATTGTTAGTTAATTTACAGCTACATTCATCACCTGTTTGCAGGTCGGAGGAGAGACTGCTTGGGGGGTGGAGTGGGGAGGGGGTGTTCTCTGTTCTCTCGTTTTGAATTTTACATTTAACATCTCATTCTAGATATTATGGTTTACATGTAAGGTCTCAATCTTAAACCCAACATTTTATGGTTAAGATCTCATTCTAAATCCTACGTTTTACAAGCAAGATCTCATTCGAAATCCTGCATATTACATTTAAGATCTCATACTAAATTTTATGTTTTACAGGTAAGATCTCATTCAAAATCCTATCATTTACATTTTAAGATATCATTTTAAATCATACTCCTCACATAAAATAAATGCACTGTATGAATAATTGTGAACATCACAAATTATTAAATACAAGACAAAAGGCAAAATGTCTTCCTTTTGAGGGTAGCACATGCAAATAATCTTACATACAAAAGACCTTGTTTTCTCCTTTTGAGGGTAGCACATGCAAATTATGTTATTAAATACAAGACAAAAGGCCATGTTTCCTCCTTTTGAAGATAGCACATGCAACTTCCATAGTTCAAGGTTGGGTGTTTTTATCCATACATGTGCCTTTTGGAGTGGGTTCAGGTGGCAAGCCTCCGTCTGCCCTGCATGCATACCCCACTGTGTGTACCACAGCAGAATGTCCTCCATCTTTTCATGAAGGCGTCATTATCTGTTCTGTTTACTACTGCAGACTATCCTCTGTCTTTTCACGAAGGCATCATTGTCCATTGTCTCGACATTGCCAGGTCACCAGGGGATTGGCATTTCTGTGGTGCATGCTGTACCCAGGTCACATGAATACCCATAATCCATAAAGTTTGATAATCCTGCATTTTTGCATGGATGAAATTTTGATTTATTGAAGTGTTTGATACAAGGCACATGCAAGATGTGAAAACACGATTATGTCTCTCTAACCAGTTACACTTTAACATTAGGGGATGACGTACATACACATGGTATTCACCAAAAGAAAGAAAGAAGGAATAGAAAACTGAGTGACCGATATTCAACTGAATGATACTGAAACGACTGAATGTAGTGCCAGCAGGCAGCTCTTCAGTCAGTGCTTCCCAGGTAGGTATCTTGTCATGTAAATGTGAGTGTTGATTGTAAAGCGCTTCGAGCTTGGTCTCGAACTGAGGATAGGTTGTATGTAAGTACACTTTATAATAATGATAGAGACTAACTGTTAACAGCAAAAACAAGACTCGGCAAAGAGTTTGCCCCACTACAGATGTTTTATCGTGTCGCTCTGCTGCAGGTCGAGCCATCCGCCATCGAGGCGACTATGCCGTCATCGTGTTGGCCGATCAGCGGTACGCCAGAGCCAGCGTCAGCACCAAACTGCCCACCTGGATTTCCCAGCAACTCTGCAAGCTGGACAAGTTT
The DNA here is from genome assembly GCA_018398815.1 of Conus ventricosus. Lineage (NCBI taxonomy): Eukaryota > Metazoa > Mollusca > Gastropoda > Neogastropoda > Conidae > Conus > Conus ventricosus. The sequence goes on from CM031602.1 coordinate 63,081,039, forward strand.
CCTCCGGCGCTGGCTGCCATCTCCAAGGTAGGTCTGTGGCGGAGGTTTCTCTACATGAGTTTCCCCCCCACCTCCCACCACTAGTTTTGAATCCAACGTTACAGTTTTGGCTTTCAGATTGAAATAGATCACATCATACAAAAACGTGTTGTATTGGTCAGCGTAAGTCTCGGTTGACTGAGTTTGCATTGAAACAGAAGGATGAAAATACAGAGGGCCCGTTTCATTTACTCAGGCAGATCCTTTTCCAACTATCCCCCCACCCATTGAGTACCCATATTGGAAACGTTGACATTGGGTTTGCCTTCTCTGGATGCAATCTAGGACTCATCATCTCTTGTGACATGCAACTCCACATTCACATCTGCAGACCAGCTTATGCAGCTTTCTCAACCTTCAAAGCTCTGTCTGCCACTACCTCACAGCTGTGGAAGAAAAAAACAGTTGTCTGTTTTTTCTCCTGTCTGGACAAGATTATGGCAATCTATTCTTGCTAGATATCCTAAAAGGTGTATAGATAAGTTACAAAATGTACAGAATTTAAGTGCAAAGCTTGTTCTTAAGGCAAGAAGACAAGACCACGTCACGCCTCCACTGTGGTTACAATTCACAGCACACATTGAACACAAAGCTATCACTTCTTTGCTACACTTTCTTCTCAGCGTCTTCAGCTTACATTTCAAACTCTTCGACAGCTTCATTCGGGAACAGATCGCCTGTTTTGTACTTTCTGAAGATTCATATGAAGACGTTTGTCGGAAGCACTCCGTCAGTTACTGCTTCAAGGAAGTGGAACTTGCTACCCAGTACTGTTTGCCCGGTCAAATGAAAAATATAGCATGTAAGAAAGAATTCATAACTCATCTGTTTCAGCTGTACCACACAACCAACCACCCCAGCCTTATTACTCTCAGAGAAGAGAGAGATGATGTTGCTTATAGCTCAGCCAGCTGCTGAGGTCATACCAGGGCTATCACGACGTTGAAGTCAACTCACAAGTCATTAAAAAAAAAATAATAATAATAATTCGAACAACCCTTTAATTAACCTCTTCCCTGCTTGCCCTGTGTTTATTACTGGGTCGTTTTCACGATCTTGTTCGCCTATAACCGTGTCTACTACAGGGTACTTACTACTTGATTATACTTGTTTTTATCATACTACTGACCAGCAAAATCAAATTATTATGATACCACATCATAGCACAGGGCACAAGAAAAAAACATGCAAAAAATCTAAGAGATATCTCAATAAATGAATGAGTAGTGAACAGATGAGTGAACCTACTGCAATTTGGCCCCGGCACTGAGCAATGCAGAAAAGCTCTTATACTGTGGCAGGGAAAGGGTAAAATACACCTAAAAACACACCGGAAACTTCGTTAAAAATCTTTCTTCCATGAAATCTTACATCAGATGAAAAATGTTGATCTCTTTCAGAAATTCAAAGATCATGTCAGGTCATTACTCCGAGTACCTTAATCAAAACACATACACATGACGCTCAAGTTACACGCATATATCAACTCTGCTATTAAACTAGTTATTTTTACATGTTGGTGTACCATTTGACCAGAGCCTACCTATGTGATGTTATGTGTTTGATTTATTATTCTTACATACTTTCACTTGTTTTTTGCTTGTGTTCTTTTGAATGATTCTCAGTACTAGTTGTAAGTTTCCATAGTAAAGCGGTCATATGTGATTATGTATGTGATACACAGGTTACGGCTTTTTATTCTGTTCAACTTCGTGCTTGTTTCAATTGTAAAGTGTGGTTAGCCTATTCGTAGAAAAGGGAATCGCACTATAGAAGTCCCCAGATTCAGATTTTTGTTAAGGTTTGATTTGGTTATCAGACTTTTGTTAACATTCTCCAAATCAGATTTTTAACCCATAACACAAATGCTGTTCATTACTCGCAATCTGTGGTCCCTGCTGAACCAGCTTGAAATCTCTTCTATGTGTGCCATCTCTTCTGCATGTGCTTTGCCTAGAGTAGCAAGGGAGATAACTGAAACATTTTCCTTGTAGTAATTGACAGCAGTAGTTGCATGTAAATGAGAACTGTATTGTATGACAGATTTTAAACCCCTTCACTGCCCAGCCCGGAAATGTTCTGGGCTGAAACGTGCATCCTGTATGCCTGTAGCCTGGAGAATTTTTGGGGTGATGACACGATGTAAACAAACCAGCTTCCCTGGCAGCGAGTGAAGGGAAATAAATGAATACTTTGAGATTGAAAGCAGTCTACAGTATCTGTCAAGGCAGTGGACCAAGTGTCAAGGTTGTTGTCCAAGTAGAAATAGAGTGCAGTAAACATAGCAAGTGGCTGCATAGCAATCTACTCTTCAGCACAGAGCGCACTTGCTGTCAGCAGTGAAGGGTTAATGAAATTCCTGTCGATTTCTTTTTTCTTTTCTTGAAAAAAATCTGTTTTAGTGACTTGTGTGTCTTTATGTGTATATATATATATATTTTTTTTTTTAATTGTATTTCTAAATCTATTTTGAGTCTGAGGTGACAGCCCTCCTATGGCTTCTTTCAGTCTGCTGGCTAGTTTTCTGTAGTGTTATATAAGTATCATGTATAAGTTTGGGTGAGTTTTGAACCATGTTCTTTTGTGACATCATGGGTTTTTTTTTCCGTACATTTTTGTTCCAGTTCTTCAGCAAGAAGAGAGAGAACATGAAGAGCTAGAGGATCATGGCAGCACGCTTCCAGTGTGGTGCGTCGGGCAAGGATGGGAGGGTGTGGGTTGGGGATATCAACCTCCAAAGAATGTGTGTGTTTGTAGTTTCTCCATTGTATTTAAAAAAATTGTATAATGTCATGTTTAATAAATCACTTGAGTTGTTTCTGTTGTTTAGCCATCAATAGAAACCAGATTTACTATAATAAAAAAAGAAAATGCATCATCATGAGTAGAATGTTAAGTATCCAGTGCTGTACTTAACTGCTAGTGGTATTTATTCATTGAAGGCAGTGGTATTTATGGAGTTACAAGCATGGAGGTTGCTTCTTGATTATGAATTTATTTAAGGGAAAAAAGTGGTTGGATCAGATGTTTGTGTTTGATTCTCAGTAATCATTGACACCCGCTTAAAAAGAAATTGATTTTGGTTAGACCAGGTGTTCACTGATTAAAATCGATTGAAACATGAGAGACAAACTGGTTAGAAGTTGCCACTGAGAAAGACAATCTTGAAGATTAAAAAAAAAAATTTGTATCAAAAGTTAATGAATAGTATGTTTGTATGCATTTTACCCATTCTAACAAAATGAAGGCCAGGTTTGAAATAGATGCTGTATGAAGGTTCATATATTATACTACTTTTGACCAATGTGATATCAAGGGCATGATGCATTTCAGAACAGAGTAGGGAGTAAGTTGTGTGGGCACTTGTCTTTTTTTTAGTAAAGGGATCCAAACTTTGAATGAATATTTAATAAAGGAAATGCTTTGATTTTTAAGTTTCAAAATGGAGTGACTGAGAGCGGAAAATGAAGCAAAATTTAGAAAGAGAGGGTGGGGTTGTTGTTTTTTTTTTTTTGCCCCAGTAAGCACTATTATCAATCCACCATAATCACTACCGTCACAAATATATCATACTATTCTACAAGACAAGCTATAAACCCCATTGTTTCACATCCCCCCCCCCCCCCGTCACTATTTCCTCTCCCATGATCCCCTCCTGGGTGGCCTTATTTCCGTCTGCCGGCCATTTTGGTTGTGTGGCAAATATGAGAAGATAAGTGGTTTCTCGTTCTTCATTTTCACGGTCCGAAATGTCTGTTTTTGCCTGAAGAAGACCCAAGAGGTCGAAATGCATTGTCTTGTCCTGTACTTTGTCTATGTCCTTGGCAGTAACTAACCCCCCCTATTCTAAATTCTGATTTTTAAGTTTGGGGGGAAGAAAAAACTAACACCAATGACCATATAATGGATAGACAGATGTGCTGATATTAACAGTGTGTTGCGAGAACATCTGAGAAGAATAGTGGAGTCCACTTAATATGATTAGATGGGACAAAAGCAGTTTGATTGTGTTTTCCAGTCAACATGCTGGGAAAACTGACATGGCATAACACTATACTGTTGGCTGATTAGTTTCAGTGGGAAGCATCAGGGCTCAGAATCCAGATTAGAAAACAGCCTACATAAAGTTAAGATCTTTATGCTTGTTCTTATCAGAACTTAGAATTATGACAATCATTCAAGTATTAAAGAGTCCTTGAAACACTACATGTCACAATCACTTGGTGACTGAAGAACTGAGCAGTCTAGATGAATTCCACTAGCTTATAGTGATTACTATTGTTGTGGAGTTCATCCATCATAACATCAGCAAAGAACCAATATGACATCAGTGCTGATAGTGTTCAGGTTCTGGGAGAATTTCCTTTGCCAGTATTTTATAATGACCATGGAAGTCCCAAGCATAAATCCCCACAGAGAAAAACTATTTCCTGCGTTAATTGGAGATGGAATGGAGTCAGAGATGATATGGAAAAAAAATTCCTGCAGATGTACGATTTTAGCTCTGGCCTCCATGAGAGAGTTTGAACTGTCGCAGTATTTTGCAATTTTCATTTAATATCAAATGACACATACACGCACACACACACTCCACGCTGTGCCTCCCATAGAAACACAGAAGCTCAAATTTGATGCTGAAAATACAGTTAAAGACCACATGAGAGACCAACAGCTTAACTACTAAGGTACCCTTTAATGGCCCCTAATGCCTTATAGCCCCTAAGAATGTTGCACATTCAGGCACCAAGACCGATTACCCCTCTTGGGGGAGACCTGGCTTTTTAAATCAAAAGCATACTTCTGAATTTCCATCCTGTTTAGTTTGTATGAAACATCTACATCAAAATATCATGTACACAAGTATAAAAGATAGGAAAGGTATCTCTGGAAGAAGTTGCAGCAGCTCAAAGTGAAAGACGGAACCATTCGTTTCCCAAGGCAGCCATTTGCTCGTTTCCCAAGGCAGCACTTGGAAAAGGTTCAAGAGATCGAATCAGTCAGGGGCTCTTTCCCTTGTTCTGACTGCACTTCCTGAAGAGGCCACTGGGCTCTTATGGTCATGAAAACTCAGTGGAGGCACTTAACTTCACTAAATTTGTTTCATGACTCTGGGTGGCAGATAGCCTGCTGTTGATGAAGCCATTCAGCCAGCGTACAACATGACCATGGCAGCTGTTCTGTAAGGAGCCAATCAGAAATGAAGTAACAAAAAAAAAAAAAAAACGCATGGTGACCTGTTTCAATTTCCTCTCCATGTCTGTGGCCTTGATTTGATTCCATCAGGATCACTGGTATCAGCAAGTCCATGGGGGCTGTCATCAGTAGAGGGCCAGTAGGTTGTGTTCTGCATATGTTGGATCAGAACAGGTGACACTGAACACCATGAAGTGACTTGGCAGCAGTGCAGCATCTCCTCCTGTGGGTTGCCTCTTGACTTCGTGACATTGACTGCTCCCTGTGGATTGCCGGTGCCAGGGCTTTGGCGGGCCGGGCCGGCTGTGGCTGTGGCCAGGTATGGTGTCAAATGAGCAGCGTGGGTGCACTGCCACTGAGGTGGTACAGAAGACGGGACAGAAAAAAAAAAACCAAAAAAAAAAACCGACTGTCATAGCATCTAATTGCCGTCATGGCGTCAATTCGTGGATATTCTCAACAAGATGCTGTTTTGTGAACGAAAAATGCGACTGTTTTCTCTCTTTATGCTGAACATGATGATGACAGCTCATCTTGTGAAGTTTGGTGGCAGTGTTACATCAGCGCTAACAACAGTCAAATGCAGCAAAATGTTCTTTGTATCAGTGTGGATCACCATTGAGTTTTGCTAAAATGGACCCCAAGAAGGCTTGATTGCTGTCTGCAGAGTATGATGTATGTTCTAGTCAAACTGCTGGAAATAATTATGATGTATGTTAGTGGAAAAAGAGCTGTGAAATATGTATGTTGTGGATACTTCAAGAGTGAAAATGTTGCCACAACCTTTTCCAAGCCAATGATTGAAGGCAGTACAGCAAGTTTTGGAGAGGGATCATATTTCACAGCTTTTGTCACTCATACAATCCCTCTCCAAAACTGCAAGTGTGTATGTTGTGGATACTTCAAGAGTGAATTTGTTGCCACACCTTTACCAAGCCGATTGTAGAAGGCAGTACAGCAAGTTTGGTAAGGGACCAGTCAAAAGAAAGAGAGCATTCTCTGCCATCACAGCAAACATTCACAAGGAAGTTGTGCTAAGAAACTGGAGACAAACTGATTTTATCAGTTGGCTTCATTTTCATATTAAGAGGTGGGTACTGGACCTGTGTTTTTTGTAAACATGCTGAAACCTGTGAACTGGAGCGTGGGTTGACCAGTCATTTTGATGTTTGAGGCAGGTAAAATAACATCTTGTTCACTCGTATGTGAACACGATTGCAAGTTAAAAGGATTGTGTCAAGCATGCAATTTGAACAGAATTAGTAGAGCACCAAGACCTGCAAAATTTGCTCACATAAACCCGACTATCTTCTTCAGGCTTGTGTAAGCCGCATTTTTTCACCGTACATTTCAACTGACTTTCTTGACAAGTTGTAACTTGCTCAACATACAGGAAACAATCGAATGTTTCAAGAACAAAAGTAAGGATAAAGGAATCGTTCAGGAAACAAGAGTGCAGAGTGTCACACTTAAGCATGTATGGTTTATGATGAGATTGAGTCTTTTGTTGTGCAATAAATGGTGTGTTTTTTGTAAGTGGATTTGTGATTGGCCTGCAATTCTCTTGAAAGAATTCTGACCATTCATCTGACACATGTGTGGTTATCACAACAGGGTATGTGCAGCTCTCAAATGCATGAAAGAATCGGGACACCACCATATTATTATATATCAGAAAAAAAATTCAGTCATTGTGAAAGCACACGGTTTATTTGAACACTGAGCAATACTGCCATAAATGGGAATGAGCATGATTTGAACAGTTTGTACATAATATTTTCTACAATACAAGCAAGCCTAGGCTAAAACTTTGTATCCATCTCACAAATTTTTACTTGTAAATAAACGTCAAGCACTTTGCTCCAAGTCTTTCATAAATGTTTAGAAATTTTTTTTAAAAAGAAAGAAAGAAAACCCTGACTGGTGTTTTATACACTGCATTTTTTTAAGCCAAAATTTTTTTTTTATTTCATCAGCCACACCAGACTCATCCCAAGTAAATAACTGAAGTCCTCTGCATCACCATTCAACCACAGTGAAGTGGCTTTCGTCATGACCTGCTTGCTGGGAGACTGAGAGTTTGGTTCCCCGTCTGTGAGTTTGGATTCCTGTCGGTGACATTTATATCTTCACCCAGGAGGTTATGTTTTCACCTGCTTCAGTTGGTTTCGTTTGTCACTAACAGCATGCAAAAATGAAGAAACTAATTTTAACGGACTTGGTGGAAAGGTGGAAGGTAGCCAGCCATAGGATGAACCCATTACTTTTTGGCGCCAATCTACGGCATGGATGAGGAACAAAGGGCGGATTCAGCATCCAGAGCTGCTAATCATCCTGCTTTCAGCAGCATTCATTTTGCTCAAATGCATGCCATTCTGCTTGACTTTAAAAAAAATTCTGCTTGCGAAAAAAAAGTTCATTTATTCGCAGAGTTTGCACATCTACCATTCATACAGTGAAAGAGCTGTTTAGAAACTTACTTCCAGTTCAGTTTCTTCTGCTGCCATCATGTCGAAACGACTTGCTACACCGATTAACCCCGAGTTGGAATAGAAGAAAAAGAATTTAGAACAGAAGTGCAGATTCAGGTTGCTTTCTGCTGTCATGATTGGAGTGCTGCTGATCCCAGTCAGTACTTCGGCCTGTGAAAGTGTTCAGCCTTGTCGGGAAGAACCTTGCAGATTTTCGTCCCTCCTTGGGTCAAGACACTGTAGCACTGATGATTCTGAAGTGCAAAAATGACCAAAGTCATAAGATGAAATTTAGTGACATTGTGCTTCAAAATCTAAAAGAGCAAGAATGTATTGGCTTAAGACAGTGATTCCGCGAAAGTACTTGACAAAAGGAAAGAAAATACAGTGTCTGGAATAACATCGTTTTGTTTTGGGTGCGACAGCGTATGTATTGCTCTCAACTGTCATAAATTCCTCTCAAGTCTCTTCAGAGGTTGGCAGCTCAGAGCATCATCCACAAAATGACACAAAAATCACTGAGGCAGTGCTGGTTCAAAGATGGACTGTAGCCCAAGGACAGACCTAGTGAAGACTGGCACAAGTCTGGATCAAAGAGCAGATCCAGGATCTGTTCAGGCTTGGTAAAACTCTGCACTCTCCCAAGTGCCCCTACATTTGCTGGATTTTTTAAGCAATGGCCGATTTCTACCCTGTGTGCTGTGGACTCAAACTGAGAGACTAAACCACACAATCCTCAATGGATGCATCGTTTAGAGCATTGCTCAGGCTTTTCTACTGATACTACAGGTGTCTGTTGCTGTGTTTGAGCCAGGATGTAACATGAAAGGAACAGCAGAGTTTAGCTGTGTCTAACTGTCCCAGACCAGAAAACAACTTCTCTGGCATCTTCTACTTCATCCTCATAGGTCACCATTGTTTTCAAATGTTGTGGCCTCACATCGACTTTCATGCCTCGCTTTCACATGGTGACCTCATTTTTCATTTCCTCTCCAAGTCAGCCCTGATGTGGCCCTTTGCGGTCGGCTGGGCTATAAGCAACATTATCTTATCTTATCTTATCCTCTCCAAGTCTAAGCGCATGGCAAATTTGTGTGTGCAAGCAGTCAGTATCAGCATGTTCAGAGAGAGTGTTGTTGAATGAATGAGGTGGTGTCCTCTTGAGGTGGACAGTGGCTCTGTGATCTATCAGTATATGGCCTAGCAGGTGGTGTTCCATGTATGCTGGACCAGAACAGGCACCTTGAAACACGAAAGTGACCCTGCAGTAGCGCTGGGTCTCCACTGGTGGGTTTCCCCAGTGACTTCTTAAGATTAATTCCTGTGAACTACTAGTACTGAGGCTGCAACATGACAAGCCTGTGTGTACTGTGTGTGCGGGAGCATTAATGATGCCAAGAGGTTACAGAAGATGATGCAGCACACACACACACACACACACACATATACACACACACACCAGTTAGCTAGCTAGCTATCGTGTATCTAAATTTATGTATGTATTCAACATTTAAACAATACACATGAAATGGATAATGCGAAGACTAAGAAAAAGATACACCCAGAGGTTCGGGTGGGACCCAGAGAAGCATTGTCCTCAACTGCCGAACAAACCAGCTGGGAGCAATCCTGCACCACCCTTGGAAGCTGTGCTGTGTTCACATAGGGTGCAAGCACGCACAGGGCTTTCCATGAAGACGTTAAGGGACATACGATTATTCCTTGGCAGAGGCCATTACATAATGGCCACTGAATGTGCCACGACGGAACCTCCATTCCCATTAACCTTTACCGGATGAAGCTTTTGACTACACAGACACGATGGCGGGGGTCTCTCACGACCCCTACTCGGCAAAGAGCCATTTTAGTGCTTATACCTAAAGCGAGTAGGGGTCTTCCGTGACCCCCGCCATCGCTTTAGGCATAAGCGGCATTCTACTCTTTAAATTGTAGGGGTCGTCCACGACCCCCGCCATCGTTTCAAGATAGTTTCAAAGATGTGTCACTCGGCAAAGAGCCATTTTAGTGCTTATACCTAAAGCGAGTTGGGGTCTTCCGCGACCCCCGCCATCGTTTCAAGATAGTTAAAAAGATGCGCCCAATTACGTCATTCGTAAGTTATACATACATGTAAAATTTTACATACCTAAAGCCAATTACGTATTTGACAAAGTCATTAAATTTCATGAAGATTGCTCAAATACTTTTAGAGATATAACCCTTTTTGTGTGTTGTGGGGTCGTGGGTGACCCCAGGAGTCTGGTAAAGGTTAAAGACATCAAAGCACATAATTGCTCCCTGGCGGATGCCACTGTGTATTGGCCTCTGGAGCTTTTAAGAATAAGCCCTGTCTTGACACAAGCTTCAGAATCTTACCAGAATAACTGTAACCACAAGGGGTTCATATGTGTTGGCACTGGCGCTGTCATGTCCTCTTCATCCATAAAAGTTAATGACAATCTGTCCAAAAGCTTCTTTCCAAAAGCTGGTTGTCACATAATTGTATTATCTGAGGACTGATTTAGAAAACTAAATCAAGTTTATCCTCTTTTTTTTTTCCCCATTCTGCATTTGAAGTCAAAATGATTCCGCATTTGAAATTATGAAATAGCCATAGTTCATAGCCAACAGTCTACTATGAACTATCAATCAACACCATTATCTTCACTGGGTATTCACTAGCGCTCCTTGTGATAGAGACACAGAGGGCTAGTATCCAAAACTTACATTTTGCTTGGCTTAGCCTGTATCTTCTGACTATGAAAATTAAAAGTGAAAAAAAAAAAAGACGACTACCATCTCCCTTCTCTTTCACACATATGGTTACAACCTGTTTACACAAATTCTTCCATCATGTTCAACAAACAGCAATGAATCCAAAAGCAGAACATACTAAAACATTTCAATCATCCTTGATAATTTCAAACAAATACCAGATGCGATTTGACCAACGGCGGCTCTTCATTTTGGTGTGGACATGATGTTCACTGGAGCTACAAACAGCAAACTCCTACTGCTACAGCCTGGGCTTGCGAGACAAAACAGAGCCTGAAGTGTTCCCTATTTTTCTGACAACTCATAATCTGTGAACATACTGTGCAAAGGAATGTTATGGTGTCCAAAGTGTTTTTTTCACCTGGTCCTTGGCACTCTTGTTTTGATCTCGGTTTCCTGGTATTTTAACTTTTCAAACATGGACAACAATCTGTTAGAAGAAACATCTCTTGCAGACACTTTTGTGACCCTATGGGTAGGACTGAGCACAGTTCAAGCATTTTGAAACAACATACTTCTTAACAGGTATAAGATGATGTTTGATTAGTCAGATAATATTAAACTGGTCGGTGTGTTGGATATTGAGACAGAACTGATCCTGAAAGTGATAATGCATGTATTTCAAATTCAATACACTTAGAAGCATTATGAATGAATCACGTATCGGTGATTAATGAAGCATGTAAAATAACTTTGTTGCATTTATGAATGAATCGCGTATCACTGATTAACCTTTACCAGCCGAGTCACATAATCGTGGTGACGGGATTTCTTTCCCTCGAGCCGAGGCACCCAAGGCTGGGTGACGGACAGACAGTACATTCTGCCGTGTCGCACACAATCAGGTGACTGGAACATAAAATAGTCCTACACTTTCCATAAAGTGATCCAAGGGAAATAAGCTCTGTAACTAGTCTTGGGGATGTTGTAGCAAATAGTAGACCTTATTTTCAGTGCTCTATTGTGAACTTGGCTTACCCCAGCAGCTTTGGAACAAAGGAACCAACAGCACCAGGCTTTGCCGCTAAGCGTGCGTGAAAAAATGTCGGTCAGACGAAGGGGTGGTAGCGATTTCTCACTCAATGAAGCGCTTGAAATCATATTACAAAGTGGATCTGGTGATGAGGGAGTGATTGAGAGATAGAAAACTATGAAAAAGAAGAGGAAAGTGAATTGTTTGAAGATGCAGCTTCTTCTGATTTGGTGTTGTAACAGAACGGAATAGAATGTAAACAAAGAATTTTTTTTACTTGTCAGACGTGCTTTTCAACGCACAGTCGTGTCTACACATTGAAAGTAAATGATTCAAAATTACCATGTTCAATTAGTTGAGTGTTCTTTCCAATGACACCTAACACAACACTGTCAATTGTTGTCTAGCTACCATAAAAATCAATTAAAAAGTGGTGAAATATACACATCGGCAGGGACTGAGCGCTACGTGCGGGCGCGCGGCAGCAGGGAGTTGTGCTGCACGCACCGCTCTCACCTAGATAGTATTAATGAAGCATGTAAAATGACTTTCAAAGCGTCTTCAAAGGCTGAAAGGATCAACAGGCATACACAAGCACAACACAGCTGTACAGAATGCGCAGATGTTCTACAAACTGCAATGTCTGTCAACTTTGATGCCTCACCCAGGAGATAAGAACTTCAGAAATCCCTTCGGTGGATTGGAGATGGCCAGTATCAGCCCTTGCATACACCGCTGCAGGCAGGTCAGCCACTGTTAAGAAAACTGGGGCCCCCCTCCCTGATAGTTGCCTGTCATTGTGGCGCCACTAAAGTCAAACCCTGGGTTCTGCAATGCAAATCATTTCATTAAAGAAATTGTCATTTACATAAGTGTGCAACGCAAATAATTTCATAAAAGAAATTGTCATTTACGTAAGTGTATATTCACACAAGTAACAGTAGGTATGAATGCATGCTCACAGGCACATGATCAAGTCCAATTAAAAAAAAAAAAAACTGACACAACAGTGCAAAGGTCTGCTCCCAGTGGGTTGGTTTGGCAGGTCAGAACAGTACTTCTCTTGGGTCCACTGGCACCTCCTACAGTGCATCCACTGGCACCTCCTACAGTGCATCCACTGGCACCTCCTACAGTGCATCCACTGGCAGCTCCTACAGTGCATCCACTGGCACCTCCTACAGTGCATCCACTGGCACCTCCTACAGTGCATCCACTGGCACCTCCTACAGTGCATCCACTGGCACCTCCTACAGTGCATCCACTGGCACCTCCTACAGTGCATCCACTGGAACCTCCTAGCGTGCATCCACTGGCACCTCCTACAGTGCATCCACTGGCACCTCCTACAGTGCATCCACTGGCACCTCCTAGCGTGCATCCTTTTCATGACTGGGACTCAACATGATTCTTCAGCTCCATTCAGCTGAGACTGACAGAAGTCACAGTCAGGTGACTTATCATTACAGTCCGGTGACTTATTACAGTCAGGTGATTTACTACAGTCAGGTGACTTATAACAGTCAGGTGACTTATCATTACAGTCAGGTGACTTACCACTGTCGATAGCATTCCTAAGCTTGCACTGAAAGTCCTCAATAGCCTGGCCAAAAAATGTTACTTTGGAGTCTTTTTTTAAATTTTTTTTTTTTACGAGGGCTGGCAGCAGTGCTAAAAATAAAGTTTCTGGCATTTTTATGATTTAGGAACACAAAGTATAAACAACATATCGGACATACATGAAAAATCTAGAGGCACAGTATTTATCATGCCGAATGGGCCATTTTAAGAAGAAAAACGGTAACTGGTAAGTCAGAGGACCGAGTCAGGGAACAGCTTCTTTTGTAGTCCAGATTACACAGCAAGCTATACTGACTAAAAATTCAGAAACATAATACATCATAGCAGTTTTTTGCTACAAATGTGCAAGAATTACAACTAGAATTCAAGAAACCATGCTTGTTCTACTTTTTAATTTGCAATCAAAATCAATCTTTACTGATGTGTGTGTGTGTGTGACAATTCTATGGCTGCCATGATTTGCCAAAGAGGCTAATTTCATGAAGATAGTTGACAGGTCTATCATCTACCTCTAGCAACTTCAGCCTGCTTGTAACAAGCTTCACATTGCCATTTATCTACTGACATCCATGTGAGGAATATCATGTGCATAAAGAAAGAAAGGAATGTTGTTTTAACTTCTGGAGAAGACATACTTGTTACAGACCTGCCTACCCTTCCGTAATCGTCCGTAATTTTACGGAAATTAACCCCCCATTAACGGAGGTACGATTTTCCGTGCGAAATTACGGAAAAGAAAATTGAAAAACTACGCAAATTTCAGACTCGAAAAATTGTCGACTGCTAGACCTTTCCGAGACCGCAGAGTAACTTCCCTTGACTCAAGCCGAAACCACAGATAGTTCGGAACTTGCGATTGGTCAATGTGGTGCTGTGGGCCAACACGACACGCCATCACATCTGTGCGCGCCATTCGAAGCTTTTTGTTCAGCCATTGTAAGACAAAGTTTCAACCGATTTTTTGCCGGCGATTGTGAAAATGGCGGAGAAATCTTCTAAACTTTGCATGAAACCGATGACGAGGTTCGAAAACCACTGTGCCACAACGGAAGAAGGCGAAGAAGCAAGTGTTCCGAAGTAAATACACGCGGACTTGGCCTTGTCATGGACCTGGATTTGTATACTCATTTCTGCTCGGTGTGCAATTCAGACTTCTCCATCGGACATGGGGAGCAAATGACTGCAAGCGCCATATCTGGGGGAAAATGCACAAAGAGACAGCTGCGAGTGCCTCCAGTCAGAAGATCACATCGTTGTTTACGAAATCCAGCGAGAGCAGCCGTCAGACCCACACACGGAAGATCACCAACGCAGAAAGACTGTTGTGTGAGCTGATCTGCGAAAACAACTTGTCCCTGAGCTGTGCTGACAAGATAGTGGCGAAAATGAAAAGGTCCTTTTCATTTTCGCCACTATCTTGTCAGCACAGCTCAGGGACACACACACACACACATATTTTTTTTTTTTTTTTTTGGGGGGGGGGGGGGGGGGGGGGGGGGGGGGGGGGTGTTTGTACATTAGGTTCTTCATCAGTGGTGTCATCTGTGGTGACTGCTGTGTAAGTTACAAACTGTCAAGTATATCACCTTTGAATTGACCTGAAACTCCTGTCCTGATCCGTCATCTGCCATCATCCCAAGGTATTTTAATTCTGCTTTGTTGTTTTTGTTCCTTTTTTACTGTTTATATTTTTTTGTTAAAATGTTAAAAATGTAGTTGGAGTTTTGTACACATTATTTGTTCAATGTTAAAAATGTAGTTGGAGTTTTGTACACATTATTTGTTCAAAAACGCCGTGTATTACGCGTCCGTGGAATTACTGAAGGAAATGCAAAATTACTGAAAATCTCTGTGGTTATTACTGATGAGCACAACATGAGGTAGGCAGGTCTGCTTGTTACATTCAGACACAAAATTCATGTACGTTTAATCAGGCAACAAATTTGGCCAAATCATTCGCAGTGTTCTAAAACCTCACTCCAAACAGTACTGTAGATTCTATGTCTTACCACAATAGTACATAATCAGTTACTGTATCTGAGGGTTTTTGGATTTCTTTTTGTTCTGGATGTATACAAGACTTGGTTATGTACGGTTTTGCAATTTCTTTCTGTTGTGGATACAGATTTCAGTATGATTGATTTAAGTGAAATCTGAGCTGTTCATAATCTTATCTTTAAATGACGCTAAGAATGAAGGTAAGTTGCACTAATTTAATCTGCTAATTTCATATGACCGACAAGAAAGGGTATGGTCTTTGTTAATTTATATAAGATTTTCCATCCCTCAAAGCCTGGAAAAGTCCCCCCCCCCCCCCCCCCCCCCCCCCCCCCCCCCATAATAAAAGGTTCGAAGGATGTGAAGGGGGGAAAAAAGTTAAAATGGTCAATTTCGACAAAGGTGATGGAAGTCTCCTTTTCCAATGATTCAACATTTTCCTAGATAAATTTCAAAAGTAACCCTATAGAAGTTAAATCAATAATGTAATCAAATGCCTGTTAAAAAAAAATCTGATACCATATACCTTAAAGATACAAGTATTCCTCTGAGAGCTATTGCCTCTGAAGTACTCGCGCCTACAATTTTTTTTTTTTTTTTTTTGCCTCGCATCTACCATTTGGAGTAACACAGAGCAACTTGTTGTCAGTGTTAGTTCTTAACCCTAAAACTCAGGAGAAGCAGCTTCAGTGGCTACCGATTCCTTGAATGGTCTTATGGAGCCCTCCAAAAATCCATCCGTAATATCAGAAAGTCATGTTTCCCTCACACTGTAGTACCTTTTTTCTTTTTTTCTCTAGTATTATTATCATTGTTATTATTATAATGAATACTAAATATAGCACCTGTTCTTGGCTAGAGACTAAGCTCTAAGTGCTTTACAAGCCACACTTGTTTACACAACGGCTGCCCACCTGGGTAGTGCCGACTGAAGAGCTGCCAGCTGGCGCTTCATTCAGTCGTTTCCCATGTCATCCAATGATATGTCATTCAATATTGTTCACTCCATTTCCTCACTTCCTTCATTCTTTCCATTCCTCACGCAGGGTGCATGCTATGTGTAACGTGTCATCCATACCAACAGCCAAACTGGCCTTCTCTTCTGAGAGTTTGTGATGGGATTTTATGTGTGTGCAAGATGTTATGCGTGCTTTTACACAGGGAACCTCGGTTTATAGTCTCATTTGAAGAACTGTATGGGAAATGGAGTCGGAACCAATGTTAACTCCGAGGGAAAAATGACCCTGTACTGAAACGGCTCGGCAGAGATTCGAACCTGCAACCCCAGGATCACCAAGATTACAAGTCCGGCGCTCAACCAACTGAGCTATTCCAGCCCCGCATCAACAAAAAACAAGTAAAAGCAAGCTAGTATCAACAAAAGCAACTGAGTGCATTATTTGAACCAAGTAAAAGCAAGCTAGTATCAAAAGCAACTGAGTGCATTATTTGAACATCAATATATTGGATGGATGGTGCATCATCTTGATGGCAACCTTTCTCATGGCCAAGCCAGCTGGAGAAGTGACCACTGACCAACCATCCTAAACCACTGTGTATGAGACTACAGTCAAAGAAAATGATAGTTTGAGACTACAGTCAAAAAAATGATAGTTCTAGAAATCAAGAAAATACCAAAACACTTAACCAAAAGCTCTTTTGGTCAACAAGAATTAATAAACGTCTAGGGATGAATACATCATAACAACATCCAGCATCTCTACCAACCCTCCCCCCCCCCCCCCCCCCCCTTTCCAAAGACTGATCTGGTTATTACTGATAATGTTAAACAATACAGACTGAAAGCTATACAGCTGTACATGCTTTTTTTTGTTTTCCAAATATGTAACAAACAGTGACGGTGAGTGACCAAACAGGTTTTGTTTTTTTTTCTGCTAAAATTCTGCATTCATACTGGACTAAACAAGCTGAGGGGAAAAATATTGTGTCTTTGGTTCTGATTTTACAGCAATCTGAAATTGGGATGTTATCAACATTTAAAAAAAAATTGAATATAAAGTTTGCATTTTAGTAACTGGTTGACAAATCCATCGCCATCCAACTCTGAACTCTTCCATTCTCTCTCTTAGTCTTACACTATGTTGCACAATCATTTTTACGTCAGTTTATAATGCCATTCTTCACCAGTGCTGTCTCCTCTAACTCCCTCCTCTACGACTTTGTTCCCAGCCTGATTTACTGCAAAACCATAAACCAACCTTGCCCTCTCTGCAGTGGTCATGAACAGGTGTGAATGCAGATGTGTGTGAACAATACATGTAAGTGATTGTGTGCTTGACATAAACACAAACACCACACACACACACAGCAATGTATGGCTGGAACATGAAAAGAGAACACCAGATGAACTACTAAATCACCAAATGAATAGATACAAAAACGAAGACTTATTTGTCAAGACAACTTGTTCTTCACTCGGTTCTCCTAGCAGTCTGGTCCCCAACTTTTGTTCTCTCGCTTCATAGCCCACCTGTGACCACTCAATGCTGGGACTAGGAACATGACAATGAACCTGACTTGCCCTATGCAGTATGGCAACAATCTGAAAGTGAGTATATGATTGTGTAGTTATGCATTTTGAACATATATGTCTTCTTTTTTTTTTTTTTTGCTCATGATTGCTTGCGTATCCAATCTTTCAAACTTGCTGTTAATACCCTCCATCCACACAATGCAAACATAAGGGATGGCAAAAACAAACAACAAGCGAACAAACACGCAGCTCCTACCTCAAACTGGAACCTTTGTAATGTGAGTTTTTTTCTGCATTTCATCATAGATGTATGGGTCAGTCAGGTAGGCATTGGCCAGCAGAGACTTCCAGCAGTGATCGGCTGTGGTTAGAGATTTGCTGAGACACACACGTAGCACTTGTTTGTCTTCTGCAAGACCACCAAAGAAGATTTAAGGAATGAAAAATACTGGTAAAGCAAAGTATGTGTGTCTGTTTATGTCATGGTTTGTGCATGAATGCATGTGTGTGCACACCCACCAAATTGTATACTCATGGGTGTGTAAAAGTACATACTTATATTTGTGTACGCAAGGTGTTATTAAATAATGTACCCTCCATTCAGAATGATAACAAGAACTGCCAAATTTGCTTTTCAGTAACAGCAACAACAAATCAATGGGATAAATTCAATTCTCATTTCAGCAAGAAGAATTTCAGTGAGATCCAAGGGTAAAATATTTTCCAAACAACATGGTCATCAATCATAGCCCTCTGAGTGTGTGTGTGTGTGTGTGTGTGTGACATTTACTTATAAACATTCAGGAGATCTGCATTTTTATGTAAGATGATGTAGAAAATCACAATCCCCATTGCGCACCCAACAGCTACAGTTGAAATTAAAACCCAACTCATCAGCACAATAATTAAACCCATTAAACAATTCACTTTTAGCTGCATCTAAGTCTTCTAACTCAATTTTTGTTCATTTATTTTAATTTATGGTTGTATTATCTTTCATGCCCCATAAATGGCATTTCCCCCATGCCACTTATTCAGCCTCCTCTCACCCCTGCCCCCATACAAGGCCATCCCAAGCAATACTAGGTTGTCATGAGGCAACCCACTGGTGGAGACCCTGCACTAGTGCTGAGTCACTTTTCCCTGCGCTTCAGTGCTGCATGTTCTAACAAACACAGGACACCACATATCTCATATCCTACAGTGGACAACACTTAGTGAGAAGCCAGTATAAATGAAGGTTTTCTTCTAAAAGTCACATCACAATCACATCAGATCCATTCAGTGACAGTTGTCATGCATGCAGACAACTTTGACATATTTCCACCCCTGTGCATGGATATGGAGAAAAATTCCAAACAGGTCAGAATCGGATCAAGGCACGGAGAGCCACAGAAAGTGAAAATTTTCTTTCTATATGTTAATTCCTTAGGCCAAGGATGATCAAGAATAGGCAATACAGTTCTTTTCTAGTTCTATTCTATGCTGTCTGAGACTACAACATATCTATATAAATGCTAAATTTCCTTTCACAACATACCCTGGCATCAACCAGATATCCTGGATACAATCGCCTACAGAGGCTATCACAAAATTTGAGCAAAACACTCCAAGAGAAGCATATTAAAGTGGATGAAACTTGACTGGTTACATTTCCAATGTAAACCAACGTAACGCCCAACTCTGGGTAGGAACCAGCCAGAGCTAAAGAAATCTGATCAACAAATGCCTGTGATCGGGACGGAGCCTATAACTTCCCAGCTCACAATGCTAACCACTGTATCACCAAGGTTTTTGGTTTATTTTAAAACCAAATCTTTCATATTTCACAGACCTATCGTCCATGTGGAATCATCGGGATGTACAGCCTCACTCAGTTCTCCCTGCAACACACACAGCAAAAATGAAGTTTTTGTTTGTTTGCTTGGTTTTTTTTTAATTCTCCAAATTGATTTGCCTAATTTCATCAGTCCCTGTTTCTAATGCCAAAGTGGCATTGCACAAACACAGCTTAATTTGCCTATGGCACACTTTTTTTCTCTCACTTTGTTGACCACAGGAGGCCATATCAGGGCTGTCACATTGTCAACACTGATTTCATCATTTGTTTCTTAAATGACATAAATGAACCATTTCATACTAAACATACTAAAATGCCTTATAACCAAACTCTTTTTCCTACAAAATCCAGATTTTGAGGGCATACTTGGCCAAGCCTTCATGATGTCTGCTATTAAGTGTTTATGTACATAATGTTATTATCTTGACACTCCATGAGCACAGTGGGTGGCTCATCACACGGTAAGCACAATGGAGCCTCCTCAACATTTATAAGATACATGTAGGTGTAAAAGGATTGGCATGTGTGTAATAAGCACAAAACATTTTTTTTCTTCATGTCAGAGTAGCAAGCGGCTGGGAAAAAAATTGTTTTTCACTTGTAAGTTCAAGTCCTCTAGCCAGTGGTCATTGACAGAAAAGCCATGATTTTTGGTGTGTTTAATGTTTCAGGGACAAGTGATCTTGATAATAATTTATTTGTGGCATTCTGACTAGACGATCAGCCACTGCCTCAAACGCAACATGACAAGGAACCCAAATAAGACCAATATAAATGCTGAAACAATCTGATGTCAGAGCGGTGTACAGTTGTTTGTTCTTCTTCTTCCGTATACACCCATGGTCAACATTTTGACCATTATCGGCGTTTTTCGGGAGTGCGCAGAAGAGAGAAAAAAAAAAAAGAAGTGGGGGGAGGGGTGGGGGGTTGTTGACGGAGGGGTTGACGGTCTATTGTGGACTTGACACCTTTGAAGAAAAGGTGCCAAGGCTGGGGGACAGGACGGCGTCTGCTGGCAGGCTGTTCCAGTCCCTGACTGTACGAGGGAAGAAGGCCATATTGCAGTAGTCATTTTTGGCGGGGATCCTCTTCAGCTGTTTGCTGTGGCATCTTCTGGAACGGGTCACAGCAGGGGCCAGTTGGTTACAGCACACACACAACCAGTTTGTTGATGATTTTGTACATCATGCATAGGCATGCTGTACGTCGGCGCTGTACCAGGGGGGACCATTTCAACTCATGCAGCATCTGTTCCACACTGCAAGTTTTCCTGTGGCGATTGAGGACAAAGCTGTTTGTTTTAAAGAAAGAAAGGTTAGGGGTGTGTAGGTTACAGGTAAGTCTAGCTTCAAAACCAGAAATGGAATCAAACAGAATGAGAAAACCCTCATGTTTGGACCAACAGGCCATCCTAAAAGACACACAATGGTGACATGTCATGCAAACATGTGGCAATGTGCATGTATATATTTAAGACATGCTGTGTTGCAATTGCATCATTATGAACAGCCAGAGTCCTTGGTCAGTGTGAATTTAGTGTGTGTATGTGTTTGTGTATGTACAAATAATTATTTTATAAAAGATCTAATGATCTAATGAAAAGTTTATTCTCTGCCATTTTTGATAAACGAGCAAGTTAACTGCTAAACCCGCAGAGTTCTTTTCCACCCTAGATGGATACAGAAAACCACTTAAGTTCTTAGCGTCAGTTGTATAAAAGCTTACATCAATTAGCACTTCTCCATTCACGACGACCTTTAAATATCTGGGTTTTATGTCACATTTGACGACTTTGGCCGTGATCTGCTTGCCTGTGCTCACTTCAACATAGACCTCTTCCAATGTCTGCCACCACTTTCCCCACTCAGTTTTACATGCAACTATTCCGCTTCTCTCGTCAAAGTGAGCCATTCAGAACATCCATGCAACTTTCTATTTGCTGAAAGAAACTGCCGTGCCGTACACCCACAACAGCCTCAGAACCAGATTTCAAGCACCGATCCACGCACGGCCAAAATATCGTCTGCCTGAAGCTCTTTAGTCAAAGAGTCCAAGTGAATGACCTGGGCCTAACACGGATTTCTCCAGTTACGAATATACCATTTTCTAAAGCATACTTTAAGTTTATATTAGTCAAAACAATGAAATTATCACGTGCTGATATTTCCTTTCTAAAATTGATCCACATTTTAGAAATCCCATGACGAAAGACTTAAAATTAAATTATTTTCAAACGGCTGGTAATCCCCCTCCCACAAAAATTTAGGAAGCGGAGGTTCTGACCTCGCAAACGGGGGATTGTGGAATTGTCTGCATACCTGTTTGCGACCCACACTTTCGTGCACAGTGTTCATCTGCAATTTTGTGTGGCATCTGCTT
Organism: Conus ventricosus; assembly: GCA_018398815.1. Taxonomy (NCBI): domain Eukaryota; kingdom Metazoa; phylum Mollusca; class Gastropoda; order Neogastropoda; family Conidae; genus Conus; species Conus ventricosus. The sequence continues at coordinate 63,102,782 of CM031602.1, forward strand.
GTTTAACAAGACCTGTCTCTCTCCCTTAATGTGATAAACATTTTTTCCAGAACTGGAAGATGAGGTGACCAGTCGAACAAGTTAGGCTGCCTATTTGTGTGTGACACGTTCACAGCACAGTCAATAGAACGATCTTTCCGAGAAGATGGTGGGATAGTTCCGACTCAAGAGTGTGTTTTCTTTTTTGTCACGGATAATCACTTTTTTTCTTCAGCGCCGAGAGACGGTTTTATAAGCAACATGGATGATATATTTTCTCAGGTCAGAGAAGGAAATGCCTTTCATGTTCGTGTTTGGTTGGACAACACGGAAAACGATCTAAATCAAGGGTGAGTAACTCGATAAAAACTTGACCCCGTTTGCAGGTTGGAAAACATTTTTTTCCCTCTGGTAATTTTGTACAAAATAAATCTTTTCGTTGTTTACCATACACCTGATGACATATGTTTGAGACCGAAGTTTTCAAAGTAACATAGGCCTAAGCAGATTTCCTTCATATTTACGAACTTATTGAAGATCGTGTGAATTTTGGCATCGGCTCATGAATATTTAAAGAAGACTAAGAGCCCGCTGATTGGTTGTTGTTGATCCAAATAAGGAAATCCTTCTCTTTGAACCACTTTCTTCATCAGTAATACTCACACAGACCACTCCCCACTGAGAAGAAAACATGTGGTCCTTTTGTTCAGTTTTTTTTTTTTTTTTTTTTTTTTTTTTTTTAATGAAGAAACTGAACCTGAAGAAAAAAACAAACTTGGATGGATTCCTAATACCCCATCCCCACATCAGTCCCTTTCAGTACCCCCACCCTGCACCCCAGAGATCCTCTCATTTCCCCTTAAAAAAAAAAAAAAAAAAAACCAAACTCAAAAGGTGTTTTTATATCCATTGACGTTTCCAAAAGGTCAGCTGGTTCTAAATAAGCCAGATAGTACTGAGTATAAATATAAGGTGCATGCAGAATGGTGAAGGAATTATTAACCTACTTGCATAGTGGATGCTTATTATAATTTGATTGTGGATTCAATGTAAATTAAGTAAAACAATAGCAAAAGCACATAATCCAAAGGCAAAACATATTAAGTAGACTGCCATTGTGGATAAATTGATGTTGTTCATAGGAAAAAAATATCAGACTAATCCAACAGAAATATGAATTATGCACCTGTCACCAGTTTTAATCAAGATCGTAGATGTTAAAGTGATTAACTGAAGTCTTGAAGTAAATTTATATTTATGAAGCTAAAAGAGTAACTTGCAGTATAATATAACTGACAACCGACCAGATGCTGTATGAGATTGCTGAGTAACTTTCTTTCAGTGTAGTTCATACTTTTAGTATTTTCTCTCTCAGTAATTTGTACTTTTAGAATGTTACTGAAATAAGGAGAGAAAAAAAACCTGTTTGTTTGTTTTTGTTGCTGTCATCTTCTGTCCTTTGAGTAACATTACTGGCCGAAGCTGCTCATTCTGACCTCCATTCATAGGCACACCCTCTTTATCTCTCCCTCCGAGAGTTGCAACCTTGCAGCAGTTGCAGGGCAGGCACAGTCCAGTGATCCATTAGGGTTTTCTGACAGGAGCATCAATACTCGACTAGATGGTTAGTTCTTGTAAACGCTTCTAGGCCTGTATAGCCAAGTTGCTGTCTGGCCTAAGCACAATATGGTAGGAGTTGATGCCCTGGTATGGCCTCCCATGTCAGAAAGGCTAAGGATGAGAGCCCTGACAAATATAGTAATCCACCTTTTTCCTTTTCTCATCTGCCTTTCTTACTTGGCTCTTTTCAGTCTTCGTCTCCCCTTCAAGTCTTCTTTTCCACATTCTTTTTCTCTCTGTGGTCTTCTTATGATCCGCCGTGTTTGCTGTGCGGTGCGACCTGTGATGGAAGGGAATGAGATCCTGGTGATTGAGAGGGCTGGTGCCCTGAACACATCACTTTGGCTCGGACTTCTCCTAGACTTCTCTGGCCCAGGTGTATCAATCGGCTACCCCTGCATGGGGCAGGGTCAAGACAGGCAGTTCTCCGGCTGGCCAAGGTAACCCCTGCAGTGCTCAGCTCTCTGACCCCAGGAGTTGAGCATGATCAGGGGGGATAGGGTTGGTGGGCATCTGTTTGTCGTATGCCTGTTCTGAAGCCTGAAAGAGGTCAAGACAGTGACTTCTCAGCCCTGGCCCATTAGTTGGACTCCATAGTGGGTGAGTAAGGGAGAGATGAAATTACAAACAACAAAAAAATGGCTTCTTCACCTAGAAGTCCTCCCCCAAAAAAACAAAAGGTACATTCCTGTGCAAAAAAATTACTGCAAGAGTCTGAAGTAGACTCTGACTCCATAGCAGAAACAAGGAGGCTAACTGGATTTTGGTCTGCTTGGTTGACAGTGGAAAGTGCAGAACAGGACAAACCGATTTCCGCACTAAGCCCATTTGCCATTCAAAAGGGCTTCCAGGGAATTGCTGGAGATCCACAATCAGTAAAAAGAAGAATGGAACCTTCCTCATCCAGTGCAAATCCAAGAGACAATGAGAGCAGCTTCTTAGAGCCACAAAACTGGTAGACAGAGAAATCTGGGTGACTCCTCATAAACAGTTGAATTTGTGCGAAGGAGTCATTCGATGCCCAGATCTCAGAGGTGTCTCGGAGACAGAAATCAAAACGGAACTAACGTCCCAAGGTGTGATAGATGTGCACAGGCTGACAGTTTGCAGAGCAACAGAAAGAGTGCCCACCAACACTCTCTTTCTGACATTTTGCACCCCTTCATTGCCTCAGGTCATCAAAGTGGGTTATTAAAATGTCCGTATTCAGTTGCACATTCCATCTCCGATGCGGTGCTTCAGGTGCCAGAAGTTAGGACACGTCAGGGATCGCTGTTCTGGGGAGGAGGTGTGTGGTGTTTGCTGCAAAGCAACCCGTGATGGGCCGTGTAAAGATCTGGCTCATTGTGCAAACTGGGATGGCGACCACCCCTCCTCCTCATGCAACTGCCCAGTATGGATCCAGGAATCAAAGATCCAAAAGGTGAAAACAGAAAACAAAATTTCATTTTTCGAGGCACGGAACCAGGTCCTTGCTAATCAGTCTTCTTCAGTCTCTTCGTACGCTTCAGTTGTAAAGAAAGTTTGCTGTCAAACTGATGAGTTCATTTTGTCTAAAACATTGCCAGGTTGATGGAGGTAAATCCACCACCTCCCACTCAAGTGGATGCCTCTGGTGGGGGCAATAAATCTGCCACTTCTCAGACTGCCCAGCAGTCTAAACTGTCTGCTGCTGGGCAGAATAAAAAAGCCAGCCCTCCTGCCTCAAACTTTCGAGAGCTGTGCCCGTGAGGGCAAGGGAGTCCGATTGAGTGTGGAGATGGTGGAGATGAAAAAGAAACCTCCACCGTCTCCAAAGCCCAAGCCGTCTTCACCTGCAGGCAAGCCTGGCAGTAGGTCTGGACAACAAAACAATCCAGTCCAACTTAAAAACAGATACGCTCCATTAGATGAAGACAGTGACTCGGAGATGAACTAATTTCTCTCTTATTCGTCCTCTTCACCATGGACAGTAAAATTGTTCATTGGAACATGGTTTAAACTCAAGATTTGAGGAGCTGCAGCTTTTGTGTCGTACACTAAAACCACAGGTAGTAGCTCTTCAGGAAACAAAAGGTCAAAGCCACCAGCCGCTGTGGCGAAGTGGTTAGCGTTGCGGACTCCCGGCTGGGAGGTTGTGGGTTTGAATCCCATCATAGTCATGTGGGTTTTTCTGCCCCGATCAGCTCTTGCCCAGAGTTGAGTTTGCTGCGAACTCAGTTGGGAAGACTGGGACCACACAGTCGAGTTTCATCCACTTAATGGATGTGTTTCTGAGAGTGTTGCTCAAATTTCCTGACCGACACTGCAGGTGTATCTCTCAGGCCTGGTTGACGCTGGTATATGTTATGAAAGGAAGCGTAGTCATGTAGTCTCAGACTGAAATGGAAGTCTGTAGCATCATCTTAATCATCTTCATTCTCATCGATCAGCATAAAATTTTTTTTTTTAATGTCTCAAGTTCTGTGGCCCTTCATGCCCCGCTTTCATGGTGACCTCAATTTCGATGTCCTCTCCACGTCTGTGGCCTTGGTTTGGTTCCGTCAGGGTCACCGTATCGGCGAGTCCATGGGGGCTGTCGTTGGATGGATGTGGTGGCGCCCTCTTGAGGGACGGCTCCGCGACTAAGCAATTATTGTCGTCCGTAGGGGGCTTAGTAGGTGGTGTCCTGCGTATGTTAGATCAGAACAGGCGCCACTGAACACCACTGAATTGACTCGGCAGCAGTGCAGTGTCTCCTCCGGTGGGTTGCCTCTGGACGACTTGACATTGACTGCTCCCTGTGGATTGCCAGTGCCAGGGCTGCGGCGGGGCCGACGGGCTGTGGCTGTGGACGGGGTGTCGAATGAGTGGGTGTGGGTGCACTGCCTCTGAGGTGGTGCAGAGGTTGGGACAGCACCAAAAAAAAAAAAAAAAAGATTCAAAGCCAGAAGACCTTCACTCTTTCTGGCTTCAACATTCTTTCCAAACCTGCACAGCCTTCCACATTGGGACTAACGGGTGGTGCTGCCCCTCTTATCCGCAAAACTTTGCTGTTTAGTCCTGTCACTCAGGCAACCCCTCTTCAGGCAGTAGCTGTGAGAGTCACTCTCCACAAAATCATCACAATTTGCTGGTTATATCTGCCACCTTCTGTCCCAGTTTGTGATCAGGACCTTGTCAGTCTGATTGAAGAACTTCCTCAACCTTTTTTGCTGTTGGGTGATTTCAATGGCCATAATCCCCTCTGGGGTAGTGTGAATTTGTCATCCAGAGGTCTGCTTCTCGAAGATGTCTTTTCAGAGTTTGATTTGTGTTGTGAGTAGTCATTGCTATATTGTCATGAAGCAACTTACCATAGGAGACACCTCAATGCTGCTGAGTGACTGTGGTAGTGTTCAGAGATCCCTGTTCTGATGCAACATACGCAGGACACCACCACTTAAACCCAGTGCTGATGAAAGTTATTGCTTGGTTATGGAGCCAGCAAAGTATTTGCTTCGTTATGTGGAGCCAGCAAAGTATTTGCTTAGTTATATGGAGCCAGCAAAGTATTGGCTTAGTTATATGGAGCCAGCAAAGTATTGGCTTAGTTACATGGAGCCAGCAAAGTATTGGCTTAGTTATATGGAGCCAGCAAAGTATTGGCTTAGTTATATGGAGCCAGCAAAGTATTGGCTTAGAATACATGGAGCCAGCAAAGTATTGGCTTAGTTATATGGAGCCAGCAAAGTATTGGCTTATTATGTGGAGCCAGCAAAGTATTGGCTTAGTTATATGGAGCCAGCAAAGTATTGGCTTAGTTACATGGAGCCAGCAAAGTATTGGCTCAGTTATGGAGCCAGCAAAGTATTGGCTTAGTTACATGGAGCCAGCAAAGTATTGGCTCAGTTATGGAGCCAGCAAAGTATTGGCTTAGTTATGGAGCCAGCATGAGTGATTCAACGCAGTGATAGCCCAGATGTGGCCTTTTGCGGTCGGCTTAGCTATAAGCAACATTACCATAACCAGCCTGAGTGAGCATCAAATCTTTGAATGGCACTGTCCCATCTATCCAGCAACAGTCGACTGAACGTACCAATGTCACTCAACAGAAAAGTCTCTCCAAGGGCATCTTGGCACTGAGAGGAAATTGAAACTGTGACTGTGAGTGTGAGCATTGAGAGCACAGCAATGAGCATGAAGCGCCACAGAACTTGAGACTTTTTTATAATCAAAGAGAATGAGGAGTATGAAAGTGATGTTGTCTAGTTTCATTGTGGTCAAAGACTGCATGACAGGGCTCTTCTCTACTCTAGTCTTAATGACATGATAAATCCTGGTTTCGATCAGGCCAGTGTTATCAGACACCTGCAGTGTTGGTTTCAAAATGAAATCTGAGCAAAATTTGCAGAGATGCATCCATTAAGCGGATGAAACTCAACTGTGTCGTTCCATTTGAGGTATTAGCAAACTGAACTCTGAATGGGGTCTGGTCAGGTCTGAAAAACCCCACATGATGGAGATCCAATGCACATCCCAGCTCACAATCTGCGTTGCTAACCACTTTGTCCTGATGCCTAAAAGAAATAAATATTTTTTCATTGAAACATGGACAAGAGCTATATTTCATTATGTGTTGCAGTCATAATGATAGAGCAGTAGGCAGTATTTATAATCTGAGTTTCATAAGTACTGTTTTGTGTGTGCGTCTGTGCGCGTGTGTATGTGTGTGTGTCTGTGTCTATGTCTTGTGTGTGTGTGTGTGTGTGTGTGTGTGTGTGTATGTGCGTGCACGCACGCATGTTTTATTTGGCTGAGTGTTAGCATGGACATATTTGAATTCTTATGTAAAAAAAAAAAAAAAGGTGGGGTGGGGGCAGATGCTGAATATCAGCAAATTTTGCCCTGATGTGGCCCTTTGCGGTGGGCTGGGCTATAAGCAACATTATCTTATCTTACCCCCAAAAAACCCCCCAAACCTTGTGTAGACTTTAAGATATAATAAGATTTACTACTGGGTTCAGAGTTGTAGACTAGTAGTAGTAGTCTAACTAATGAAGCTAGGATCTTTCCAATGTTCCAGTGTGTTGGTCTCTGAAGTGGAGAGGAAGCAGGAGCTCCTGCTCAGTGAACAGTATGGGCTTGTTCAGCATGAAAGGCTGTCTGTGCCCAGTGTGGTACAGGACTCCGTGTAATGCTCTGTGGTTTATGGGAAGAATTTGTTTGAGTGACAGCTTTGTTCATTTGTTGCTAGTGATGCTAGAGTGACTAAATTACTTAATTTACAGTTCGTAAGCGTTGGTAATGTTTTGTTCAGTGTGTTAAAAAAAAGTCCTTGACTGTTATTCTTTTGAGAATGTTACTCTGTGTGTGTGTGTGTGTGTGTGTGTGTGTGTGTGTGTGTGTGTGTGTGTGTGTGTGTGTGCGCATGTGTACGTGCATGCATGCATGTGTGTGTGTGTGTTATATTAGTGTGAGTTTACAGTGCCTGAATATCTGGACATCATGTGTGTATGTTTACTGGTGCCATTTAAATTCATTTGACAGGTGTTGCCTGCCTTCCAGCATGCATGCTGTAACTATCTGTGTGTGTGGGTGCCTCTGTGTGTGTGTGTGTGTGTGTGTGTGTGTGTGTGTGTGTGTGTGTGTGTGTGTGTGTGTTGGAGAGAGAGAGAGAGCAAGAGAAAGAGCGAGTCTCCTGTTATTAATGTCATCAGGTAGAGAGTACTAAGCAAAATGTCAGGCAGTGCAGACAAGGCAATTAGTTGAGCTCAAGTGAGTCATTCAAGCGGTGTTCATGTTATTTTCCATGCAGCCCACAGTGTCTGTTCAAGTTTCTGTTGGACCGTCTGTGAAAATTGCTCCTATCCTCTGTCTGTATTGAGTTTTCTTGTAATAAAGATTTACAGTGACAAATTTAAAATAGGGTGTGGTAAATACTATCTGTATACTTTTTTGTGTGCAAATTTTTCCTTTGAAAATCTGTTTTTTACACATGTAATTAGTATTTACTGTAATTCAGTTTACTTTTTATATATATTTTTTTTTTTTAAATTGAAGTGAGAAACGAATGTGCTTTGACTGTCTGAGAATCATTATTATATAATATAAACATGATATAAAGGGATAAACAGTGACCAGTAATGCTGTAGTAAAGACCTTTTTGGGTTTTTTTTTTTTTTTTAGACTAGGACGGGAAGGGACCTGGGAAGTCAATGATGCTTTGATAACAAAGAACACACTTAGAACTGCCAATCGTTGTCCATGACCGGAAGACTGAATTTATTGATAGCGGCATAGAAAACCATCTGCTTTCCTAATTACCAAGCTGTTCTTACAGAAAAGTTATATATAAACTGAAAGAAGTTGGCTTTATTCAGAAATTGTAATGAGAGAGAGAGAGAGAGAGTTGTTTCCATTCATTAATTGTTGTGTGTATGCATGAACATGCACTCATTTGTGTATGTGTGTGTGTGTGTCAGAGAGAGAGAGAGAGTATGTGTGTGTGTGTGTGTTGTGTGTGTGTGTGTGTGTGTGTGTGTGTGTGTGTGTGTGTGAGAGAGAGAGAGAAAAGAGAGAGAGAGAGTGTGTGTGTGTGTGTGTGTGTGTGTGTGTGTGTGTGTGTGTGTGTGTGTGTGTGTGATTTTTTATTTCCTACAATTGCCATTGATTAGTGAAGAAATTTTGTTTTCTCATCTGCCAGTCACACCTGCATCCCATCACACTCAACCCCCATCCCTTTTCTGTCTGTTCACAGTAGGGGGGCTGAATCAGTATGCATATAATACACAAGCAAGTACAGATGTACAGAGATGTTGTACATGTTCCCAACCGGTGCTCCAATGTTCTTGCTGTCTGAGTATGATCGGAATGTGGAGAGAAATTGCACTTTATGGAAACTGTAGTTGAGTACAGTTTAAGTGCACTTTGTGGAAACTGTAGTCAAGTACAGTTTAAGTGCACTTTGTGGACACTGTAGTCATGGGAGCAGACTGCCCAGGACAGAGACGGGTGGTGATCAGTTGTCCGCAAAGGTGCAAAAACCTGTGAAAGTAACAGAATTGCTGCAGCTGAGCAGCGCAGGATGGTCAGGAAGACCAGTGTCAACAGATCTCCAACTGCCGCCACCATCCCCTGCCCATAATGTGATAGGTCTTTCCGGGCGCAGATCGGCCTGACCAGCCATCTACGCACTCACCCCCAATCCCAGGATGACTAGATGGTCTTCGTCGTCTCGACGGACAAACAACAACAGTCGAGTGCAGTTTAACTTTAAGTGCACTTTGTGGACACTGTAGTCTAGTACAGTTTAAGTGCACTTTGTGGACACTGTAGTCTAGTACAGTTTAAGTGCACTTTGTGGACACTGTAGCCTAGTACAGTTTAAGTGCACTTTGTGGACACTGTAGTCTAGTACAGTTTAAGTGCACTTTGTGGACACTGTAGTCTAGTACAGTTTAAGTGCACTTTGTGGACACTGTAGTCTAGTACAGTTTAAGTGTACTTTGTGGACACTAGTCCAGTACAGTTTACCTGAAAATGGATGTGTCAATGTTTTGGGATTGCACACAGTGACAAATGATATGGGCTGATTAGCTCTGACAGTTTCCTTTGAAGGAGCTAAGGTCTGTTGGTTGGCCAGTCCCATCAGTGTGTACAGAGAATGTGCATGCAGCCCCTCGCAGGTTCCGTGTCCCCAGTATGCCTCTTGTTTGATTTCTGGATGTGTGTAGTTGTTGTAGAAGGATGGTTTACTATTCACGAACCTAAATTTTCAAATGTATCTATAGATTATTTGATCTTCATTAAAAAAAATGCTGTAATTAGATGTATAAATAGTGAAGAACCAAACAATATTCAAAAGAAATCTTTAAACGAGGCAGGGAACAGTAAACAGTAAATCAAAAGCAAGTATAGGGTGAGTCTTGCTCCCAGGATGGAATAAATACACGCCTGTAACTCCAAAGGAATGCTGCTTACGACGCTGAATCACTACCAGAAATGACAGCACAGAGCATAAATGACAGCACAGAGCACACACAACACAGGAAACATCAGTTGCATGGCTGCCTGATTTTGTGCATGAACATGCACACATGTGCGCGTGTGCGTGTGTGTATGTGTGTGGAATAATTTTAGACTGACGCCTGTCTGGCATGTCTTCAGGGATGACCATCGATTCAGCTTGCTGCACTGGGCAAGTCGTGAAGGTCGCGCCAACATCGTGGACATGCTGATCACGCGGGGTGCCCGCATCAACGCCACCAACCTGGGTGACGACACGCCGCTTCACCTGGCCGCTGCGCATGGGCATCGTGACGTGGTGTTGATGGTGAGGGCGTGTTGTGTGTTGGTTGCTGCTGTCTGAGTGACGTGGTGTTGATGGTGAGGGCGTGTTGTGTGTTGGTTGCTGGTGTCTGAGTGACGTGGTGTTGATGGTGAGGGCGTGTTGTGTGTTGGATGCTGATGTCTGAGTGACGTGGTGTTGATGGTGAGGGTGTGCCTGTGTTGGTTGTTGCTGGTGTCTGAGTGACGTGGTGTTGATGGTGAGGGCGGTTGTGTGTTGGGTGCTGATGTCTGAGTGACGTGGTGTTGATGGTGAGGGCGTGTTGTGTGTTGGATGCTGGTGTCTGAGTGACGTGGTTTGATGGTGAGGGCGTGTTGTGTGTTGGGTGCTGATGTCTGAGTGACGTGGTGTTGATGGTGAGGGCGTGTTGTGTGTTGTTGCTGGTGTCTGAGTGACGTGTGTTGATGGTGAGGGCGTTTGTGTTGGGTGCTGATGTCTGAGTGACGTGGTGTTGATGGTGAGGGCGTGTTGTGTGTTGGTTGCTGATGTCTGACTGACGTGGTGTTTGATGGTGAGGGCGTGTTGTGTGTTGGTTGCTGATGTCTGAGTGACGTGGTGTTGATGGTGAGGGCGTGTTGTGTGTTGGTTGCTGAAGTCTGAGTGACGTGGTGTTGATGGTGAGGGCGTGTTGTGTGTTAGGTGCTGATGTCTGAGTGACGTGGTGTTGATGGTGAGGGCGTGTTGTGTGTTGGTTGCTGATGTCTGAGTGACGTGGTGTTGATGGTGAGGGCGTGTTGTGTGTTGGTTGCTGATGTCTGAGTGACGTGGTGTTGATGGTGAGGGCGTGTTGTGTATTGGTTGCTGATGTCTGAGTGACGTGGTGTCGATGGTGAGGGCGTGTTGTGTGTTGGATGCTGATGTCTGAGTGACGTGGTGTTGATGGTGAGGGCGTGTTGTGTGTTGGGTGCTGATGTCTGATGATGTGGTGTTGATGGTGAGGGCGTGTTGTGAGTGACGTGGTGTTGATGGTGAGGGCATAGGTTTGATTTGCAGAGCTAATCAGTTTACAGCTGTTGCAAATAATTTACATGTGTGCAGTTTGGGAGCGCGTAGGGGTGTGTGTGTGTGTGTGTGTGTGTGTGTGTGTGTGTGTGTGTGTGTGTGTGTGTGTGTGTGTGCACGTGCGTGTGTGTGTATGTGTGTGTGTTTCCTAATTTGTTGATAATGGTTTCTACTCTCAGTATCCATGTAATCCATTTTATCCACCTTTATTCACAGCGTAACATAATGTTTCAGCAGCATCACTCGGGAACTTAAGCAAGCAAATGTAACCCATGCGTTTTCACAAAATGCTATGTAATGGAAGACAGAAACAAAGATCTTTATAAACATTTTGATGATCTGTCACCGTGTCCTGAAATGTTTCAGTTGATTCACAACAAAGCCAACATCAACGCCATCAACGAGCATGGCAACACTCCCCTGCACTACGCCGTTTCTGGGCATACACCAATCCTGAGGTCATTACACTTTACTCCTGTTTCCTTATTTTTTCTGCATTCACACTTAAACTTGTTTTTTCATGTCCACTTCTACTTCTCTCTCTCTCTCTCTCTCTCTCTTCTCTCTCCTCTCTCTTCTCTCTCTCTCTCTCTCTCCTCTCTCTGACACATACTCTTTTTGTTTCTGGGTTTTTTGTGTGTTTTTTTTCCATAAACTCAGTATGTCTCTTTAAGCTACACTGATTGTCTTCAGCTTTCAGCTTTGCTCCTTGACGTAGTTAATGTTAGTACAAATACATTATTCACATCCAACTTCAGTTCTGTTGGAAGTTTGTTTCTCTCGTAGTATCATCGTATGTGATCAGTATTGATATGGCGCGTTGGTTAGTTGCAGACATTCTTGTATGATGAATACAGTATGTGTACGGGGCTATTGTCCTTTAACCAAACAATGCTGTGTAGTTGACGCTCTTCACCCAGTTCCATGCTTTCCACCTTCCCCCTCCCTCGCCCTCTGTCCCCTCCCTGAATGACTTATCATGATTTCCGTTGGATCACTGCCAGTTTGCATGATGTGCTAGGGAAGAGTAGATCCGGCTGTGCAAAACTGATATGGCTTGGGATAATGTGTTCTGCTGGAAATTAAACTGTTCTTTTTTTGTCGTCTTTATCTTCTTCTGATTCTTAGTCTTGATCATGATCATCGTCTTGCCCTTTCTCTCTGTCTCTCCGTCTCTATCTTTGTCTTCTCTCTCTCCTGTCTCTAGTCTGGTCTGATCTCTCTCTCTCTCTCTCTCTCTCTCTTCTCTCCTCTCTCTTCTCTCTCTCTCTCTCTCTCTCTCTCTCTTCCTGGCCTGGTGTGGTCTGGTCTGTCTCGTGTTGTCTGTCTGTCTGTCTGTCTGTCTGTCTGTCTGTCTGTCTCTCTCTCTCTCTCTCTCTCCTCCTCTCTCTCTCTCTCTCTCTCTCTCTCTCTCTCTCTCTCTCTCTCTCTCTCTCTCTCTCTCTCTCTCCTCTCTCTCGCCTGGTCTGGTCTGGTCAGATGTGTCGGTCTGTCTAGAGCTCTGTGTCTCACAGTTGTTTTTTAATATTTTCTTTTCATATTTTTGGTTTAATATTTAGTACTTTCTCTAGTCTTTGCACGCATGCACGCACGCACACACGCACACACCACTACACAACACACACACACACACACACACACACACACACACACACACACACACACACACACACACACACACACACACTGTTGTTACATGCACGAATACACAGACACACCCACACAGAAGCGAACGCACACATACACACACACACACACACACACACACACACACACACACACACACACACACACACACACACACACATGTTGTTACATCACGCAATACACAGACACAACATCCACACAGCAAGCGACACGCACACAACACACCACACACACACACACACACACACACACACACACACACACACACACACACACACACACTGTTGTTATAAATACACAGACACACCACACACGAGCGCGCACACAACAACACAACACACCACACACCACACACACACACACACACACACACACACACACACACACACATGTTTACATACACTTGGGCGAATACGCAGACACAGACATGCGCGTACACACGCACACACGCGCACGCACACACACACACACACACACACACACACACACACACACACCACACACACACACACACACAACACACACACACACACACACGCTTGTTTTTAACTATTTTCTTTTCAAATTTTTGGTTTATTATTTAGTACTTTCTGTAGTCTATGGCACACATACAAACATGTATGTGTGCGCGCACACACACACACACACACACACACACACACACACACACACACACACACACACACACACACGTACACACATGCATGCACGCACACAAATACCTCCCACCCCCCACATACACTCACAAAACACATTTTCTATCTCTCTCTCTCACGCACACGCACACACCTATGCACATACGCACACTTGCACATGCACACACACACATACATGCACACATATATACACACTCAGACGCACGTGAACACACACACACACACACATTCACACATATATATATGCTCTCAAATGTACTTCTCATCTTTTCAGAGGAAAAGCAATGGATATATATATACTTACTGATATAGATCATCATTTTGTTCACAGGATCTGGTCAATAACGGGGCCCTGGTCAGTATTGCCAACAAGTTCAACGACGTGCCATTGGACAAGTCCAAACCTTATCTCTCACGCATGCTTAAAGGTCTTTTTTTTATTGTCGTTGTTGTTGTTGTCTGTATAGAACTCATTTGGAGTTTTCTGTGTAAAATAAAATCATGACATCATGATAACATAAGAAAAAAAAATTTCTGCTAATTTTTTTAATGTACAAACTGATGGTGAGAGAAAGAGAAATGAAATCAGTGATGTATTCAAAGCCATTCTCATCCAAATGTTTTGATGATTTAAAAAAAAAAAAGGTGAAACTTATCCTTCAAGGAAGAATTCTTATTCCTCTCAGCACTGTATAACCGGCATGTTAGATTCTAAGTGAGGTGCCTGCAAGTGGAAAATGAAATAAATTTTAACTCTCTTGTATTCAGAACAGGAGCAGATGAGAGCTCCCGGACAGTGCACTAGTTTTCACCATGGAGTAGACGGGAGTGTGTATTGGCACTGTTCTAACGTGTGCTCGATAGTGCTCACAGAGCCTCTGCAAGTTGTAGGTATTCCCCATTGTTATCCAGTTGTTGTTTTTTTCTTTCTGCGTGTGCAGCCTGATACTCCTGCGGACACTCCCTGTACAGACAGGTAGTGGAGTTTTGTGTGTATGACTGTTTTTTATCCCGCCATTAAGGCAGCCATACTCCAACTTCGGGGAAGGTGCATGCTATGTGTAACGTGTCATCCATACCAACGGCCAAACTGGCCTTCTCTTCCGAAAGTTGGTGATGGGATTTTACATGTGTGCAAGATGTTGTGCGTGCGTTCACACACAGAACCTCGGTTTATAGTCTCATTTGAAGGACTGTATGGAGAATGGAATCAGAACCAATGTTAACTATGAGGGAAAAATCCCCCTGTACCGAGATTCGAACCCGCAAGTTATGCAGTGAAGTGGTAGAACTATTTGGGGACACTGGCACCCCTTCCATTCTTTGAAAAAGAAGGGAAACTGTGCGGTGAGCTGTGGACAAAACTGACCTAATGCCACAATGGCGTTGTCTGCTGATGCTAGCGAGTTAGAGATGAAATACCGGAGTATTCTGGGGAGGAATGGGATCAAATTTGACAAGAAGTAGAAAAATGTGACATTTTGTCGTGTGTTTTCTGGTTGCATCGAAATACTTTTCATGGCTTGTTTTTTTTTTAATAAATAAAACATTAGTTTCAATCTGATTGACTGGCATATTGGTCTCCATCTAGTTTTATCCATCTAATGGCTAACCTTATGGAAATGTAGGTTTTGTAAATTGTTCTAAAAAGCTTGTATACATTGTTGTTTTTTCCATTGATAAGAGTACTTCCCTTTCTTTTCGTTTTTGTTGTTGTTTTGTTTTGTTTGTTGTTGTTGTCTGTTTGGTGACCAGGCTGATAGGGTCATGTATGGTCAGCTAGGCTGTACAGACACAGAAAACAGAGCTGGCAGTAGTAGTTGTTTTTGTCGTACCCTGGCTAAAAGACTCCAGGGATCATCCAAACAGCCAAAGTACTTGAACACTATGGTACAAATGCATCAGCTGGGGATGAGAACATTATGTGTGTGACCGTTTTTGATTACCCCGCCACGTGGGCAGCCACACTCCAACTTCAAGGGATTTTGGTGCCTGATAATGTTATGCTGGGAGCTTGTCACAACTGAAGACAAAACCCGCATAACTATGCAGAGCATAACATTTTGATGTAGCCTTGGTGTTCTAGCCTGTGTCAGTTGGTCTGACACAGCCTTAAGTCAAGGTGGGCTGACTGTAGTTAAGAATTGTTTGTTAACCTTAATCTTTACTTGAATCATCAAACAGAGGCAACCCCCCACCCACCCAAACCCCACCCTCCTCAGTTTTTGACCAAGTAATTATATGAAACAAACTAAAAGTGAAGAAAAATTTAATTGCAAATTGATATTGTGTTAATTCAGAATATATCTTTTAATTTTACTTTGTTTTGTCTACATTTATTTCATACTTGTGTGTTTCGCGTATGTTGGTTTGTTTCATGATCACTGGTTGTTTATAGCAAGCAAGTAAGGTAACTCTTGCTCCCACAATGAAATAATTACAGTCCCATAACTCCAAACGAACGCTGCTTACGACATGGAATCGTCTAGCCAAGGGGATGTCTCCGTGTTTGTTTGTTCTGTGTGCTCTGTGTTGTCGTTTCTGCCAGGCTGTCTGGTGTCATAAGCAGCATTCGTTGGAATTATGGGACAGCCATCATTTCATTGTGGGAGCAAGAGTTACCCTACTTGTTTCTTATTTCCTATTTCCTGCTGCCCGATCTAAGATTTCCTTTCATACTGATTGTGTGTTTTCGGCAGACCGGGCAGTGGGAGTTATCGTACTTGTTTGTTATGATATGGTATGATATGATATGAATACTTTATCATCTCAGAAGATGAGAAATTAAAATAGGTGCATAATAAACAGTATCACAAGACAACATACATAATACAAGAATCTCCACGATCAAGTGGCCACTTTTATGATTTACATGTGCAGTCCAACACTCCCCACCCTCCAACACACACACACACACACACACACACACACACACACACACGTACGCACACACCATAATCATTTGAAAAAGCCCATACACATGCACACACACAAGCACACTCATAGGCTTGCACTCACAAGCACATACACATATACACACACAAGCACATATATGCAAATACACATATATTCACACAAGCACATGCACACACACCCTACCCCCCCCCCCCCCCCCCCCCCACACACACACACACACACACCCTCTCCTCTCTCTCTCACCCCCTGCCCCCCGCCCTCTCTCTCTCTCTCCCACTCCCTCACACCATTAAGCATGAAAAGTGGTACAAAAGACATAATGAATTTACTGTTTACTATTCCGTGCCTCGTTTAAGGTTTCCTTTTATACTGATTGTGTTGGGGTTTTTTTGCAGACTGGGCAGTGGGAGTTATCCTACTTGTTTGTTATTTACTGTTTACTGTTCCCTGCCTCCTTTCATACTGATGGTGTGTGTGTTTCTGACAGACCGGGCGGTGGCTCTGGGACAGGACCTGAGCAAGATCCCCTTCAAGGATCGCAGCTGGCTGGGATATAAGACCAGAAGCAGTGAGTGTGGGGCTTGCTGTTTTCCCCCATTCTTTCACCGTCTCTCTTTGCCCTACTTCTTCTTCTTCTTCTTCTTCTCTCCTGCGTACGCAGGCTGATACTCCTGCGGACACCCCCTGTATAGGGAGTGGAGTTTTGTGTGTATGATCGTTTTTCATCCTGCCATTAAGGCAGCCATACTCCAACTTCGGGGAATTCCTTACTTCAATCTCTGTCCCTCTCTGTCTCGGTCTCTTGCTGTCTCTGTCCATCACAGAACTCTTACTGTCGTTATTCTTCTTCCAGACCTGTTGACTCTCTACTGCGCTTTGAGCTGAGCTTGCTGCGTGAAGCATTGCACAACTTGCTGTTACGCTCGCAGTGAAATTTCTGCACAGAAGTAGTGAAAATCAACATTGTTTTTGTGTTGTCGTTGTTGTTTTTTTAATCCCAGTGAAACAGTTGAGTAATGCAAGAGATGAGGTGGATTTATCCCCCTTTTTAGCGTCCATTTTCTGTCGGTCAGATTTTTCATGAAAATATGGACCAGTCCAAACCAGTATAAGTTCAGTTCATGTTTTTCTCACATTTTGCTTTATGAATAAAAGTTTTTTTGAGTTTGGGGCCACAAAAATGTTCTTCTGCACTACACTACAATCTATTACACAGTGTATAAAAAAAAGAAGATAAATCATGTAGAGAGATAATGGAGATGAATGAGAAACTTCACATCAGAGGGAGTGAAGCAAAGGCAGGGAGTATCTTCTATCCACGCTTTTGACATCGCCTGTTGCCTGCCTGCATGTTCATGTTTATGCCAGTGTGTCTGTTCACCATTTTCATGTGCCTGTGTGTAATTATGTGTTCAGGAGACGCCATGCTGTCCCGTCACACAGGCATCGACATCCGACAGTTACAGTTAGTCGGTCACATCGCTTCCACACACTCTGGCGAGGTGAGTTAGACAGGGAAGGGGGATGTGTGTGTGTGTGTGTGTGTGTGTGTGTGTGTGTGTGTGTGTGTGTGTGTGTGTGTGCCTTTGGAGAGTGATAAATGAATGTGCACATGTGTTATGTTACCAGACTTGCACCGTCTGCCCATGCATATGCAAAGGACGTTAGAATGACCTCTGTGCTGCTGCGTTTCTGTATGGATCAGTTTACTAAAGATGGACCACTTTGAATGAGTTGTGGGGAGGGGGGGTGCTGGCAGGAAAAGGACAGCGAATTTCCATTGCAACATCCAGAAGTTTGAAGCAGAATTTCTGAATTTCATAAAGGAAAGGAGGAACGCCTGTCAGGCAGCTAGTCTTGACATAAAGAACAGGTCCATGGTCATTTAAGTTCTACAAGTTTGTGCAGTGCAGGCATGTATCTCATCATGACTTTCTTGTCTGTGACCATTCTGCAATGTACATTAACCTTTCCCGTACGTTGCCTAAAATTTTGCGCGCTGTACTTCGTGGGTGTGCAGAAACCCATGCTTTCTAAGAAGGAATAACCCCTCGCCGTACGCCGTGGGTGTACAGTAACCCATGGTTTTTGTATAGGAGCTAACCCCTCGCCGTACGCCGTGGGTGTACAGTAACCCATGGTTTTTGTGTAGGAACTAACCCCTCGCCATACGCCGTGGGTGTACAGTAACCCATGGTTTTTGTATAGGAGCTAACCCCTCGCCGTACGCCGTGGGTGTACAGTAACCCATGGTTTTTGTATAGGAGCTAACCCCTCGCCGTACGCCGTGGGTGTACAGTAACCCATGGTTTTTGTATAGGAGCTAACCCCTCGCCGTACGCCGTGGGTGTACAGTAACCCATGGTTTTTGTATAGGAGCTAACCCCTCGCCGTACGCCGTGGGTGTACAGTAACCCATGGTTTTTGTGTAGGAACTAACCCCTCGCCGTACGCCGTGGGTGTACAGTAACCCATGGTTTTTTTCGAGGAAGTAAAACCTTGCCGTACGTCATGCAAATTTGACTTCTATGAGATGAGAGTCTTGCTACTTGCGTCAAACGGTTGTTCGTTGTTGTTGTTTTCTCAGTGAATAACTATGCACAGGCGGCCGCATGAATGTGCGTTTATCTGTGTGTGTGCATGTGAGCATTATTGCATGTTTGTGCGAGAGAGAAAGAGAAACAGAGAGAGAGAGAGAGAAAGTGTGTGTGTGTATGTGCATGCATGGAAAGACATATATATATATATGTCTCCATGGTCTTGGAGTTTGTCTTGTCTCTGCTGCACAGCAAGTGCTTCACTCCCAATGAAAAGAAAGCTCAGTTAAGATGATAGAAGTGACTTCATCATTGTAACAACTAGTTTTCACCTTTGGTGGCGTTCACTATGCGATCTAACAGAAAACTGAATACAGTTTTGTGCAAGAAGAAAAAAAAAAGTCAGTCTGAAGGAAAAAGAAATGTGCATCTTTGGGACCATCTTATAGATAGTGCCTATAAGTTATCTTTTTTTTTTAACATTTTGGCAATATTGGCTGTTTTCAGGGGCTGTTGGTTTATAACCAGTTCTCTGTTGTAGAAGGGTTGACTGCACATCAAGGAATCTGTCTGTTCTGTTGGCTGATGGTGTTGCTGTACAACTGTTACAGACGTGGCGTGGGACTTGGCAGGAGAATGACATCGTTGCCAAGATCCTCAACGTTCGGGAGGTCACAAAACGAATCACCCGGGACTTCATGGAAGAGTTTCCTCGTCTTAGGTATGCAGTGACCTTCCTTTTTGTACTCCCAGTTCTTATAGAACAGGGAGTACTCTAGAATGGGAACGAAGAAATGCTGTCTGTGTGTGTGTGTCCATCCGAGGTCAAAATGTGTTCCACTCGCTCCAGACAAAACTACTGGGCTGATCTTTCTGAAAATTTGTAGGTATGTTCATTATGGGTCACGGATGATGCCCAATGTTTTAGTGTACCGTTATAGCCGATACCAATGGCTGTAACGGCCTGTAACAGTTTTTTTTCTTTATGGAATATCTCCGAAAGTACTTAGCCGATCTTTGTGAAAATTAGCAGGTTTGTTTATTGTGGGTCACAGATGATGTACCGTTATAGCCGATACCAACGGCTGTAACAGCCTGTAACGGTTTTTCTTCTTTATGGAATATCTCAGAAAGTACTTGGCCGATCTTTGTGAAAATTCAATATGGGTTACAAATGATGCCCGATGTTTTAGTTTACCGTTATAGCCGTTACTAATGGCCCATAACAGTTTTTCTTTATGGAATTTTTCAGAAAGCACATTGTCAATCTTTCTGAAAATTTGTAGGTATGTTCATTATGGGTCACAGATGATGCCCAATGTTTTAGTTTAGTAACGGCTATAACAGCCCATAACGGTTTTTCTTTTTTATTGAATGTCTCAGAAAGTACTTAGCTGATCTTTCTGAAAATTTGTGGGTATGTTCATTATGGGCAACGGATGATGCCTGATGTTTTATTTTACCGTTATAAGCCATTACTAACGGCTATAACGGCCCATAATGGTTCTTTTTATGGAATATCTCAGAAAGTACTTGGCCGATCTTTCTGAAAATTTGTAGGTATGTTCATTATGGGTCACGGATGATGCCTGATGTTTTTAGTTTACCGTTATAGCTGTTACTAACGGCTATAACAGCCCATAACGGTTTTTCTTTTATATGGAATATCTCAGAAAGTACTTGGCCGATCTTTCTGAAAATTTGTAAGTATGTTCATTATAGGTTACAGATGATGGCTGATGTCACGAGTTTGTCACGAGGCCTACGACGTTTGACCCATCTAGGGTGGCGGAATTATTCGTTTGTTTATTGTCGTTGCTGTTGTCGTGTATCCGTGGCTTGTGGTGCGGTTGCACCTTGGTGTAGTTCAGCTCAACTTCGGTTTGCTTTCTCTCTCTCTCTCTCTTATTCCACTGCCCGTGCTATTCATCCTGTAGGTTCACGGGTGGCTGGTACCTTTCTCTCGAACTTGCTGTCTATCGGCCTCTCGCCTGTCTTTTTACCTGTCGCACGTGCTTCATTTCTTTTAGTTTGAAGTATGCTCACTCTGTGACGCAGCATGGCATGTTGGCCGCCATTGCTGAGGGAGGTTAGCTCTTCACTCGAGCGGAAGATGTCTCTGGGAGCGCCTGCTCCGGTCTTGGTTCTTCACCGTATCATCGAGGGTACAGTCGGTATCTTCAATTCCTACAGTCGGCCTGTAGGAGAGGGACATCACTTCTTCTTTTTTCCGCACCTGTGCCTCTGTCCTCTCGACTGGACAGAGGGCAGAGAGAGTCGTTTGACCCGCCTCTTCTGGGTCACCCACGGGTAGCTGGTAAGCATCAGTTCGTGGTTTGTTTGTTTTGGTTTGTTGTTGTTAGCCGGCTTAGTCTTCTCTTTTGCGCAATTTTCTTTTGTTTTCGAAATTGTAAGAGAAATATTGTGTGAGACCTTTTCTCTGGTTAATTCAATCTTTAACCTGGCCATTCTAAATTATTTCCAAAATTCTTTCTCCTGTTTATGCATCTGGTGATGCGGTAGTCGGTGGGGATGGGAGAGAACCTGGTGATTCAGGGTTGGAACTTGCTTGGTCTCGCTCGTCCGCCCCTGTCACATTCGCCGGACTCTTATCCTTCGGCCACCGTCTGTTTGTGTGTGCAAGGAGAACGAGTTTTATGTTCGCGAGCGTGCGTACGCATGATTTGTCGTTTGGATGCGTGGTTGGAGATTTGTGTTATTTTGAAATGTGGCTATAAAATGTGACAATTATGCCATTGAATTATTATTTGCAAATGTGGTGGCAGTTATAAAGCGATGGTCGCTGTGTTGGTTATTTCCTAAGAAAGGTGAATGTTAAATGTGAGTGAGAGAAGGGTGAAGATAATTCATATTTGTTTTATAACCTGTTGATTTAATGCAGTCTTTTACCTGCATCGTGTGAGAAGACCCTAGTGAACATTCCTGGTTCGATGGGTTTACTGTGTGCGTTTAGTAGACTTCCCCTCGCCCATCATGCGAGTGGCTGTTAAGATTTGACAGCATGGGTCAGACTGTACTGACGGCGGGGTTCCAGTACCCTTCTTCCTTCCTCCTTCCTTCTTCCTTCCCTCCCTTTCTCCTCTCCTCCCAGCTACGTTTCCCCCCCCCTTTCGGGGGCTTCACCCGGAGTACGGACTGGATGGTGCCACGTGCTGGTTGAGGCCACGCTCTGGCTGAGACCACGGACTGGATGGTGCCACGTGCTGGTTGAGGCCACGCTCTGGCTGAGACCACGGACTGGATGGTGCCACGTGCTGGTTGAGGCCACACTCTGGCTGGGACCGCGGACTGGATGGTGCCACGCGCTGGTCGAGGCCACGCCCTGGTCGGGACCGCGGACTGGTAGAGGAGCCCGCCGTCTTGACTGGCCGGCCCTGACCCCCGTCCAGGACCTCCAGTAACAGCGCCACGTTCCCCCCCCCCCCCCCCCCCCCCCCCCTCCGGGACGCGCTCTTCACTGCCTGTTTGTGAGTCGAGGGTGTCGGCTTTGAGCGACTCCCTGCGAGAACCGACCCGGTTCGGAGCACCTAGTGCGACAGGGTGCTCCCAGTAGACTTGACAGAGGCAGGGGTATGGACGCACTCCATGGTGTTAGAAGGGATCGATGCTGGAAATGTTTCTTTATAATTGTGTATATGTCATATGTGCTGGAATGCTGTAATTGTGATTGTGTACGTCGTATGGTGAAATGTTTATTTATAATCGTGCATGTTGTGGGTGTTGGAGTGCTTGATTGTGATTGTGCATGTTGTGTGCGTTGGAGTGCTTGATCGTGATTGTGCATGTTGTGTGTGTTGGAATGCTTATTTTGCTGGTGTGAATAAATGGGGTGTTGTATCGTAATCTTTCTCGTGTGGGCTCTTGCGAGGCGTGCGAGGTCAGCCATTCCCTTCACTCCCATCTAGACCGATCCTGTCAGGGCAGACCTCCAGGGGTCGGTCGTGACAGCTGATGTTTATTAGAATAGCCATTGCTAACGGCTACACCAGCCCCAGATGGTTTTTGCTCTTTATGGAATATCTCACGCGTATTCAGGATAAACTGGGAGTACATTTATATGCTTTGCATCTTGTTATCTGTTGTCTTTGTAAGGAAGCACACAAATTAGAATTAGAAAAAAAAAAGACTGACGTGAAATGAATTGCAAAGCAATACATGAAAATCAGCTTATACAGAGACTAATGTTTGCATACATTCATGCAGAGTGGACATAGTGGTGCCTTTGGGAGGTTACAATCATTCAATTTGGCTCCAAAATTAAGGTTTTTTTTAGTCAAGGGAGCTTAGTTGGTTGTATGCTGTGCATTTGCACATTCAAAAGAGAGAGAAGCAACATACGCTTGCCGTTGCATAGCTATGTTTACATGTGTAAGAGATTATTAGGAGATTTTTTTAAAGAATTGTTTGTTTATTGAGAAGACGATTGTTTTTTCTTGAGTACCAATGGCAGCATTGGTTATAGAATTGTCAGGTCCTACTACTTAAAGGCTATATATGTTTTGTTTTAACTTCTTTAGTTTTCTACCTAAAAAAAGGGATGTAGTGTTGTGGTAGGGAACAGAGTGATAGAAAACAGAAAAAAGTGGAGCGCTATGTTGATTTGAGAAGAAGAGACAGACAGACACAGACAAAAGCAGAGGTAAAGAGAGAGAGAGAGAGAGAGAGAGAGATCCAAACTAGACAGAGGATGTTCTGTGTTGCAGGATCTTCAACCACCCCAATGTGTTGCCTGTGCTGGCGTGCTGCAACCAGGCTCCCAACTTGGTGCTCATCTCTCAGTTCATGCCTTTTGGGTCCCTCTACAACACACTGCACGGAGAATCAGGTGAGAGAGAGAGAGAGAGAGAGAGAGAGAGAGAGAGTGAAGAAATGAAAATGAAATTCTTTCTTTCTTTCTTTCTGCGTACGCAGGCTGATACTCCTGCGGACACTGCCTGTATAGACAGGCAGTGGAGTTTTGTGTGTATGACCGTTTTTTATCCCGCCATTAAGGCAGCCATACTCCATCTTCGGGGAAGGTGCATGCTATGTGTAACGTGTCATCCATACCACGGCCAAACTGGCCTTCTCTTCCGAAAGTTGGTGATGGGATTTTACGTGTGTGCAAGATGTTGTGCGTGCGTTCACACACGGAACCTCGGTTTATAGTCTCATTCGAAGGACTGTCTGGGAATGGAGTCAGAACCAATGTTAACTCCGAGGGAAAAATCCCCCTGTACCGAAATTCGAACCCGCAACCCCAGGATCACGAGTCCGGCGCTCTACCAACTGAGCTATTCCGGCCCCCGAAAATGAAATGAAAAATGGTGTATTCATATACATAGGCCATGGCCCCAATAGGAGAGAGAGTGAAGAAAGAAAAAGAGAGAGAGGTGGGGAGGGAAGAAAGAAGGGAGCTGGTTGGTCGAGTTTACAAAGCGTTAAATTGCAGACAGGCTTTAAGGAAAAGAAAGTGGAAGGTGATGGAAAGAAAAAAAGAAAGAAAAAAAACGCACCTGAATCTTGCATGCAGGAAGAAAGGAAAAGGAAGTGGGTGGTGACGGAAAGAAAAAAGCACACCTGAATCTTGCAGACAGGAAGAAAGGAAAAGAAAGTGGATGGTGACAGAAAGAAAAAAGCACACCTGAATCTTGCAGACAGGAAGAAAGGAAAAGAAAGTGGATGGTGACAGAAAGAAAAAAGCACACCTGAATCTTGCAGACAGGAAGAAAGGAAAAGAAAGTGGATGGTGACAGAAAGAAAAAAGCACACCTGAATCTTGCAGACAGGAAGAAAGGAAAAGAAAGTGGATGGTGTGAGACTGGGACCGGAATAGCTCAGTTGGTAGACCGCCAGACTCATAGTCCAAGGGTTGCGGGTTTGAATCTCCGCTGGGCCGTTTCAGTACAGGGGGATTTTTCCCTCGGAGTTAACATTAGTTCTGACTCCATTTCCCATACAGTCCTTTGAATGAGACTATAAACCGAGGTTCCATGTGTGAATGCATGCATAACATCTTGCACACACGTAAAATCCCATCACCAACTTTTGGAAGAGAAGGCCAGTTTGGCCGTTGGTATGGATGACACGTTACACATAGCATGCACCTTCCCCGAAGAGTATGGCTGCCTTAATGGCGGGATAAAAAAACAGTCATACTCACAAACTCCACTCCCTTTGTTGGGTAGATGGGATTAATACTTGTCTGTCCATATAGGGAATGTCCGCAGGAGTATCAGCCTGCGTATGCAGAAGAAGAAGAAGAAGCTGTGAGACTGTGCTGAAGCGCTCAGTCAGGGAGAACAGGCTGTTTGTCGCAAAATTCTCTCATGACTGGACCAGCAGCTGCGTTGCAGGGGGTAGTGGTGGGCTGGAAGGTCTTGGTTTTTAGACCTGTCAGAATCATTGACTGGTGAGATTTTGTTTTCCCCAGTTTCCTTGGTTCTGGAACCCAAGATGGTTTAGTGATTTGAACATAAAGACTCCCATCTCTGTTCTGAAGGCCATTGTGGGCGGTAACTGTATCCATCCTAAGTTCCTGAACTTTCTTTAGCTTTACTTGATGGTTACAACATTTTGTTTCGCTTGGATTCCTAATCAAGGTGGCACCTGAGACGACAAAGTGGCCAGTCATCTTGCCAAGATTGCCACACACGTAAAGAATTGTCTGAATCATTCATCCTTGACACATTTTGAACCCAAACTTATTAATATAATTTCCAGGCTGAAAACTGCAGCAGCGTTAAGTAAGCTGCTTTCAGAATTTTTTTTTACTTAGAAAAAAACCCAACCTACATAGGCCACAATCCATTGATTAGCCATAAGAAAATAGCTGTGTAAACAATGCCTGTGTATTCTGAGAAATGACAAGTGGGTACAGACAAACAGACAGGAGAGAACAGCACATACAATCAAAAGGGAAAGAAAATCGGCTGTTTTGATCTTTGTCATCGCTGTTGTCAGCAGCTCTAAGGTCATTAATGGATTCATCTTCAGAGTCACAGATGAAAGGTTTCAAGAACTCTTCATCAGTATCAGCAATGTTATCCATGGACTTCAGATACCTCCGCCTCTGTGCTTTTACTCACTATAAGTCCTGTGTTGTCTGCTGTTGAGACTATGACTGTTTTTGTACTCCCAGATCTTATAGAACAGGGAGTACTTTACAATGGGAGCGAAGAAATGCTGTCTGTCTGTGTGTCTGTCCATGATCAAAATGTGTTCCACTCGCTCCAGACAAAACTTCTGGGCTGATCTTTCAGATAATTTGTAAGTATGTTCATTATGGGTCACGGGTGATGCCTGATGTTTTATGTCACCAGAATAGCCGTTACTAACGGCTGTAACGGCCCAAAACAGTTTTTCTTCTTTAGGGAATATGTCAGAAAGTACTTGGCCGATTTATAAGTAGTTTGGATGATCTTGTGACAAATCAGAGCCTCTTTCCATTTGTAAGTGATGTAATGCTGAAAATCGACTAAACAGCGGTTAGAAACCGTTATTTTGCCGATACTTCGTGTATATAGGTGTAAACTGCATGCACACTTTCAGAAATGGCAGTTTATCTCGGTGACAAAATACATTATGACGCATGTTTGATTGTGACATTTTTCGGCCCCCCCCCCCCCCCCCTCTTCCCCATTCTCTCTCTCTCACTCTCTCTCTCTCTCTCTCTCTCTCTCTCTCTCTCTCTCTCTCTCTCTCTCTCTCTCTCTCTCTCTCTCTCTCTCTCATCTATCTCAGATAAACAGGGAGTATATTTATGTGCTTTGCATCTTGTTTTTTTCGTTAAATTGTTGATAATTGTGGCAAGGACCACTGTGATTTTTTTTTTTTTTGCATCTGAAAAGTTTGCCATCCTGAATACACCACCTGTGGACCATTGACATGAGATGCTGTACAGTTTGTTTTCTAATGATGAGCCAGATTTATAGCATTCAGTTTGAAAATGGTGTCATAGGCTTTTTGACTTTTGCATTTTTGCTTGATCGTGTGGTGCTGACTAGTAACTGATCAGGCAAAAAGAATATTCAGCTATCAATACTGATGCTCATTTGGTACATATGAATCATTCTTTCAGTGAAAAGTGGTCAAATTTGATTTCTGCAAACATTGATTTCCAGTTTGTCCGGTAGATCAACTGCAGATCAAGAAAAGATAACTCGTTAGAGAGCTAAAAACAGAACTGGAAAAATCCATAAATAAAATGCTGTCAGTGTTGTAGCTGCAGGGCATAAAGTTTCGGAAAAAATGTTGTGACTTAATAGTTAGAAAAGTACTGAAGTTACATCAGCATCCTTGGGAGGAGTTATAGTTTGAAAAGTATGGAAGTTACATCAGAATCCTTGTGGAGGAGTTATAGTTTGAAAAGTACAGAATTTACATCAGAATCCTTGTGGAGGAGTTATAGTTTGAAAAGTACAGAAGTTACATCAGAATCCTTATTGAGGAGGACTGTATCGTACAAATGGATGATCAGCTCTTCCAGATCAATCCAGACTGGTGAAGAACCTCAGACAGAGGGGCAGATGACACAAATGGACGATTAGGTCTGTGTGAAAAGCCTCAGACAGAGGGCAGATGACACACATGGACGATAAGGTCTGTGTGAAAAGCCTCAGACAGAGGGGCAGATGACACAAATGGACGATAAGGTCTGTGTGAAAAGCCTCAGACAGAGGGGCAGATGACACATATGCACGATAAGGTCTGTGTGAAAAGCCTCAGACAGAGGGGCAGATGACACATATGGACGATAAGGTCTGTGTGAAAAGCCTCAGACAAAGGGCAGATGACACCAATGAATGCTAAGGTCTGTGTGCGACAGGGATCGTGGTGGATCAGAACCAGTCGCTGCGCTTCGCCATGGACATCGCCCGGGGCATGGAGTTTCTGCACAGCATGGAGCCCATGATCCCCAACTTCCTCCTCACCAGCAAACACGTCATGGTCAGTCAGCATTGTGTCCCTTTACTTTGTTCACTCTGTACGCTGTTACTTTCTTTTTGTCTCTTTGCCCTGGAGGGAGAATGTCCAATGAATTTAGAATAGGTCTGTTTTAGAGAGAGTGTAGATCCTGTACTCTTGTGTTGTCTGAGGTGTTCATGATATTGTACCAGAAGAAGAGTTTAATTTTGCAGAGTGCATACAGGTTCGGTTTAACACTTGATGTGTTTGATTGAAGTTGTTTGTTTTTTGTGTGTTTTTTTTTCTTTTATTTTCTCTACATTTTAAGCCCATTTCCTTTGGCCTGTCTTCGTGTCTGTCTGACAGATTTTACACCGTGTCTGTTAGATTGTCCGTATGTGTGTATGTATCTGTGTAAATATGTATGTACACAGTTTTGTATGCACACACCTATTTCTGTATGATATACTCTATAGGTTGTTATTTTTTGTTTTGTACACCAGTGGAACAGTCTGTTCCTTCATCAGACTGCCATCAATGGTGTTGAATTACAGGCTATGTGTATATGCTTTAACTTTTTTCAGTTGAAGAATTTCAATTTATTGGTTGTAGTCTAGCACTTTTTGTCTTCCTACGTTTTTTTTCTTCCATTTTCTTTGTGGTGACTTTTTATTCAGAGGGAGTTAGAGTGGAGAAGGTCTAAAATGAAGGGGAAGGGTTCTTGGGTATATTGATTTTTGTTGTTGTGTTTATTTAGTAGTGTTGTTGAATTGTTAAGTTTGATCAGTGTGAATGTTGCTGAAATGAACTTACATGTATTTAATATGAATCTCCCTCTCTTGCTCAGTCTGTCTCTGTCTCTCTCTTTGTCAGTCTGTCTGTCTCTCTCTCTCTCTCTCTCTCTCTCTCTCTCTCTCTCTCCTCTCTCTCTCTCTCTCTCTCTCTCTGCAAAGAACTGTGTAAAATGTAGTATTTATATATATTGTATATATTTTTTTTCATACCTGCTTTACTTAGTCTGTAGGCTTACCAAGTTATGGGCGTGGACAGGGTTCATGCTTTTTAGTTTATCGCCCAGACAGCTTTTTTCGCTTTCGTGTATGTCATCATTCATTTCACTGAGCCATTTTGCCGGTTATTCAGTAGCAGCATCCAAGTTGTTTTGGTCTGTTTGGTGTTTATCTTTGATGTTTATGTCCATCTGTTTTCAGCCTTCCAGTTGGAATCACCGCCAGCCAGTGTTGGGAGATTTTCCATGTTTTTTGTGTTTTTTTCCCTGTTAAGTTAACAAACAGCTTTGTGTCTACATTTAGATTGATGAGGACCTGGCCAAAATTAACATCGATGATCCCAAGTACCAGTCAGGGGAGGCTACCCTGAATGGGGTAATGAGGCACGGGTCAGGTCAGAGTGGTCTGGCCTGAAGGTAGCGCAGTGTATCCCCCCCACCCACCTAGTTATGCGTAACACCAGGTCACTGTGGTGTATTGTCATACTAATCGCAGCGTTCTTGCAGTCTTGATGGGGTCAAGGTTCATCTGTGTTCAGTCAAGTGTTGAGAGCTGACAGATTTGAGTTGATTGTTCTGATCCTTCTCTGTGATGGCATGTTATGGAGATGGAATAATACATGAAATAAAGAACACTGGGGAAAGCTATCATAAAACTGTAATAAATAATGAATGCTCCAATTGTTTTTCATTTGTTTTTTACTTTTAACGCTAAGGAAGCCACACAGACAGTCAGATGAGGTGGAAAATTACAGAAAATCAGAAAACAAAGTTGGTTATCCATTTCTCATCAGCGCGGTGACAGCCCTGACCTGGCCCTTAGGGGTCAGCTGGGCTATAAACAACATTATGTCTCTCTCTTCTCCCTCCTTCCTGTGATCGTTTTTGGATAGGAGATGAAAAATTTGCCTTTGATTGTTGATAAATCTGTAATTTAGGTTTGATTTGAAAAAACAAACAAAAAGACTCCTCTTGGTCTGTTGTGGTATTCAGACTTGAGGCTTCAATCAGTGCTGGATGGATTTCAGCCTTGACCCCCTGATCCTGAATGCCGGTGTGCTCATGATCAGTGTGACGTTTTAGTTAGCTGTCCGTGGCAGTGTTAATTATTCTCAAAATCATTGCCATCATCATGAATATGATTTTGTCATCGTTTGTTGTCATCATCTCCTTAAAAATTTTTTCTTCAAATCACCATGTCATGGATCATCGGTATTGCCATTGGTGCTCTGGGAATTCATCCTTTTAGAGGGAGATCAGTATAAGAACTGTTAAAATGCATCCGGGTTTTAGGGAAGAAAAGTTCACACATAACAGAAAAACATTTTGTTGTGGACATACAGGCTTTGGGTTAAACTGATTCAGTTACTGTTCTTGTTTGTAATACACAATGTTGCAGATTGCATATAATTGAGGGTAAATGATGTACAGAGATCAAATTTTACATTACAGACACTCCCCCCCCCCCCCCCCCCCCCCCAAAAAAAAAAAGTACTAGGAAAGGATATGGTGACGTGAAATAGCTCAGATCAAGAGGTATGAAGATGTGAAAACCATTCAGCTGAAGCTGTCGTCACATAAAACCAAATCCTGTAGAGGGTTTAACCCAGTCTCTCTCTTTACTAGTATTCCAAGATCACAGTGAATAACTATGTGTGTTGATCAGCGTGACACAGGTTTAACCTGGTCGACCTTTGTATTGGGCATGAAAACGTTCTTTCCTTATGGGGATAGGGTTTGAACAACTCGCTGAAATAGTTTTTTGAAGTATGCATGTACCCTCAGCTAAAAGAAGATCCTGTATCACTGTTCACCCATTATTTGCTTTAGTGAAATGAAGTGTGAATTGTTGGCTCATCTCTCAGGTTAAAACCTGACAAGCAGCTCTGCTCGGGGTGGGGGTACATTTGTATTCTTCTTCTTCCTTATGGTTAGGTTAATAATTGGGCTTCTCTGGTGGTATTTGCAGTCTGAACAGACTATCATAGATGAGGCTCTGAAGATTTTGTTTCACCGCAGAATAGCAGGACAGATTTTGCTGTGTATAGGATGCAGAGATGCTTCAATGTACAGCAGAAGTCTGCTCAGAAACAGGTGCTTTGGCGTCCGTCCTGTTAGTGAGGCCTACTTTGAGTTTGTGCCAGTAACCAAAGATTTCAGTGTTAAGAAAGAGCTGAAAATTAAAAGTGCATATTGAAAAGTGTGAGAGTGTGTGTATTCTTCAGTTTAATGTCTATACACATAAGTGATTTTAAACAACCAAAATAAATGAATAAACAAGGTAGAAAAAGAGGAAGGGAGGGGATAGACAGGCAACTGAAGGAGATAAAGAGATTGAGAAACAGTAAGATAGAAAAAGATGAAGAAATATAAATGATAAAAGGAAAAAGAGAAAAATAAGGATTAGAATGGGAATCAGAAGAAAAAATGTCAACATGAATAAAAATTGCAACCTATAAAATAGCTAGAATAACATTTTTTAAAATCAGATGAACGCGTAAGGTAACAAGAGAGAGAGAGAGAGAGAGAGAGAGAGTGTGTGTGTGTGTGTGTGTGTGTGTGTGTGTGTGTGTGTGTGTGTGTGTGTGTGTGTGTTAGGCTGCAACTACCAGTTTCACAAGTTTCTGCTAGGAGGTTTGTCGTTGTCTCCGACACTGATGGACATTTCTTGTCCCAGTGGGCTGATCAATTCAGTTGAGAATATCTTTTGTCTTCCTTTGCTGAATGAAGTTGAGAATATCTTTTGTCTTCCTTTGCTGAATGAAGCTGCTGTAGAAGAAAAAAATGAAGAAGTGTCAGATAAGAGAGATGTATTTCTCATTGAATTATTGCGTCAGTGGTAGAGTTGAATTCCTTCCTGGATGTTTGAAATATATATTTTTTTAAATGAATAAAAGGGGAAGCAGAAAAGGAAGTCACAATCACCATTTTCATTCAATGAAAGAAAAAAAGTTTATTGAGCTAGAGAAACCATACCATTTTCACCTGAATAAAAAAAAAAAAAACCATTTTCATTGGATGAAAAACCATTTTCACTGAATGAAAACCTATGAAAATGCTTGTTGGCTGTGATGGGATGGATTGTTCTGACTGACTGCATGCAGACAGGGTGTGCCTTGGCTCTCCTTGAACAGTGGTGTTGTGCTGTGAGACTGGTTTTTTGCCTGGCAGTTTGGAAACCCACATTTCTCCCTCTCCTCTCGCCCCCCCCCCCCCCCCCCCTCTTCATTGCCCCCATCTCTCCCTTCTTCTGTGTCAGGCATGGATCTGAGGACATGTACTAATTCCAGTTGGCAACATTTTTTAAAATTCGGATGATGTCTTGAGGCAGTTATGATATGTGCGTTATTTCTGGAAAGTTAGTGGAAAGATAACGATGGTTGTAGAGCCATTAGTCCAAATGTGTGCTTGAGCATAGATATGCAGACATGCATATGCATGTATGCACACACACACACACACACACACACACACACACACACACACACACACACACACACACACACACACAGAGGCATGCACACACACACACACACACACACACACACACACACACACACACACACACACACACACACACACATCTCTAATATCACGTTAGTGGAAAGCCATTAAATGAATGACACACACACACACACATCTCAAGAAAAAGTCAGAAGTGTGAGGATAGTAGCTGTTGTTAGCAAGTGATCAGTCTTTCTTGGAACCAGTTACACCGTTCACACAGTTCACTGCAAGTGAACAAATTGTTGCTTGTCTGTTCTGCATGGCCACTGTATCATCATAATCTAACTTACCATCAAATGCAGCTCTTGCACAAAAACAACAATAATTGGTACAAAAGATGTTGCTTTAATTGCAGCCACCACTGATTTTTGGCTGAAACCATCATCACTGGTTGCCATAAGCTGTGGACTTGCATGTCCATTCTTCCATTGTGTGTGCAGCCGTAGTTGACACGAGAGAGTGGTGTTTGTAAATGACGTTGGATTGTGGTTGTGGTGTGATGCACATAAAGTACTGGCATTGTACTGGTTCAATCCTTTTTTGTCAGATCACAGCCGTGGAAATCAACGTCAAAGAATCTGTGAAACATACGTTCAGGTTTCATGGCGGGGTTCAAATTTGAAGAGCTATGTCCCTCCCTCACAAGATCCTGGGCTTTCTATGGAAGTCATCCTCAACATTTTCTGTCCCTTTTTTTTATGTTTAAGACTCTTGACGTGTGAGACATTGGAAAATCTGATCAGTCTTCTTTGCTTTTGTTTTGTTTCACAGCATTGTCTATGAAGAGCAGAGCCTGTGGTTTAAGATTTTGTACTATCACTGTGAGCACTAATACTTCTGTAAGATATTCGTCAGACCCAAGTGTTGAATACAAAAATAATGCTGATTAATCCTTTGTTTTATTGCAAGCTTTGCACAACCATGTGTAATTTCTGCACACACACACACACTTGTCCGAGTCAAACTGAAAGAAGTGGATGTAAACTAGCACACCGATACCATGTGTGTATATGAGCAAGGATGAATGGTAAGAACGTCATATTGGACAGTGTTACTTGGCTTATACGTAACTGCATGCAGATTAACATCAGCGACATGTGATCAAAACTTTGCTTTTGTGCATGTACTTCAGTCCGAAAGCAAGTGTTGGTGGAAAAGCCAAAGGAAAGACTTAAACAAGAAAGAAAAAATGAAGTAAAAGTGACATGAGGCGATGTCAGGACTGGTTAAAGCACATTTTTCTCTTTTAATAATGTAACATGAAGGGAAACGTTCTTTTGAAGTAAAGGTAATGTAAGCAGAATTCACAGTTGTTGGCTTTGAGATAGAAGTCCAACTTCAGTAGACGGAATAACTTTCACGGTGTTTTGAGAATAAAGCAAACACAGTTGTTGGCTTTGAGATAGAAGTCCAACTTCAGTAGACGGAATAACTTTCACGGTGTTTTGAGAATAAAGCAAACACAGTTGTTGGCTTTGAGATAGAAGTCCAACTTCAGTAGACGGAATAACTTTCACGGTGTTTTGAGAATAAAGCAAACAGCAATGGTCTCTTTTGTGAAAAAAGATGTTTCATAACCTCACGGTCATGCCCTATGTCTGTCTCTTTGTCTGTGTCTCTCTGCCCCCCCCCCCCCCCCCCCATCCCAGCATCTGCACCTCAACTTTCTGAAAATGTAAGTGTACTTGCTTCCTCATCCCATATTCCACTTCAATGTTTTTGTCTGTTACCCGTTCACCTTCTACTCCTTGCTCTCCTTGAAGTCTGGATATAGTGGAGAAGAATTGCCAGAGGTCAGCTGTTTTTGAACATGTCCTCTTAACAGGGTTTAGCAATTCCCACTTTTGTGTGTCTGCCACTGTACCCAAAGTAGAACACATGAATGTATACATGGTGAAGAAGAAAAAAAAGAAGAAAGCTTTGATACTACCGATTGACGTCTTTTTCTTTCTTTGTAATTTGAGCCTGAAGTCGGGTCACTATGTAAGGTTGAGCACAGTGATAAGTTGATTTGACGAGTGGGCGGGGGTTTCAGATTGACGAAGACCTGACGGCGCGGATTAACATGGCAGACTACCGCTTTTCCTTCCACGAGAAGGGCAAGGTGTACGCCCCGGCTTGGATGGCCCCTGAAGGTAAGCTGGCTGGCTGGGCTTTGGTTGTAGTGCTGTTCTGTGGTCTACAGGGGTTTTAGTATGTGTGTGTGTGAGAGAGAGTTCTGTCTTTATTTTGTTGCCTTCTGCTGTGTGTATCCATGTATTGTTGTATATAGTATTTGAATTTTTGCGTGTTCATTAGAATCTGTTCTTTTTATGCCTTCTCTTGTTCATTGGGTTTGTGTGCGAGTGTAGCATGTGAGTATTCATGCATATGCATGTGCATGTTAATGTGAGAGTTAATTCATACACACACACACTCACACACAAAACACATGCACAGAAAAACACAGGCTTCTTACACACACATAACTCTTGTCTCTTCGTGTGTAGCTACTGGTTTTAGACATACCATAAACTAAGAATACACAGATTTCTACTTTTCAGACCAAGGAAATTGAGATAGATTTTATTGAGAGTCTCCTTAGTTAGGGGGCCAAGTGGCAAACAGACATTGATAGCGCCCAGATTGTTGATGTCTGGCCTGCTGAAGACAACATGCGTGTGGCTGTGCACTGGGGAGGAGAATGAGCAGTGTGGGAATAGTGTCTCAATGAAAGCCCAGAAAACCGGGCAGTAACAGGAAGACGTTGCTTGGGTTTCCAACCAAGATCTGATGCAACCATTTGACACTGATGTAACCATTTGACACTGATGAAACCATTTGACACTGATGAAACCGTTTGACACTGATGAAACTGTTTGACACTGATGAAACCGTTTGACACTGATGAAACCATTTGACACTGATGAAACCATTTGACACTGATGAAACCGTTTGACACTGATGAAACTGTTTGACACTGATGAAACCGTTTGACACTGATGAAACCATTTGACACTGATGTAACCGTTTGACACTGATGTAACCGTTTGACACTGATGAAACCATTTGACACTGGGTTTCAACACTGAAGTAACCGTTTGACACTGATGAAACCGTTTGACACTGATGTAACCATTTGACACTGATGAAACCGTTTGACACTGATGTAACCGTTTGACACTGATGTAACCGTTTGACACTGATGAAACCATTTGACACTGGGTTTCAACACTGAAGTAACCGTTTGACACTGATGAAACCGTTTGACACTGATGTAACCATTTGACAATGATGAAACCGTTTGACACTGATGTAACCGTTTGACACTGATGTAACCGTTTGACACTGATGAAACCATTTGACACTGATGTAACCACTGATGTAACCATTTGACACTGATGAAACCATTTGACACTGATGTAACCGTTTGACACTGATGAAACCATTTGACACTGATGAAACCATTTGACACTGATGTAACCATTTGACACTGATGAAACCATTTGACACTGATGAAACCGTTTGACACTGATGTAACCGTTTGACACTGATGTAACCGTTTGACACTGATGTAATCATTTGACACTGGATGTGCAGATAGGCACGTAATTATTCTGTGTGTGGATGTGCATGTTAGGATTTTCCTATGTGTGTGTGTACATGTTGATGCTCATGGTCTGTGTGTATGTGTGGTGTGTGTGTGTGTGTGTGTGTGTGTGCGTGTGCGCACGCACTATGATGGACAGCTCTGCAGCGTCATCCTGACGACATCAACACCCGGGCAGCAGACATGTGGAGCTTTGCCATTCTGCTGTGGGAACTGGAGACCAGGAGGTGCCCTTCGCCGAGCTCTCCTCCATGGAAGTGGGCATGAAGGTAGGATTCAGCGGACAGGGCTGGGAGGAGAACTCGGGAGTGGTCGTCTGGGATGTGGGTCATCTCATGTCGCCCCAACCAGGACAGCCAAAAATAGCTGAAAAAATTCTACAGGGGGTCTGGTTTGCATGCTGCCACTTCCAGAGAAAAATGTTGAAACTGGATTTCAAAGTGGTGCAGTCGTATGCAAATGTGTTTAACGAGAGATGTATCATCCTTTTTACAGTCATATGCAAATGTGTAACGAGAGATGTATCATCTTTTTTCAGTCCAGCTACAACCAGGACCAGTTGCTGGTGCAGCTTATCAGTCTCTTTAATTTTGCTCTGTATTGTTGACATAAGATGTCAGAGGTCAACATTATTTTGTTTTCAGTTGTGTTGACAAGTGGCAAGCTCTGATCTAATGACCTATAGAGCCCTCCTTTGAGTGTTACACACCTCAGTTTAAGACTGCACGGACCAGGATTTCCCTCTTCCACGGGATAATGAATGTTGATCTTGATACAGTAGAGCCTGTCAATAACCAGCTTCTGAAAATGTTCTTTCACAAGGAGCCCTGCATAGCGACGGCACATCCTTGCATCAGTATACTTTGCACATGCTTACATCCATTGCCAACGGGCGATTTTGGCACTTGACGTTAATGTACAGCAAGCAGACATAACAGCCCATTGCCCTGTATCAACAGAAAGAGCAAAGAGTACGTTGTTAAAGATTTTTTAGCTAATATTTCAACACTGCTGTGACGGAAAAAAAGAAGACCACAACGTAAGAAAAAACCCAGCTTTGTTTACATTTGTTGGGTTAGCATGACAACAGCAAAACGGGGGAACAAGAAGTTGGAAAAAAAATGTCAGTCAGACCTTAATCCAAGAAAAACAAACAAACAAACAAACAACAAACCCACAGCAGTGAGTTACAACTCTTTATTTGCATCTGTTCCCAATGTACAGTATTAAACACCAAGATCATTTTCTTCTCCATCTGAAGTATAATTAGTTAATTATATGTGAGTTGATCTCAGAATTTGTTTTTTGTACATTTTTCGCCTCTCCCATCACTCCCTTCTTCATTTAAACCACCTTGCTGTACTCTTCCCTGCTTTTCAGGCAGTGGTCAACACGTTGCCAAAGCAGGAAATGCTGTATCGTCTTTTTCACTGAAAGTGATATAAGACAGTGTGTGTGTTTTGTGTGTACAGGTGGCCCTGGAAGGTCTTCGTATCAGCATCCCGCCCGGCATTGCTTCCCACATGTCGCGCCTGATCAAGATATGCATGAACGAGGAGCCAGGCAAGCGGCCTCGCTTCGACATGATCATCCCCATCCTGGAGAAGATGAAACACCAGTAAACCAATCTCTCAATTCTGACAGTTTTAAGATCGTCAGTTTCAGAACATCAGGTGTGGAAAATTCACACGTCTGTCGAACAGAATCACCACTGTAAAACACCAGTGGGTGGAATGTTTGAAATTAGAATGACAGTCACCATCAGTCCAAAGAAAATCTGTGAACAAAATTGTCCTACGTCTCCACAATCATTCACCTCAGACAGTATAAACCATTATGGTGGAACACCTCACCCCCAGAATCACTCTGTCAAGAGGTCAGTCACCAAAAATCATGTTCATGTTGAAGATCTCCACAGATAGTCCACATCAATGGGTGAAATCTTTGTGCACGAGAATAACTCGTTAAATTTGACCGAGTCAAGTCTCACAGTTGTACAGAAGCCATTAACCATCAGCGAGGAACACCGACAACTGGAATCTCCAAATCTGAACTGCGGAGAGACTCGTCTTTTCCAGGGAGACGACTAACTGGGTTGTGATGGACAGCGCTAACATGTGGTCTCAGACCTCTGGTCATCGTCATTGACATTAAAACAGTGGAAGGCTGTGGACGCAGTAATGGGAAAACGAGGTGTGAAGAGAGACAGCAGCAGAGACGCCCTGGCAGTTTGCAAGGCTGAAGTCCCAACTGGGCTGATTGGGAGGAGCCATGGTATTACATAGAGGACAAGATCTGACACGTGATAGGGGCGAATGTAATCCGTACACACAGCCGTTAAGCAGAACAGTATAACCACTGTAGTAGTGGACTTGGAGAGCATGAGATGCATGGAAATGGGGTGGAGTCGGAAAGGGGAGTCCGGGGGGAAGATGGAGGGGGGGGGGGGGGGGGAGATGGGAGGAGGAAGTTGTGGATGGGGAGGAGGGGTCGGTGGATGGAAGGATAGGATTGTCATCTGCTGCCAGATCTGCTCTCCTAAAAGTTTGCATTTAACTCTTGACTCCGCTGAGCAGCTTACAGTAAAGATGTCATTTTTGTTTGTTTGATTACGTAATTGACCGTTGAGGGCAGTTTA
This sequence comes from Conus ventricosus, assembly GCA_018398815.1. NCBI lineage: Eukaryota > Metazoa > Mollusca > Gastropoda > Neogastropoda > Conidae > Conus > Conus ventricosus. Next base: position 63,141,076 of record CM031602.1, read on the forward strand.
GTTGCAGCTCTGTGTCCTGTCTTATATTATGCAGTAAATGAAGAGTCACTCTTGAGTATGTTTTGTAATAAATGTTTCAGGAAGAGGAAGCTTTCTGTTCGTGGCTGGAGCAGATAAGGGAGAAATGTTACAGTGTTTACATTTATACTTTTGTAGTCTTGAGAATGTTTTCATGACCATATCTCTGTCGAGGAAAATATGACCACAAATCTGATGGATAAATCCCATTGTTTGAGTTGTTTTATTTCAGACTTGAACAGAGTGTATTTTATGCAAAACAGTTGTTTTCTTCGTTTGTTCAGTACTTGAAGAGGGTCTATTTTAAGCAAACCAAAATAATTTCCATGCTGCAGGACCGTGGTCAACTCGACTTTTTACACTACCTACATTTTTTTTTCTTTGATAAAATGGAGTTGATTTTCATCGATTTTTCGGATGGGCAAATTCACTTGCTTGTGTTATTTTTATTTCACACTGAACAGATATTGTGACTTTTCTCTCTGAATTGTTTTCATCCAAATGAGCTTCTATATAATGGGGGGAGGGGGAGGGGGGGGGGGAGCAGTGGAGAGAGGAATGTTTTGATACAGGGGGAAGGGGGGGAAGGAGAGGAGAACCAATTGGAATTTGTGGTTGTATTTTTTATTGGATCAGTTAGCATCATTACGGAAAGATTTTGCGATTGAACGAGAAAATTTTTTGTTAATTGATTCTGTTTTTATTTATTATGTTTATAATGCTGGCTTTAATGTGTTAGGTCACATTTTAAAAAATCCGAGGTTTCATCTGTCAGTCATTTGCTTGAAGAGGCTCAACTGTTGGGAAGAGGGCTCAGCTGTTGGGATGTTATTTTATGCCAGGAAGTGTGGAGTATTGATTTGTCATGTAGTCACAGAATGGGACTCCACAGTAACATCTTCTTCCCTTCTGTCTCCGTTGTTATTGATCGTCTGAAAAATACAGTGGGCCTTCATGCCCCCCCCCCCCCCCCCCCCCCCCCCCGCTCCCGTGGCCACTTCTGTCGCAGTTTCCTGTCCTCAGCCATTCTGTTGATGAGTTTGTGTCAGTGTCGCTAATGCCAGTCAAGTTCTTTAGGGATTAAGTTGGTTGAGTAGGGGGCCACCCAGGAAGCGGGACACTCCAAACAATAAGCGGTCTTTGTCTGAACCTAGGGGTCAGTCTTGGGTACTGTCGTGGATCAGAACAAGCATCCCTGAACTGCACTTAAAGCCGCTTGGCTGCAGTGCAGTGTCTCCTCTGGTGGGTTGCCTCAAAGCGATCTGATAGTATTCTCTCTATGAATTTCTGGTGCCAAGGCTGTGGCTGGACAAGGTTGGGTGGTGGTTTTCTATGGGTTGGCTGGAACAAGCAACATGAGAGCAGTGCCACAGAGAGAGAAGACGATGGGAAAGGAAGGTAAAAAGACTGAGCTTATTAAGAAACTCGTTTTCTTTACATACAAAGTTTATTTTGATACGTTACATGATTGTCATTATCATTGTATTATTATACACACAAAAAAAAAACAACAAAAAAAACCAACAGTTGTCAAAGTATCATTCTTATTTTGGCTTACCAGCGACATGTGAATCTGGTTTACATTGAAAATAAGGCAAATTATATTATACTTTGCTGTACGTTATGCCATTGCTATCATTTCCTTTTTTTTTTTTTTTTGATTATTTGTTGTTGAATTGGCAAGATATACAAACCTGATTTTCAATTAAAATAGTGTGCAAAAATGTGCAATTTGTATGTTCTCATGCATAAACATGACATAACATATACATTACTGCCCTCCATGTCTGTTTGATTTATTCTGCGCTCTCTTTCTTTTTTACTCTTTTTATTTGAATATTCAAATGTTTGCTTAAAATCATAGCAATTGCAGTCATGCAAAACTGTTGTATTTTCTAGTAGGTTCTATTACCATGCTGTCAGTGTCTTGAATGGGGGGGAAAAAAAGCTCGGACTGGTTCTCTGGTGGGGTCCTGGAGGTACTAACACAGCAGGAAAGTAGGTCGCGAGAACCTGGAAATTCTTCATTGACAATTGCTCCTCTCACTGTCTTCCAGCTTTTGTCTGTCTGTCATTTCATCCTCTCTGCTTTTGGACCAAGCGACTGCATGTTGCACAACAAGACAACTCAAAGAGATTTGGAACGCTAACCCATCCCCAAATCAGCCACTTTCTGTACAGGTGGCAGTGAAACAGAAACTGTCCACCGGAATTTCAATCATGGTCTGAGTTGTGCGTCACGCTGACAGAATAAGACTGATGTTTCCATGTGCCTTTTTCCTGATCAAGTGTTCAGACTCCCCAGAGGGAGCTTGGTGATCGTCGTTGCTGTGACTTCTAACGTTTGTTGTCCCTTCCTCATTACAGAGGCACAATCTGTCCACGTTTGCTAGATGCTGATCTTGGCTTTCCCCCCCCCCCCCTTTTTTTTTTCTTTCCTCAAATCAGTTCAGACGTTGGCTTTTGTGCTTATTAAGTGCTGATTTGGGCTCAGTGTACTCTGATGAGATAGCACTTTGTGTGGTACTTAAACCAATGACATGGGTTTATGTGTTAAAGTTAGACAAGATGCTGATTTTTGTACAGTTTGGGAAGACTTATTTCTGTGGTAATATTTGCTTCTTTTTTTGTTGTTGAGGGGAAGGCATGAAGGAGGGGATGGGGGGGGTGCAAGTTTTTGTCAGGTATATTCTTCTGCCGGTCATTGTTTCACTTAGCCGCTGTTTTGGCCGTGTCATTGTCCTTCCCAGGCTCTGTTAGTTCGGAGGGAGATCTTTGTGTCCAGCCCCACACTATGGTTTCTTTGGCTCATGCTGTGATACCTGCCAGTGCAGATGATTATTGCTGAAAGGGTGCCAGCCTATGCAAATGAGCTCTTGTGACATACCAGTATAAGCTCTGGCCAGACCCCAGGTTCTGTGCAGCACTCTGTACTGTGCATAGGACCTTCTCCTTAAAAAGAAAAACCAAAAACGCCACGAAAAATGTGGCCTTTTCTTTTTTTTGTTGAAAAATTTCATTTGTGTCGATGTGTCCCGTCTGTTCAATCGCTTTAGTCCCTGTTTGGCTTTATGACTATAACACAAGATCTGCCATATCCCCCCCTCCCCCCCCCCCCCCCCCCCTCCCCCTCCTCATCTCCCTCCATCGCTGCCACCCTCTCTTCATTGTTTGACAAGCCTTGTTTTCATTGCGCACATCTCATCGTATACCATAGCCTGTGAAGTGTTGGTGCTCTCCGTTATGATGTAGAAATGCTTTGCGTCATCCCTATGTTATTTATATGCAAACCAGTGAATGTACAAAGGCGGTCGTTTCCTTTGCGTCCTTATAACTGATGTAATGTCAGAAGACAGTGTAGCACGTTCCTCTTTGAGTCTACGAAATGCGATAGAATGCAGTGGAATATTCTGAGCGGTAGGTTTTTATATTCGTTGGTAGACCATGCTTGTTGATTTAATCCGAAGCCAGGTTTTTGAGTTATTGTATGCATGCTGTACCAGTTCATGTTTATTTGAATTTATGTTAATAAACGCATTTACAAATGATGTTTTCTTGACCTTACCTTGGCAGCAGTTGATTAACATGCTATTTTTTTTTACTACATAAACTGTATATCTGTCTGTTGCACTTTTTCTCCTTCAACGATTATCAAATGTGTATGTTTGCACTCAAATAAGATGATACATACCACACATGACGCACGTCATATAACCTTTTCACTCTTGAAAACATAATGTATGAAGAAGTGTGACTCAGTTTTCAAAGACATGCAAGGAACTCAAGATGTTTGGACAGATTTGATCATGTTTTTATTCTGTTTTCCAGAGGTCGTTAACATGTAGGATTTGGATTCTGAGACCCAAATAGAGAATGATTTTTTTTAATTTATCTTTTTTTTGACGAGTCTTCAGGTTGCCCATGCGGTACAGCCCCAGTGACAGGGGAACACTTCCTGCAGGACTGTCCCACACATGAAAAGCTGAGGGCAGAGACCTGGCCTGCCGACACACTGATGAGGGAAAAGCTTTATGGATCAGTGGAGTGCTTCCGCCATACAGCAGCCTTTGTCAGTGCCTCTGGGGTTCCTGCCTGAGTGAATGAAGAAGAAGAAGAATTTATCTATTTTTATTTATGGCATATTTTGCAAGTTGTCCAGTGCCCTTGATGTCTTAAATGCCTTCATGGCTGGGGGTCCAGGTATGCAGAATGTAGCAGCCACTGCTTTTTAAGATTATGTAGCGCAAGATGTCGGTTATTTCAGGAAGCGGTGGCTTGAAGAGCAGAAAGAGAATAAGATAAGAAAAAAATTCTCATAGATAGCCATTTTTAGAGCCAGAATCACAGCAGTACTTTCTGCAGATGGTGTAAACTTCGCTTGGGTCACCATGGTATAGGCAAGACATACCAGAACAAAAAATGAAGAACTTTGCTTGGGTCACCATGGTATTGGCAAGACATACCAGAACATGAAAGGAAAAAGTGTGCTTAAGTCACCATGGTATTGAGGGTCGGAATAGCTCAGTTGGTAGAGCGCTGGACTCGTAATCCAAGAGTTGTGAGTTCGAATCTCCGCAGGGCCGTTTCGGTACGGGGGGATTTTTTTCCTCGGAGTTAACATTAGTTCTGACTCCATTTCCTATACAGTCCTTCGAATGAGACTATAAACCGAAGTTCCATGTGTGAACGCATGCATAACATCTTGCACATACCTAAAATCCCATCACCAACTTTCGGAAGAGAGGCCAGTTTGGCCGTTGATATGGATGACACATTACACATAGCATGCACTTTCCCCGAAGATGGAGTATGGCTGCCTTAATGGCGGGATAAAAAACGGTCATGCACACAAAACTCCACCCTTTGTTGGGTACTTAATTACTTACTTAGGCCCATAGCTCAAGGGTGAGCATAGGCCATCGACAACACTCCACCATTGCACTCGGTTCTGGGCTGCTCGCTGAATGCCTGTTCAGTTGGTCCTCTGCCTCTTAATCTCTGCCTCTGTGTCTCGCCTTCAGCTGCTGCAAGGTCGGCCTCTCTTCCTTTTCCTCTGTGGGTTCCATGTCAGGGCTTGGCGTGTGGTGCTGGATGCTGGCTTCCTGAGAGTGTATCCAATCCAGCCCCACTTCCTCTGCAGAATCTATTTGGCCACTGGTTCCTGTCCTGCTTGCTTCCATAGATCTTAATTGTTGATCTTCTCTGGCCATCTGATTTTGAAGATGCGCCTCAGATAGGTGTTGATGAAGGTCTGAATTTTTTGCTGTATAGATGGGATTAATACTTGCCTGTCCATATAAGGAGTGTTCGCAGGGTATCAGCCTGCGTACGCAGAAGAAGAACCATGGTATTGGCTGCTTGGGTCACCTTTGTATAGGCAAAATACACCAGAACAAGAAAGGAAAACGTTTGCTTAGGTCATCATGGTATTGGCAAGACATCACAGAACCGATGCGACATGCCATCATCAGAGCCCAGTCATGTTGTCTGTACATGTTGTCTGTACATGCTGTCTGTACATGCTGTCTGTACATGACTTCTGCATGCCTGTGGAGGGTGCACCCTACAGAGTGATGTAAAGTGAGACTGGGTGATAATACTTCATGATGGCTGAGGAATCGTTCATCTCCATTGGTTTTCCGCGACTAATTCTGTTTGTTTCGTTAAAGAAGACCGGCAAACAGAAGATCACACAAATCTGGCTTGTGAATAATACCATTGCTCAGTCACATCAACACAAACTTTCTAAAACAAAATTTTTGCAGCTAAACATTAAATCACTTTATCCCCAAATTGCTTACATACGTGCATGTTTCCTAAAACAGGAAAATAATACTGAGAAGTCAGATGTTGCATTGTTATGATTAGAGTTCTTTAACTGACAAAAGGTAAGAAACTTTGCAACAACAACAAAAAATTATGAATTGTTTTCAAAAGTTGTCCCTCACTCGTGATTTCATTCATGTTATTGTTTAGAATCTAACATCATGAATTTCATTACACTTTTTTTTTTTTTTTACTGATGACACTGAAAATAGAGAACATGAAATTATTACACACACACACACACACACAAAGTTCCAAGGTTTTTCTTGATAATGGTTGCATTCTCCTGACACATGCATATACATCCAGTGCATAAAAAACAAATCCAGAGAAATCAAGATCTTGATATAGTGAGTCAAGGGCTTGAGTAGAACAGCTCTACATCATTATTCAAAAAAAAAGGAAAGAAAAGAAAACTGTGCTTTTACTTATTTGCCAAATTTTTTTCTTATATTGACTCCACAACCAGCCTTTGATATGTGATTAAGATCTACCTGAATTGTGTTTTAAATACGCCATCTTGCATCTACACTTTTCTTGCAAACTGGCTCCTTCAGCTACTTGGCGCTCATGCAGATTATTTAGGTGGGATACTTGGATGCATGTTGTGGTGGTGTCCCTTGTTGGAAGAGCTGCTGCTTGCATGTGCTGGAGTGTCTCTCTCATGGGTGAAACCAGGAATAAATTAAAAGCAGGAAGGCCAGGAGTCCAGGGAGCCCCTTAGGCCACCTAGCGGGGTCAAGGGATAAAGTCCCTTGTTGGGAGCTTGTTGGGAGTCGGGGGGCATCGCAGAAGGGTTTCTACAGGGTGATCAAGGCCAAAAAAAAAAACTGGTCGACTACAGGCGAAAACTGAAATGAGCGAAAACAGAATCACTGTGCAGCCAAACAAAGGAACAAACACATCACAAAACAAACGTGTTTCGACCTGTTGGGTCTTCTTTTGGCAAGACCATGTGCTTTGCCCTGCACTTTCAAGGGATGCCTGGTTGTGCTAACTGCTTAGCGCCTGGGGACTGTAGACCTCGTCCTGGAAGGCGCCACGGTGCAAGCCTTGTCCCGAAGATCAGCTGGTGGGGAAGTCTGGGAAGGCGCCTTAGATGCTCACCACGTCCGGCTAATGAAGGAAATGCCCAGCGTAGGTGCCAGCTACGCTCGGGGCAGTTGAAAATTGCAGGTCAGTCTCTTGTTGCTGATCTGGTCTTGTAGTGAGAGCGAGGAAATCTGGCGTCTGCTCAGAGATGTCGAGGCTGGTTGTCTTGTATGTAGGCTTTTGGGGAAGGCTGAAGCGCTCGAGATGATGTATCCTTCTCTCCCAGGGGCTGAAATCAGAGAAGTGAAAATCAGAGAAATCTGACATTTCTCTGGTTGAAACATGTCTGACTGCGGGCTGGCAGGCCCTGTCGTCTGCTGCGGCCAGTGAGTGTTTCTCAAGCGAGGCTCACTTCCGGTTCCGACCGCGCTGGGGATCCGCATTCTTATGCGCACTTTACCTGTGCGTCACTATGGACAAATAGCACTCAAGACAATGAAAACAAAGGATGAACAGTTGCTTATCTCTTCGTTCTGGGTGCAAAATTTATACAGTTGTTTTCCTTTATTACACAGTATTTCTGCTTGTAAAGTTCTGTCCTGTGTCACTCCTAGGGTTGAGGTGCCTGGTAAGTCTCCTAGGGTTGAGGTGTGTCTGGTAAGTCTCCTAGGGTTGAGGTGTGTCTGGTAAGTCTCCTAGGGTTGAGGTGTCTCTCCTAGGGTTGAGGTGTCTGGTAAGTCTCCTAGGGTTGAGGTGTGTCTGGTAAGTCTCCTAGGATTGAGGTGTGTCTGGTAAGTCTCCTAGGGTTGAGGTGTGTCTGGTAAGTCTCCTAGGGTTGAGGTGTGTCTGGTAAGTCTCCTAGGGTTGAGGTGTCTCTCCTAGGGCTGAGGTGTCTGGTAAGTCTCCCAGGGTTGAGGTGTCTGGTAAGTCTCCTAGGATTGAGGTGTGTCTGGTAAGTCTCCTAGGGTTGAGGTGTGTCTGGTAAGTCTCCTAGGGTTGAGGTGTGTCTGGTAAGTCTCCTAGGGTTGAGGTGTCTGGTAAGTCTCCTAGGGCTGAGGTGTCTGGTAAGTCTCCTAGGGTTGAGGTGTGTCTGGTAAGTCTCCTAGGGTTGAGGTGTCTGGTAAGTCTCCTAGGGTTGAGGTGTCTGGTAAGTCTCCTAGGGTTGAGGTGTGTCTGGTAAGTCTCCTAGGGTTGAGGTGTCTCTCCTAGGGTTGAGGTGTCTGTAAGTCTCCTAGGGTTGAGGTGTCTGGTAAGTCTGCTAGGGTTGAGGTGTGTCTGGTAGTCTCCTAGGGTTGAGGTGTGTCTGGTAAGTCTCCTAGGGTTGAGGTGTCTGGTAAGTCTCCTAGGGTTGAGGTGTGTCTGGTAAGTCTCCTAGGGTTGAGGTGTCTCTCCTAGGGCTGATGGTGTCTGGTAAGTCTCCTAGGTTGAGGTGTCTGGTAAGTCTCCTAGGGTTGAGGTGCCTGGTAGGTCTCCTAGGGTTGAGGTGTCTCTCCTAGGGTTGAGGTGTCTGGTAAGTCTCCTAGGGTTGAGGTGTGTCTGGTAAGTCTCCTAGGTTGAGGTGTGTCTGGTAAGTCTCCTAGGGTTGAGGTGTCTCTCCTAGGGTTGAGTGTCTGGTAAGTCTCCTATGGTTCAGGTGTGACTGGTAAGTCTCCTAGGGTTGTGGTGTGTCTGGCAAGTCTCCTAGGGTTGAGGTGCCTGGTAAGTCTCCTAGGGTTGAGATGTCTGGTAAGTCTCCTAGGGTTGAAGTGTGTTTGGTAAGTCTCCTAGGGTTGAGGTGTGTCGCAAGTCTCCTGGGGTTGAGGTGTCTGGTAAGTCTCCTGGGGTTGAGGTGTCTGGAAGTCTCCTAGGGTTGAGGTGTCTGGTAAGTCTCCAAGGGTTGAGGTGTCTGGTAAGTCTCCTGGGTTGGGTGTCTGGTAAGTCTCCTAGGGTTGAGGTGCCTGTAAGTCTCCTAGGGTTGAGGTGTGTCTGGTAAGTCTCCTAGGGTTGAGGTGCCTGGTAAGTCTCCTAGGGTTGAGGTGTGTTTGGTAAGTCTCCTAGGTTTGAGGTGTGTGGTAAGTCTCCAGGGTTGAGGTGTCTGGTAAGTCTCCAAGAGTTCAGGTGTGTCTGGTAAGTCTCCTAAGGTTGAGGTGCCTGGTAAGTTTCCAAGGGTTGAGGTGTCTGGTAAGTCACCTAGGGTGGAGTTTGACAGCTGGTGAGTTGAGCAGAGTGATAGTTTCTTCATCATGTATCAGAGAAGGAAACCATCTTCCTGTTTAATCTGCCCAAATGGTCTCAAGTTTTTATTACTATAGCCGAGGCGACCACGAAAGGTTTGTCAGAACTAACAAACTCTCCAAGATCTTTTCAGAACTGGTCAACTCAGATGAGCTATAATAAAAAAAGAAAGAAAGAAAAGGTGATCCTTTATATAAAGAAAAGTTACATCCAATGAAGTAAAAAAAACAACAGAAAGATTTCATAACATGATAGCTAAACTATTGACATCTTTAAAAGATGAGGAGGGGAGGGGAGGGGGGGGGGGGGGGTAAAACAGGCGTGCTGGAGCGCCAGTCGTTCAGCTTGGTTTCACATGTTCAAGTTACAAAAATATAGTGTGTAAGAATAAGCGGAAAACATTAAAGTGGAACATCAACAATCAAACAGACACTGCAGAGCAGACAGCAAGTTACAATTTTTCACCATCTATATATTCACCAAGTTTGAGAGGAAAAGAAGAAAAGTTGGCATATCGTGGATTGAAATCGGAAATAAGTGCAAACAGAATTTCCAAAACGGACAGGAGAACGGTTTAGAAGGGTACAGAAAATTAAGGTTTTTAAACTGAAAGAAGATTCGAAGGGTGTGTCCAGCTATAATGTAGACAGGCAGGCACACACAGGACCCCCCCCCCCCCCCCCCCCCAAAAAAAAAAAGTACCCCGACCGAAAGCGACACCTGTACACAAGATAAAGAGCAGAAGGAAGTTGTTAGGGAGGTCTTGACAGCAGATGGTTCTTACAGAAGAAGGCCCCCCCCCCCTCCCCCCGAAGTCAAATGTTTTGGCCCTCATCTGACTATACTCCAAAGGGGACGCTTTAGGTCATGACTCTCAGATACCCCTCTGCTGTCAGAAATATTGTTGGCGCTGACGGGATTTTTTTTTTTCTTACTGCGTTACACTTAAAAAGGTTTTTTGTACATTGTTGCATAAATCCCATGTATTCCTAAAGTGATTTGAGCTCTTAGTTGCAGCTGTTTTTGAATAAGGGAAAAAAAGGCATCCCTCTCATTCTCTGCATACGTGCCATGGGTGTGCAAGTGTACGTATGTCGCAGTCTGATTGAGTAAACATGGTAGGTAAAATGTGGTTTTATTTTTGGCCGTCTCAAGCGTGTACATACACACCATATTACATGTATTCCAAACATAAACAAAAACAACAAAATTGGGGGTTGGGGGGGGGGGGGGGGGGGCGAATTTATCTTCTGCGCAGTCTAGTTTTTACAGTCACCAGAAGTTGTGTTCACACAGATTGTAACAATCGAGTTATTCTTGGTTTAAAAAGAAAAAGAAAACAATCTCCAAGTGTCAGATATTGTACTATGACACAAAACATGAAACCAGAATTTGCGTTTGTTGTGTACTTCAGTATAGACACTTACTGTTAATCTGCCTTCTTAACCGTAGGATTTACCGTTCTCAACACGTAAGGTAAAGTAAGGTTGCAAAGGGTCACATCAGGGCTGTCACCACGTTAAAATCAACTCACAAGTCATTAAAAAAAATTAAAATAAAAATAAAAAAAACGCCTTTCACACATCTCTTTAAAATACACCGTCCGAAAACGTACCAGAAACTTGGTTAAAATCTTTCTTCCGTAAAGTCTTAGATCAGATGAAAATTGTTAATCTCTTTCAGAAACTCAAAGATCACGTCAGGTGGGACTGGACATCTCTGAACAGGGTTTTCATGGAGTCTGCTGTAAAGTGTTTATGTCTCACATCGTGCAAGTCTCAACAATCTAAAAGAACATGTTTCACTGTGAGTGGAACATGACATGGAATGCACTACGGAGCTTCTTCACCTTTTAAAAGATAAGCTTGGATATAAAACGAGTGGCCTGTGTGCCAGCGGCACAAGACTTCGTCTTTACGGCCGCCTCAGGAACATGGTAAAAACTGTTTCAGGTTTGGACGGATTTTAAATGTAGCAGAACAGTCCATATACCTGATCCAATCATATCAGTTTAAGAAAATTCAGTGATAATGGATGCACGTCTAATGCTATACATTCGTCGGAGTCCACGGTGACCAGTGACATCAGGTTGAAGAAGACTCGGTGCGGTGTGACCGACTGTGGCTGACCAGTCCGATTCGGGCACGGAAGGCTCTGCCGGAAGTCAGGCACACGTCGTCTGCAGAGACTGAAGACGATGAGAGCGATGGCCCTGGACATTGGAAGATCGATTGTCGCTTGAGCCTCTGCTTTCCTGAACTGCTGACAAGAAACGTTGAAAGGAGTTAAAAGCAAATCCGCCAGATTACGACGACAAACAAATTACGAGACACGATGTGTTTTGACCTCTTAGATCACCTTCAGGCAAGTTAAACAACATGCAGGACAACGAGAACGAAGAACGAGCAATCACTTCTCTTCTCGAATTCGGCGTAAGGTGGGCGTTCAAGGTAAGTGATCGCTCGTTTCTCGTCTTCGTTGTCTTCAATGTTGTTTATGTCGTAAAACTGATGTCCCGTTGGGTAGCAAAACTTTGCCATGATCCTCCACAGCTCGTTACGACTGTGTTGAAGGCCTTCGTAAGGTCCACAAACGTCGTGTAGTGCTTGTGCATGTATGATACGATCACATTGAATACAAGTCCGCCGTCACAAAATGGCAAGGGTTACTGCTTGAAATGAATATGCATTTGCAAATTGTGGTACATGTAGGTCATCTGCTTTATATTTACTCCAAAACTTAACACATTTTTTCGATAATGATAAGAAATCACTGAATGACTTACCAAATATCTATGATGAGAAAACAAGATGTGCATATTTCGCAGTGAAGCCTACGTTTCTGTAATGTACGTAACCAAATGACTTCGAAAGCAACGTTGTAATGAAGAC
>CM031602.1:63158056-63203056 GCA_018398815.1 Conus ventricosus
TGTTCCTCTGTTAACATTGACGCGTATTCGAATTTAAAGAAAAAAAGCACGATTGAAACGACAAACAAGAGTAAAGAAATTGATTACAATGAAGTAACAAAAAAACAAAAAAACAAAAACCTCTGAGGAGAGAGAGAGAGAGAGAGAGAGAGAGAGAGAGAGAGAGAGAGAGAGAGAGAGAGAGAGAGAGAGATTTAAGCGTCTTTCAGGATATTCTTCAAAGGAGCATTTTCTGCAAACAGGATCGTTTGAAATAAGCAGTGACCTGAGATCGGGGAATGGAATAAGGACGTATTTCATTCAAACGCATACATTATGTGACACATGTGTAGATCGAATACTGTTCATTTTTAAACGTGTCCCGAAATTCATCGGTGTATCCGTGACCAATACAGCTGATATAAAAGTTCTGAGGTGAACATGACGAAACTTTCCCACGCAACGCCTGATTTAATTTCTTTACAGATTTCTTCTGCATTTCACCATTTTTAAAGCACCGGTCTGGACGTCTTCATGTTATTTTCGGTGTGGTTGCTAGAAGATAACTCAAAGATGGAATAATTCTGAAAATGTCTCTGCTGCTTGGTGCCGAGTTTAGTTTTATCTGCTCCTGTCTCTATGAGCTCTTCTATGGCCTGAGGTAGAACGGAGCAGACGGACGCTCTTTTTGGAAAGCTCACTAGCATTGTGTAGAGAATTTCTGCTGACCCAGTAGCAAACAACCCTGGATTCAGACATTCATCTTGCTCGCTGTCCAGTTTGAAGAAGGAGCTCTGCATGGCTTTGTTCTCGTTATCAGGTGATTAAATCACTGCGTAAGTAGTAACAGAGGAAAAACTATTGATATTCTTCTTCGTTACCATATTACGCCTTTACACAGCTTACGTGATCTGTTCGTCCGGACTGTAAACAGTCCTGATTTTCGCCGTGGGCTTTTTGGGGTTGAAAGCCATCTCGACCTAAATGTTGAAGTTTCAGTTTCAGTGTTGCCCTGCCGACCACAAAGGCCCTTACAGATCTTAGAGATTTGAGAATGATTAGAATGCCTTTTGGTTTAGAATTGAGCACTTTGTTCATTTTCGCAGCGTTTGTTTTCCACTTCCACACACTGGAAGGACCTCGTTAAAAAAGGGCAAAGATGGAGAACCTTTCAGACGATGATTTCGCCATAAAAGACAATTCCACACAGTCGTCTGACGCCACCACATTTGCTGAGTACCATGCAGCTCTGGTCCTGTGGAAAGTGTGGTCCCCGTGCATTCTTCTGCTGGGAGGCTTCGGAAACATGGCCACCATCTTTGTCATGAGGAGAATCAGGGACCACCACTCTTCACAACACGCCATTCTTATGGCCCTTGCCCTGTCCGATCTCTTCCTGCTGTATCTCGGGGTGTCGCGGGAATGGATACGTCACCAGTTCCTGGTAGAAATCAAAGAGCTGCACACTCTGGTGTGTAAGATTCATAAATATGTGATGTACTGCGTCAACACGAGTTCAGCGTGGCTGGTCACCTGTGTGACGGTGCAGAGAACGATGTCTGTGCTGTGGCCACACAGGATGAGGATGATGTGGACCGTGCGGAGAACGTGGATCGTTGTAGGGGTCTGGTCCTCACCGCCTTCGCCCTCAACTTCCACCTTGCCCTAGGCATCCAGATCACAGAGGAGGACAGGTGTGACGCGGGGCCGGGAGTTTATGAATATTTTTACAGACACATTTTCGTGTGGATGGACATGTGCGCGTCGTCACTCCTCCCCTCCCTGTGCCTGTTCATCTGTGACATCATCCTGTCTTTCAGTTTGTTCGAGGCTACCGCCACCACCACCACCACCACCCCCTCCGTCAACAGTCACAGCCGGAGGAAGACGGCATCCAAGACAACGATCATGATTCTGACTTTATCCTGCACGTTCTTCGTTCTGACCATGCCTGTGTATGTCTTTTTCATCCTCTGGTACAGAGACGTGGACACCAATATCAGCCAGAGTCCCGGTGTCTTAGCCAGCATGAAGTTGATTTCTACGGTGACACATCTGCTATGGTACACCAACAGCGCCATCAATTTCCTTCTGTACTGTCTGACCGGCACCAAGTACAGGAGGGAGTTCTGGAACTGGGTTCGTTGTGCTGGCAAGTCTCTTTCGTCTGTTGGGGAGACCAGTGTTGGAAACAGGGGAGGTAAATGCAAGCAACAAGACAACACACAGTTGCCGACGCTGTCTTGATTGTAACGGCAGAGCTCAAAAATTGATCGTATTAAGACATTTCTGTGAACGTTTTGTTAAAAATGTGTTTGTGAAAAAGATCGTGAATATTGACTGATTTCAGTAGGAAATTGAACATAACAGGATATTGTCTTGGTTACGTTGGAGGACACTGGATCGATGGTTCACTGGTAGGCCTATTATTTTCTTCATAATTATACGTTAAGGAAAGTGAGTCTTTGTAATCTCTCTGCGTGATGTTTGTATGTGTGTGTGTGCGTGTGTGTGGTAAACGTTAAGACTGACATGTTCTTGGCAATTACAAGCACTAGCAAATCTAAAATGGAACAATCCAGCTATTAATATCTCACCGAACTGCAACGGCAGTAAATAATCGATGGACCTTTTCAGCAGTATTTTCAATGTTATAAAATTGACATTTTCTGTACAATTCTGATCTTTGACATTGAAAGTTTTACACACTAAGAACAGATTTGTTGATTGGTGTGACATGCATGTAGCATTGTAACAAACATTAAGTTACATTCTATCAAGATTGGACCCTCTAATGTATTTCTGTGCAAGCATACATGAATAAATGTCTAGTAATATCCACGTCACTACACTTTATATGCAAAACATAGTTTATTAAGAATATATACATTTATATGTATGGTGACTCAGACAAATGAAGCCGCATTAAAACAGCAAACAAAAGTCTTTTTCCTTGTTTGAAAATACCTTACACAAACAACAGGAATACACCTTTAATTTCACATTCTTACCAAACTGATAGAAAATAGGTGTCAGTTGTGGGGAATCTGAAATCCATCCATCAAATGAAAAAAAAATCAAAAAATCAAAAAGCGTCATCTAATCTTGCAAATTACATGTACACGCCCACACACACACACACACACACACACACACACACACACACACACGCACACGCATACGCACATACACACACACTCTCTCTCTCTTTCTCTCTCTCTCTCTTTTCTCTCTCTCTCTCTCTCTCTCTCTCTCTCTCTCTCTCTCTCCCCTCACATCATTAGAAGAAACATACGAAGTTGGCTGTTTTCGACTGATTATCTTAGAACAGACGTGGAAAAGATAGCGTTTAGGGGCCCCCGACTTCGGACAGTGACTCGCATTCAATTTTGTGTGTGTGTTGTTGTTGTTGTTTTTACCTTTAGTCTCAGGGTCTCAGGGTGATGCGTGGTTTGTCCTGCCCTAAGTCGTGAACGCAAGAACAGCGGCGGATTGGACGAGTGACAATGACGGCCATTAAAGGTGTGTTCCCACAGACAGGCTGCACACCAAATATGAATACGCGAAGGCCCTGCTTAAAGGATTCGAGTATTTATAGACTGGCGCAATCAGATTGTTTTGCGATTTGCTTTTCAATTGTGTCTGAAAGTTGATTCTCCTCATTTTCTTTCATGTGGCCATCAAGGTACAAGCCAGGTGAGTTCCAAGCAGACAGATTAACATCAAAGGAATGGGACTATTTGGGGGAAACCTCCTGGCGCAAAGATAGGGTCACGGGTGAGTGCAAAGGCCTGAAATGTGTTGTCGGATACAGGGAAGGTCATGTATTTGAATACTGTGATTTCATCGGTGAAAATCCTCCCCAAAACATGGGGAATAATTGGTGGGGAGTTATTGTTTTGATCAATATTATCAGTTTAACATTAAATGCTGGCTCAAACTTATGGTAGGCCAAAACGCTGACATGGATCATGTAGTATTTCTGTGCGAAATTTTAATTGTGGCGTGTGGCCTGTACATGGTCACCTCAGGGTTACCCGATCAGTAGGCGTCACGCCTGAATGAAAGGCGACGACCCAAAAGACAAGGCAAACCTGTCGACCTGTTTGGAAGAGGGGTTGAGGGTGGGGGAAGATTTGGTGAAAATGAGAAACGTCCCGAGAGCCGATGTTGGCTCTGTGGCAGTCCCAGCACCTGGAGTCCACAGAACGCCGTGAGGTCACTCACTAAAGAAGGTCGCGCACTGCTGCTGAGTCATTTTTGGTGAGACTGTTCTTTGGTGGGTGCTTGATCGGATTCTTTGTTCTATGGTGACGCACTTTCGTGACAGAAAAAGGAAGCAAGTTTTTGTGGATTTAGCAGGCTTCTGGAAATGTTGCGTTATCGCCTGAGGTGTGCTAAAAGAGATTGTTGTGGACTCGCCGGTGTGTGTGTGTGTGTGTGTGTGTGTGTGTGTGTGTGTGTGTGTGTGTGTGTGTGTGTGTCCCGAGTCATGCATGACCAGATTCACATCTCATGAAGGTCATTTGGATCGTCTCTGATAGCTGGGGAAGATTATCATTGCTACCGAAATGAAAATATTTCTGAAGGCATTTTCTCTATCCGGTCCTCTTTAATGATGGCTTTCGTTTCATTCCATGTTACTTTCTGCGTGTCTTCCAAAGAGCTAACAAGCACCTCGTCACATTAGTTGCAAGGTGAGGTGACTGCAGGCGAAATTTGAACCAATTTCAAATAGTATTCGAAGTAACTCCGCCAGATAACATGGACAAAGGAATTAGGTAAGACATAACACGACGCGTTTCGACCTTTAAGATCTTCTTCAGGCAAGATAAACAACACCCTGAACAACGGAAATGAGGAACGAGCAATACTTACCTTGTCAAATTCGGCGCAAGAACTTACCTTGTCAAATTCGGCGCAAGAAGTTATCTTGTCAGATTCGGCGCAAGAAGTTATCTTTGTCAGATTCGGCGCAAGAATGCCCATCTTGCGCCGAATTTGCCGAGATAAGTGGTCGCTTGTTCTTCATTTTCATCGTCATGAGTGTTGTTTTATCTTGCCTGAAGAAGGACTAACAGGTCGAAACGTGTCGTGTTTTGTCTTGTAATTCCTTTGTCTATGTTATCTGGCGGAATGATTTCAAATACCTTTCAAAATTTGTCGCATTAGTCGAGTGAAGAAAATGATGATGTAGATGATGACATGAACGAACCAGGTGATGAGCTGTGTTTGAGTCTGATTGCTCCATACAACCGTACATCGGTGTGTTGTTCTGCTTTTAAAACTTAAATAATTGTGAACGGTCTGCAATTTGTTGACAGATGCTGGTAAACGTATCGAAAGTGACGACAAAAAAAAAATAAAAAAAATAAACCAGATCATTTTGAAGATGTGTAGACTTTTTAGTCTCCTGTTCTCGTTTTGTGTAGTTTTTATTCTGGCTTCAGCTTCATTAGTTACTGATACTTAAGAGTGTATTCCTTCGTTGTTGTGTAAGTTATTTCAAACACTGTCACCTGTATGTTTTTTTTAAAAACTGTTCTTTCATTTTCTTACATCGTTGATTTATTCATGACAGTCTGCCTTGGCTTAAGGCTGTGTCAGGCCAGTTGACATAGGCTAGAACACCAAGGCTATATCAAAATGTTGTTATGCTCTGCATAGTTATGCGGGGATTGTCTGCAGTCGTGACAAGCTCCTAGCATAAAATTATCAGTCTCCAAAATCCCCCGAAGTCGGAGTGTGGCTATCCATGTAGACGTGATGTTCTTATCCCCCGCTGATGCATTTGTACCATAGTGTTCAAGTACTTCGGCTGTTCCGATGATCCCCGGAGTCTTTTAGCCAGGGTACGACAACAGCAACAACAACAACAACATATTCATGACAGTGATCTGGTTGTAATAATCAAAATAATGAAATAGTTGATACGATGCTCAAAACTCCCCTTGTTCAACACTCCCCTGCTCAGTACTCCCACTGCTCAATACTTCCCCTGCTCAATAGTCCCCCTCATATTCGCCTTAGTTAATACTCCCCTCATCCAGTACTCCCCCTGTTTGCATTAGCCATATTGTGTCTGTGTGCGTGTGCGCTTGCTCGTGATTTTGTCCCCCCCCCCCCCCCCCACACACACACACACACTTAAACACACACATACACACACACACACACACAC
Source organism: Conus ventricosus (assembly GCA_018398815.1). NCBI lineage: Eukaryota > Metazoa > Mollusca > Gastropoda > Neogastropoda > Conidae > Conus > Conus ventricosus. Next base: position 63,164,217 of record CM031602.1, read on the forward strand.
ACACACACACACACACACACACACACACACACACACACTTAACACACACACACACACACACACACACACACACACACACACAACACACACACACACACACACACACACACACACACTTCTTTCTGTGGTGGGCGGGGGGTATGAAGGGGGGGGGGTCAATATAGCAGCGGGAATTTCAAGCAGGGGGTAATATTTGATAGGGCGGTAGTATCAAGCAAGGGAAGTATTGAGTAGCGATAAATAGGGGGAGCATAAGCAGAGGTGGGGTGGGGGGTGGGGTGGATATCAAAGAGTGGGAGGGAGGGAGAGTATTGACACGCCATCCCCAAAGTATAGTGACACCCCGATTGGAAGTTGCACCTCGTTCCCAGACTGAGCACTCACGCTGTGCCTGTACCGACCATGGCACCTCAGTGGAGGAAGAAGGCTGGGAATGCACACGTCACACACACACACACACACACACACACACACACACACACACACACACACACACACACACACACACACACACACACGTGTGCGTTTTTTTCCCCCACATATTTATTTATCTGGCTGCACACTGAACATAGTGCGCCAAGGCCTTGCTTAAAGAATCGAGTATTTATAAACTGGCAGAATTAGATTGTCTTGAGAATTTTCATCGTGTCTGAAAGTTGATTCTCCTCGTTTTTTTGAATATGGCCATCAAGGTGCAAGACAGGTGGTTCCAAGCAGACAGATTAAAATCAAAGGAATGCTGCCTTGGCTTAAGGCTGTGTCAGACCAATTGACATAGGCTAGAACACCAAGGCTACATCAAAATGTTGTTATGCTCTGCACAGTTATACGGGGATTATCTTCAATCGTGACAAGCTCATAGCATAACATTATCAGTCTCCGAAATCAACCGAAGTCGGAGTGTGGCTGCCCACGTGGCGGGGTAATCAAAAACGGTCACACACGTAATGTTCTCATCCCCAGCTGATGCATTTGTACCATAGTGTTCAAGTACTTCGGCTGTTTGGATGATCCCTGGAGCCTTTTAGCCAGGGTACGACGACGACAACAACAACAACAACAACAACAAATGAAATAATGGGACTATTTTTTAGCTTCTAGCTGGCGCAAAGATAGCGTCATGGGTGAGTGCAAAGGCCTAAGGGGAAGGTCATGTACGAGTATTTGAAGATTGTTTGTGATTTCATCGGTGAAAATCCCACAAAACAAGAGAAATAATTGGTGGGAAGTTGTTTTTTTTATCAATTATCAGTTTAAATTTAAGTAGTCCTCAAAACGCTTACATGGACTATATAGTGCTTTCGTGCAAAATCCTATCTGTGGTGTGTGGCCACTGGATGTAATTCCTGAGCGCTATGGCCTCACGGCTCAACACACACTGTGTAGCCTACATGGATCAGTCCGCACGCAGTGAGGCCTCACTAATGAAACCCAAACTGTCATTGTTGAGGCGTTTGGTCGGCGAAGTCCTTTCGATGCTGATCAGAAGACAACCCACTGAAAGCCGAGGTGAAAACTCAGCAGCAGGGCGGGGTCTCCTCGGGCGGGTTGCCGTGTGGTGGACGGCCTGAAACTGATTGCTCCCTGTGGCCTGCTGGCGCTGGAGCTCCAAAGGGTCAGACTGGCGAGTGGGGCTGTACACACATACGCGCACGGAGAGAGAGAGAGAGAGAGAGAGAGAGAGAGAGAGAGAGAGAGAGAGAGAGAGAGAGAGAGAGAGAACTCAGAACTCAGAATATTTTTGACAGGCCACAGGCCCATATCAAAATAGAGAGGAGAGAGAGGAGAGAGAGAGAGAGAGAGAGAGAGAGAGAGAGCATCAATGACGACCTCGGTCTTCTGGGCGTCCCGTCTCCTCATCTCTGACGACTGTTGACAACAGACTGAGTGAGTCCTTTGCCTCGCGCCTACCACGTCCTCTGGTTGGCGGAGAGACACAGGCCACCTGTCTGGACATCATCTTAGTGTTTGCGCTGAAAGGAACAGAGAGAAGCACTCTTCGGTTCTCCTCCCTCCCTCCCTGCCCTATCCCACCTCCATCCCCATCTCATTTTCCGTACCTTCTCAGTAGCATTACGCTCGTATTAACATGAAAAACGCGGAAGTAAAGTTAAACGAAATGTCATGATCAGAGGAGGTCACTTTTACAGATTCAGAGTAAACAGAAAGTTTTTTTAAATTTTTTATTTTTTTTTTATTTTAGTATTAAAAAAAATAGTTTTTCTCTATCGTTTTTAAGTTAATCGTCAGGGTCAGGGTCAAGTTAGGATTGGGATGCAGAGAAGATAGAAATGAATACAGCCTTCATTGATTCCAGAACCTGACTTCTGCATTTTCTCACACACTGTTGCTCATTCATGACAACTTCATGTGCGCCGAGGAAGAATTAAACAGAATCTTTGATTCCCTGAGTGGATTGTTGAAGGCCCTTGCAGTGACGAGACAAGGCCTACGCCTTTTCGCAAACGATTACACAGGGGAACGGAATGACTCAGTTGATAGAGCGCCGGATTCGTGATCCTTGGATTGCCCTGTGGTTACTCCATCAAAGTCAGAAACTGTCCCATCAAAGGTCTTTGGGTACTTCCCTTTGTAAGCACCGCCATGCGCCATCTAAAGGCATACTTCATCTTGTCCAATTAACAACAAGGTTTCTGTCAACACCGCTCGTGCGCGGACCTAGCTTTTCGAGTTCATCGGAGAAGTCTCTGCAGCTATTGAAAAGGATGCAGCGACCAAAGAGTTTGCCAGAGCATTCGACAAGATTGTTAAAAGCCTAACAACCCACAAGCTAATCACTACGACGTCCAAGGAATCAACAACAGCCAGATCACACCTTTCCTTCATGACGACAAGGCGTCAGTAGAAGTTGACGGTTGATATGCTGGCCACGTCAGTGTGAAGTCCAGCGTCCCCCAAGGAACCGACCTGGAGCATTGCCTCTACTTGCCCATGTCCACGACCTGCCATCTGTTCTCCATCAGTTCTCTCTTCCCCTTCCAGACCGTTTGCCGATGACAGTGCTGTCTACTGCTCCGTCGCCAGCACCAACGACCCCGGCAAAGTCCAGAAGGATGTCCGTACGCAGAGGTCTGGAAGGATGAGTGGGATGTGGGGTTTAAGCAGGACCAGTGCCTCCAGCTGACCATGTCCCGGGGCAGGGAGAAACGCTTAAAGCAAAAACCGGCCACACTCTTCACGACCACACCCTCGAACATTATGTTCTCTGCGGAAGTACTTAAGAGGTCATTGTGCACTCAAACCTTTTCTTGGGGTCCACGTCGGCAACGCCTGCGCCACAGCAAATGGAATCCTGGGCTCCATAAGGAGAAACCTGAAAGAAGCTCTGTCGAGCTTTACCAAGACCAAGGAACTAGCTGACATTCTGCTGCTGACCCTGAACCTTTTTTTGTGTATTATTCATGACTTCAACTACGGACATTTTTTTCGGGGGGGGGGGGGGGGGAGGAGGTATTTATTTGGTATTGCGTATTGAATACACATTACTTTGTACCTTCCTTTGCGCATTTACTTGTACTTTGCCTTGTTTTCAGTAAATCTGCCATCTATTCTATTGACACACACAGCCCTGTTTCCTATTTCTGAGCACGCTGGCACCGTTCAGGACCTACCTCTGCACCTACAGAATCACCACGGAAATCGACGAGATCTCGCGAAGAGCAGCCAAGCACACCGTGAACAGACACAGGATAGGAACACATCCAGTGCCAACACTATGCCCGAACAACTGCAGGGGCGAACGGTCTTCTCTTGGGAAACGAGGGCGTGTCTCAAGTCTCAGCCTGCTCTGCAAAATCAGTTCTGGACTGGTGTGTTTGCGGTGTATGGCCCTGAAGCCCCCTCTAACTCTCACTGCAAGAAGAACCCACCACAGCCAGCGGTTTCAGCTCATTGTGGCGAGTTTGAGGTGTGTGGCCCTGAAGCCCTCTAACTGTCACTGCAAGAAGAACCCACCACAGCCAGCGGTTTCAGCTCATTGTGGCGTGTTTGAGGTGTGTGGCCTCGAAGCCCTCTAACTCTCACTGCAAGAAAAACCCACCACAGCCAGCGGTTTCAGCTCATTGTGGCGTGTTTGAGGTGTTGTGGCCCTGAAGCCTTCTAACTCTCACTGCAAGAAGAACCACCACAGCCAGCGGTTTCAGCTCATTGTGGCGTGTTTGAGGTGTGTGGCCCTGAAGCCCTCTAACTGTCACTGCAAGAAGAACCCACCACAGCCAGCGGTTTCAGCTCATTGTGGCGTGTTTGAGGTGTGTGGCCTCGAAGCCCTCTAACTCTCACTGCAAGAAGAACCCACCACAGCCAGCGGTTTCAGCTCATTGTGGCGTGTTTGAGGTGTGTGGCCCTGAAGCCTTCTAACTGTCACTGCAAGAAGAACCCACCACAGCCAGCAGTTTCAGCTCATTGTGGCATGTTTGAGGTGTGTGGCCTCGAAGCCCTCTAACTCTCACTGCAAGAAGAACCCACCACAGCCAGCGGTTCTAGCTCATTTCCCATCATCCCAAACTCACATGACTCCTGCCCCAGGCCAGTTTCTGACTGGAAGATCCTGCTCTCAGAGAATGTTGTGTCTCCATTAAATTTTTCTCTCGGTATTTTCAGCTTGAGAGTGCTAAGACATACCCAGTAACTCGACACACACAGACACAGACACACACACAACACACACACACACACACACACACACACACACACACACACACACACACACACACACACACACACTCACACGTTTACACACACATGCACACACACAAACTCGCACACACACACACAAACTCGCACACACACAAACTCGCACACACACACACACACACACACACACACACACACACCACACACACACACACACACACACACACACCGACTCGCAGCCACCACCACACACACACACACACACACACACACACACACACACACACACACACACACAACACACACCGCACGCAACACACACACACACACACACACACACACACACACACACACACACACACACACACACACACACAACTCGCACACACACACACACACACACACACACACACACACACACACACACACACACACACACACACACACACACACACCGACTCGCACACACACCACACACACACACACACACACACACACACACACACACACCACACACACATCACCACCACACAACACACAAACACACACACACAACACACACACACACACACACAACACACACACACACACACACACACACACAACACACACACACACACACACACACCACGCACGCACGCACACACCACGCACGCACGCACGCAACCACGCACGCACGCACGCAACAGCACCCACGCACGCACGCCCTCTGCAAATAAGTATTCTATACCGTGCAAATCAATGACTGTCAAGAAACAGTTGAACATCAGTAGAAGAAGAAGAAGAAGAAGAGGTATGAAGGCCAAAAGTTCGTATGCATTGTGCATGCTGCACTCCTGTCAACCCCTACACCTCATCCACCACCTCTTCCTCTCCCTTCAACTTCAATGCTTTTAACGCTACCACTACTTCTCTCTCTCTCTCTCTCTTCTCTCTTCTCTCTCTCTCTCTCTCTCTCTCTCTCTCTCGTTCATTATTTGGGGAATCGCTTAGCTTGGTCAGAAGATCATGTGCAGAATTACTGGGCTGAAAAAGCCCCCCACTTCACCCCCACCTCTTTCTGCCCCTACCACGCACGCACGCACGCACGCACGCACGCACGCACGCACGCACGCACGCACGCACGCACGCACCACGCACCACACACACACCACACACACACACACTCACTCACTGCTGCATGCGTGCATGTATCAACACTTTATGCACTCAGCCACATTTACACTATATATACTCACACACGTGCCGGCCACATTCACAATATATATACTCGCAAACACACACACACACACACACACACACACACACACATGCAGCAGTCGTTGTCATCAAAGTCACAATAATCTCTGATGCTTTCCAAAACAGGAAATAAACAAACTCTTCTCGTGGTACCCCCGGCGTGGGATCATTTCACAGTTATTCTGGAACTTCCGATTTGTGCTGCGTCAAAGTCTTACGCAAAGGCAAGGAAAATCACGTATCTGCTTACGGGCTTGCCAGTGCGTATTACTTCGTGCAACAAAGACACCAAGTCAGTGTGAGTCAGTTCATGTTGTGTATAGCACAGCCGACCACGAAGGGTTAGATAAGGCCTGTCATGTTGTCAAAAGTCAAATCTCTTCACATATTTCAACAACAACAACAACAAAAAAGAAAAAAAAGAAGAATCCCCCCCCCCCCCCCAGCCTTCCACACATACAGACTCAACTCATTAAAGTCAATTTTCTAAGACACGCAAAATTTGCTGAGAAATTTTCTTTCAGTGAAATGTTAAATCAGATGAAATGGTAAATCAGATAGGAAAAAAATGGCTAGGAACTAAAAAAAAAAAAAAAAAAGGCACATCAGACAGAATATCTCTGTAAAAGGTTTCCATGGAGTTTGCTGTCAAACGTTCATGTCTGACATCATGTAAGACTCAACACTGTATAAGAACACCAGGATTCTTCTTCCTCGTTCGCCTCCCGTTAGATGAGCAGCCCGGTGTCCTCGATGAAGACTGCCGTCCGTCGCAGTTCCTCCAGGGTGCCGTACAGCTTGGCTTCCACTGCTGTCGGTGTTGGCCAGTACTTTCTCCTGGATGCTGCATGCGTCATACAGTCTTGAAGGATGTGGTCGGTTGTCATTGGCCCCTCACCACAAGGGCACTCTCCACTCTGTCCAATGCCAAATTCTGTGTGCATGTGGTGGAGCAGGCGATTGTGTCCAGTCCTCAGGCGGAAGATCTTGACCTGTTCACGTCGTCCCAGCAAATGATATTTATCTTCTGGGTCGTATTTGGGGTGCTGGAGGCGCCACTTTATTCCTTGTGGTGCCTTGATGATTGTCTTGATTTCATCGTATGACACCAGGTTGTTGGCCTGCTCCTTCTGTGCACCGTCCTTTGCCAGAATGTCCGCTTTTTCGTTGCCTCTGATGCCACAGTGTGCTGGTACCCATTGTATCAGCACTTTCTCCACTCTGACACTCAGGGCAACAAGGGCTGAAGAACACCAGGATAAAGAATATAAGGTTTTGAGTCCTATCAGGCATGGGAGGATGGAGGTGGGTATACAACGACTAGAAGCCAACCAGCGCTAATCCCCCAAGACATGTCCAGCTCCCTATGGACAAAGCTGAACACTACAGGGATTACGTTGGCCAGTTTAGAAAACCGCCTGTCTTGACCAGAACCCCCTCCCCCAACGCCCTTCCCCCCCCCCCCCCGCCTCCAGCGACCCCCCCCCCCCCCCCCCGCCCCCTCCTTCCCCTCCTCCAGCAGAGGTAGAGTGCGAAAGTGTACCTCCTGTCTAGAGAGGTCCGAGCCAAAGAATTGTGTCCCAACCACCTAGCGCTCTCAAATTCCGAGAGTTCATTCCCCTTGGCATCGCACCGGATGGCAAAACTGACGGTCTGCAGAAGACTGCAGAAAAAAAGGCAGAATACCGAAAAGAAGACTTGGAGGGGAGTGAAGGATAGAGCAGATCTATTGGGAAAGGCAGAAGATAGAGCAGATCCATTGGGAAAGGCAGAAGATAGAGTAGATCCATTGGGAAAGGCAGAAGATAGAGTAGATCATTGGAAAGGCAGAAGATAGAGCAGATCCATTGGGAAAGGCAGAAGATAGAGCAGATCCATTGGGAAAGGCAGAAGATAGAGCAGATCCATTGGGAAAGGCAGAAGATAGAGTAGATCCATTGGGAAAGGCAGAAGATAGAGTAGATCCATTGGGAAATGCAGAAGATAGAGCAGATCCATTGGGAAAGACAGAAGATAAAGTAGATCCATTGGGAAAGGCAGAAGATAGAGTAGATCCACTGGGAAAGGCAGAAGATAGAGCAGATCCATTGGGAAAGACAGAAGATAGAGCAGATGAAAGGCGGTTCGCAGCTGGTCTGGATCATCATTGTCAGCCTGTCTGGTGTGGGAGGCCTTTCCAGGAGCATCAACTGTTGCCACGTTGTGCTTGGGCCGTTCTGCAGCTTGGCTATTCTTTCCCTTGTTCACAATGAACTTGCATGAATAGCACACACATACATGCATGCATACATACATACATATAACAACACACACACACACACACACACACACACACCACACACACACACACACACACACACACACACACACCGACTTGATGTATAGAAAACGGACACCACCAGTTTCACGCCTTGGCTTAAGGCTGTGTCAGACCAATTGACATGGGCTAGAACACCAAGGCACATCAAAATGTTGTTAGGCTGTGTCAGACCAATTGACATGGGCTAGAACACCAAAGCTACATCAAAATGTTGTTAGGCTGTGTCAGACCAATTTGACATGGGCTAGAACACCAAAGCTACATCAAAATGTTGTTAGGCTGTGTCAGACCAATTGACGTGGGCTAGAACACCAAGCTACATCAAATGTTGTTAGGCTGTGCAGACCAATTGACATGGGCTAGAACACCAAAGCTACATCAAAATGTTGTTAGGCTGTGCAGACCAATTGACATGGCTAGAACACCAAAGCTACATCAAAATGTTGTTAGGCTGTGTCAGACCAATTGACATGGGCTAGAACACCAAAGCTACATCAAAATGTTGTTAGGCTGTGTCAGACCAATTGACATGGGCTAGAACACCAAAGCTACATCAAAATGTTGTTATGCTGTGTCAGATCAGTTGACATAGGCTCGAACACCAAGGCTACATCAAATGTTATGCTGTTGTCACGACCGACCCCTGGAGGTCTGCCCTGACAGGATCGGTCTAAGTGGGAGTGAAGGGAGTGACTGATCTCACACGCCTCGCAAGAGACCACACAAGAACGATTACGATACAACACCCTATTTATTCACATCAACACACGCAGTCACAAATAAATATTTCAACGCACGCACCATGCACAATCACAATCAAGCATTCCAACACGCACAACATGCACAATCACAATCAAGCATCTCAATACACGACATACACAATCATAATCACAAATAAATAATTCCAGCACCCATCCCTTTCCCTGATATGCAGTGCCCTCACACTCCTGCCTCTCCAAAGTCCACTGGGAACACCCTGTCGCACTAGGTGCCCCAAACCGGGTCGGTTCTTGAAGAGAGTTGTTCAAGGCCAACACCCTTGACACGCACAAACAGACGGTGGAGAGCGCGTCTCGGGGACGGGGCGTTGTTGCTGGAGGTCCCAGACGGGGATCAGGACCGTCCAGCCGAGTCCACGGCTTTTCCACCAGTACGTAGCCTCAACCAGTGCGTGGTCCCCACCAGTGCGTGGCCCCAACCAGTGTGCGTTACCAACCAGTGCGCGGCCCCAACCAGTACGTGCTCCGGGTGAAGCCTCCGGGAAGAGGGAAAAGGTAGCTGGGAGGAAAGTAGAAAGACGGGCACTGGAACCCCGCAGTCAGTACTGTCTGACACATGCTGTTAAACCTTAACAGCCACTCGCATGATGGGCGAGGGGAGGTCTACTAAATACACCCACAACATCAGCTCAACACAGACCTGAGCATAACGCGGCAAACCAACCAAATCAGGAATGTTCGTTAAAGTCTTCTCATACGAAGCAGGTAAGAGACTGCATTAAATTAACAGGCTATAAAACAAATATGAATTATCTTCATCCTTCTCTCACTCACGTTTAACATTTTCCTTTCTTAGGAATTGAACTAATAAAGCAACCATGGCTTTACATCTGCCACCACATTTGCAAATAATAATAATTCAATGGCACAATTATCCCCACATTTTATGGCAACATTTCAAAATAACACAAATTTCCCACCACGCATCCAAACGACTAATCATGCGTACGCACGCTCGCGAACATAAAACTCGTTCTCCTTGCACACACAAACAGACGGTGGCCGAAGAATGTGAGCCCGGCCATTGTGACAGGGGCGGACGAGCGAGACCAAGCAAGTACCAACCCTGAATCACCAGGTTCTCTCCCATCCCCGCCGACTACCGCATCACCAAATGCATAAAAAGGAGAAAGACTTTTAAGATATAATTTTGACTGGCGAGGTTTAAAGATTGAATTAACCAGAAAAAGTGGTCTCAAACAATATTTCTTTTATAATTTTGAAAACCAAAAACAAATTGCGCAAAAGAGAAGAATTAGCCGGCTAACATCAAAAAAAAAAAACCACAACAACAAATAAACCACGAAACTGATGCTTACCAGCTACCCGTGGGTGACCCAAAAGAGGCGGGTCAAACGACTCTCTCTGCCCTCTGTCCAGTCGAGAGGACAGCAGCGCAGATGCGGAAAAAGATGAAGTGATGTCTCTCTCCTACAGGCCGACTGTAGGAAATGAAGGTACCGACTGTACCTTCGACGATAAGGTGAAGAACCAAGACCGGAGCAGGCGCTCCCAGAGACATCTTCCGCTCGAGTGAAGAGAAAACCTGCCTAAACGATGGCGGCCAACATGCCACGCTACGTCACGGTGAGAATACCTCAAGCCTAAGAGGAACCTTGCACGTGCGGCAGGTGAAAAGACAGGTGAGAGGCGGATAGACAGCAGGTTCGAGAGAAAGGCACCAGCCACCCGTGAACCTGCAGGATGAATTGCACGGGCAGTGGAATTAGAGAGAGAGAGAGAGAGAAAGCAAACCTAACCTGAGCTGAACTACACCAAAGGTGCAACCACGCCATAAGCCACATTAAAGGACGGATATACGACAACAACGACGACAATAAATAAATGAATAATTCTACTACCCTAGGTGGGCCATCGTCATAGGCCTCGTAACAAACCCGTGACAGCTGTGTCAGACCAATTGACATAGGCGAGAACACCAAGACTACATCAAAATTTGTTATGCTCTGCATAGTCATTGCGGGGATTGTCTTCAGTTGTGATAAGCTCCCAGCATAACATTATCAGTCTCCAAAATCCCTTGAAGTCGGAGTGTGGCTGCCCACGTGGCGGGGTGATAAAAAAAACGGTCCCACACGTAATGTTCTCATTCCCAGCTGATGCATTTGCACCATAGTGTTCAAATGCTTCGGCTGTTCGCTAGGGTACAACAACAACCACAACAACGACAACACCAGTTTCACGAACATGCACACTAAAGACACCTCCGGGCTTTTTTGTGGCACTGCTTTTGTCTGTCTTTAACTGACAGGTTTTAATTATTGATTGGTTACAGTTCTAAAGTTTGATTAGTTATAAAATACAATTACCAACAGTAAACAGTTCTGTCACAATCTGACAAACGTGTTAAAGATTTATCTTATATATATTAAAAAAAAACATGAGGGGAGGTGTGGGGGTGGAGGAGGGGTGGGTGGGTGAAGAAATGGACAGTTGTAAGATAAGTTCTCGTGGCAGACATGTTCTGTAACCAGTCTAAAGGAGGCAACTCCCAGATTAGAAAAAATAAGAATAAAAAACTTACAGGCTCGGCTGTCTTGTCTTCGTTCGAATCCACTCAATGTTACAGACATGACAGTTTGTGCCTCTTTTTAAACAGATCCCGCTGACTTCTTGAAAGAGTCGTCAACATGTACGACACATGGGTTCATCCCTGTCGCCCAGCGTCAGAGGGAAATCAGTGGATGCACTTTGTGACTCTCTCCTTGAAAAAAAAAATGCGTTCCAATATCGCCCAATCAGCTGGTAAAGTGATGGTTTTGTCGTCTGCGACCGGAAAGCTGAAGAAAACCCAGTCAGTTGACTTTCTTCGAAAGGGTTATACCATGACAGGAGAATATTCTATGCCTACGGGACCAGTCTTATTGGCAAACACCAAGGGAAGCTGATCGAAGGGCTGTTGTTTCACCAGGTCAGTGCAGAAGCTCATACATCAGCAGTCGCCATGGCAACTCTGCATGATTGTGGGTTTCCAGGTCATCTATCACTCACCTTTCTCCCCTGACTTGACATCGTCCGACTTTCGACTCCCCTCCCCCCTCCTCCTCGCCCCCCCCCCTCCCCCCCCCCCCCCCCCCCCCCCCCCCCCTTCGCCTCCGAATCTGAAAAAAGAGCTGGCTCTGGATGGCATTTCCGAACGGACAATGACGTCATATGCTGCTGCCCGGAAATTTTTTTAGGCCGAATATACACCCTCCCCCCAACTTTTTTGCATGAATGGATGTGATTGCTGTGCCATCACAGGAATGATGGTGTGGAGATGGAAAATGACTACGCTGAGAAATAGTATGGTGAAAAAAAAAATCCTGCCGTGATTTCTTCGTCGCAGGTTGGCCGAGAACTTAACTTAACACTGTTCATGTGTGGTTTGTGTCATCATGTTGTGTGTCACTCATTTGCGACGCCACTAACACCGCCCTGACCCCCCCCCCCCCCTCCCCCCTCCCTCCCCCCCCAACTCTCACAACCCTCGTAAGACCGAAGTTGGAAAATTGAAAGCCTGACAAAGACATGTAATACAATGTCACCGCACTCGTTAAAGGGTAGTGGTTTTCAACCACTCAGATCGATCTGGAAAACCAAATATCGCTTCCAAGTATATGTATATATATATATATATATATATATATATATATTGTGTGTGTGTGTGTGTGTGTGTGTTTTGAGAAGCATTTATTTTATTTTATTTTTTCCCCATTCACCCACTCAAGCATATACTGTTAGTTAGGCAGAATTATCTACCACTGCAGATATGAATGCTTGTTTCCCCTATTTCTTCAATCTAAGACATAAGAGCAAGCTTTGTTTATAATTGAATATTTCTTGCAGTCATTGCAACACCAAGCTGCTCTGTAAGTTGCTGGAATGGTGCTCGGTACTTATCCTTGGAATTTATTAGTTCATTGTATATACATACATATATATATATATATATATATATATATATATATATATATATATATGTGTGTGTGTGTGTGTGTGTGTGTGTGTGTGTGTGTGTGTGTGTGTGTGTGTTACGCTCGATGTGGATAATCGCCTAATGTGAACATTAAGCAAGTAGTTTGCCTAATGTGAACATTAGGCGAACAATTTGCACAATGTTTACAATAGGCAAATTATTTGCATAATGTTCACATTAAGCAAGGCTTTCACATTAGGCAATGGCGTTTTGCCTGATATGAATAGAATGAAGAATCGTGGTCGCTGGAGTGGAAAGCAAGGAGACTAACCACTCAACTATGCTGACCTCTTACTGAGCATTGAGCATTGCTTGTTGTAACAGGGGCAGACTGTTACTTTATCATCTTTGTTACAATCACAACTCACAACTTTTCCCACACATATATAACAGAGGAACCGAGTTCTGATCATGATTTTATTTTCAGCATTTGATTCAGGGCCTTTCCACTTGAGCATTTAGTGTCAGAGGAAAACATCGCATTGTCGTTTCAGAGAAAACACAACAGAAGGCTTGATTCCTTTTGAAGACAAGATCCGCAGGTTGGATTAGGACCGTCTATCCTGCCAAGTACAGCTCTTCGTGAGATATTTACCGAGGAAGATCTTGAGGCATTTCTGGAGTCAAAGGAAGCTGAAAATGCTGACAATGAACTTCCTACTAGGGGGGCCGGATAGCTCAGTTGGTAGAGCGCCGGACTCGTGATCCTGGGGTTGCGGGTTCGAATTTCGGTATAGGGGGATTTTTCCCTCGGAGTTAACATTGGTTCTGACTCCATTCCCCATATAGTCCTTCGAATGAGACTATAAACCGAGGTTCCGTGTAGTGAACGCACGCATAATATCTTGCACACACGTAAAATCCCATCACCAACTTTCGGAAGAGAAGGCCAGTTTGGCCGTTGGTATGGATGACACGTGACACATAGCATGCACCTTCCCCGAAGATGGAGTATGGCTGCCTTAATGGCGGGATAAAAAAGGGTCATACACACAAAACTCCACTGCCTGGCTATACAGGGAGTGTCCACAGGAGTATCAGCCTGCGTACGCAGAAAGAAAGAAAAAGAAACTTCCTACTGAGGCATCAAATGTGACTGAGGCAGATGCAGCTGCAGGGGCAGAGGCAGAAGCAAAGACAGAGACAGATGCAGTGACAGACAGAAGCAGCAGCATCGACGGGGATAGAGACAGAAACAGAGCACAGAGAGAAGCAGAGGCACAGGCACAGGCAGAAGCAGTAGATCCAACTTTCCAAAAGATCCGTGCTTCGGCTGATCGAGGACAATCTAAGGCAGCAGCATGGATGACAAGACGCGGCAAACACCTGCTTAGGCCATTGTCCATTGGCCAGTGTGCTACGCTGAGGGTCCCGGATGTGGATCATGGTCCAACAGATCCCAAAAACCTGTTAGTGGTCGTCCTCAAGGAACAAGATGGGCTATACACTGTAGGTTGCCGGTGGGGGGGGGGGGGGGGATTCTAGGACCACAATTTACAGCTGCTGACCTAAGTGCAATCGATCAGCCCCTGATAAAAGCAGAAGATGTTCCTGATGTCTGCCTGTCAATTAGAACAGCAACAGCAAGGGCCACTGGCGGGCAAGGATATACTAAGTGTCAATGTACAACTCAATGTACATCAGGATGATGCAGCTGCCTAAGAAAAAAAACTTAAATGCAACTCGCGCCGTCACCCGGGCAGATCATGCAAAATTTTCTACTAAACTTGACTGGACCCTGAGATCTGTTTGATTGACTTTTTTCTCTTTTATTGATTTTTCATTGTTTTTAATTTATTTTCGGCAATTGGCCACGTCATGTTTTGAGATTTCTTTTTTTTTTTATGCCCGTGTCCGTTTTGTGATTGCAAGTGTGTTCTTTTCTATTAAATTGCAATTCCTTTAAGATGTCTTAAAACTGTCTCTACATGTCTGTTCTGTGGCATCTCTATCTCTATCTAAGTCTTATTCACATCATGCAGATTGAGCTGCACAATGTGTGTTAGACAGTCGTATTCACATCGGGCAAAATTGAACTGCATAATGTGAACATTAGGCATCTTTTTGCCTAATGTTGACAACTTTTTACATTACGCAAGTCATTGTACCTAATGTGCACAATAGGCAATTTTCTGCCTAATGTTCAAATTAGGCAATTATCCACATCGAGCGTAACATATATATATATATATATCTGTATTTAAAAATATTTTTTTAAATGAAGTGTTAAAATCTACAAGCTTGTTTCAAGCCTTGCTATCTTCAGGATGTCTTTTGGGGCACGCCAACGATCTTTTATGGCGTGCGGGACTTGATTTCAACTCTGTGCGCATATATATACATATGTGCGCGCGCGCACGTATCACAGCACGGACGACTTGCAAATCATGAGTTCGAATCCCCGTCAATGAAACTCTTGTTAGGTTTTCCTTTTGTCACACAGTTGATTCATACTTAGAACGTAATGTGCCCTGGGCTCAAGGGAAGACTAGGACCACATGGTCGAAACGCGTTTCAGTCATGTCTTAAAATCTTTTTCGGAAAGAAAGAAGCCACACCAGGAAGCTCTTCTTCTTAGAATCAGGTCAGTGTGGACAACTGCGTGCTGTCATGCTCTTTGCTTCGTCCTCGGTGTGACGTGCTATCCCCTGTCTCCCTGACACAGGTGCTAGAACAATCACCGCTCCGTAGCCAGTTCCAGAACTCCCTCCTGTACTTGGTGCCAGTCAGACAGTACAGCAGGAAATGGATGGCGCTGTTGGTGTACCATAGCAGAGGTGTCACTGTAGAAATCAGCTTCATGCTGGCTAAGACACCGGGACTCTGACTGATATTGCTGTCTACGTCTTCATACCAGATGACGAAAAAGATATACACAGGCATGGTCAGAACGAAGAACGTGCAGGATAAAGTCAGAATCATGATCATTGTCTTGGATGCCGTCTTCCTCCGGCTGTTGATATTGTGAGTAGAAGTAGTTTGGAACAAACTCAAAGACAGGATGACGTCACAAATAAACAGGCAGAGAGACGGGAAAAGAGAGCACGTACACATGTCCATCCACACGAAGATGTATCGGTAAAAATATTCATACAGCCCAGCTTTCGCGTCACATCTGTCCTCCTTGGTCATCTCCAGTCCCGGGATGAGGTGGAGGTTGAGGGCGAAGGCGATGAGGACCAGACCCCCTACAACGATCCACGTTCTCCGCACGGTCCACATCATCCTCATCCTGTGTGGCCACAGAACAGACATCGTTCTCTGCACCGTCACACACGTCACCAGCCACGCTGAACTCGTGTTGAAGGAGTAGACCACATATTTATGAAGCTTGCATGTCCAGGAGTGCAGTTCTCGTGCATCCACGTGGAACACGTGGCGTACCCACTCACGTGACACCCCGATAGACAGCAGGAAGAGATCGGACAGGGCAAGGGCCATAAGAATGGCGTGTTGTGAAGAGTGGTGGTCCTTGATTCTCCGCATGACAAAGATGGTGGCCATGTTTCCGAAGCCTCCCAGCAGAAGAATGCAGGGAGGCCATACTTTCCAGATGATCAGAGCTGTTTGGTAGTCCGCAAAAGTGGTGGCATCAATCAGTTCGGTAGCATTGCCCCTCATGCGAAGTCGTCCTGTGAAAGGTTCTCCATCTTTTTTTAATGTTCGTTTTGCACGCAATGGAATCTCACAGCGCGTTAAACTGAAAACGGCGCTTTCATAAACCAGACAAGTTCTGATTATACGTCAGTCCTAAGCAGACCTGGTCAGTTTGATGTTAAACCACCAATTTAGGGCGGAAATCGGTCGTTTTCTAGACAGTTCATCTATTCACGAAAGATATGACAAAAAAAGAAGAAAAATTGAAATAACAAGTAAAAAGATTAGAAAATAATACCAGAAAATTCCTTCTCTCTCTCTCTCTCTCTCTCTCTCTCTTTTTTTTTTTTTTTTTTTGTTGAGCTTGAATTCAAATTGTCTTTCGTATTACATGTGACATCCTTCTCTTGAGAACAGGAAATGATGAACGTCTAATTAATACGATGCATGGGAATGCGATGTAACGCAGACATTCAATCTAACAAAAGTCACCAATTTTTACTGTGAGCAAACGGGGCCATAAGAAGCTGTCACAGACCTGACCAACTCTTGGTTCCACAGAGCGGCACGCCAACGCTGTCTTGCCAAATGTGAGACCAAGAATTTGGACAGACAGGCTGATACGTTAACAGCAAGAGAAAAACACGAAAAAGACGAAAGTTTAACAGAAATTGTATCCAAACTGCATTTCTGTACATACACACTTAGTGTTTAGCCTGTAACTGGGGTCGTGACAAGTGTGTTCAGCCTGTAACTGGCGGTCGTGACAAGTGTGTTCAGCCTGTAACTGGCGGTCGTGACAAGTGTTCAGCCTGTAATTGACGGTCGTGACAAGTGTTCAGCCTGTAACTGGCGGTCGTGACAAGTGTGTTCAGCCTGTAACTGGCGGTCGTGACAAGTGTTTAGCCTGTAACTGGCGGTCGTGACAAGTGTGTTCAGCCTGTAACTGGCGGTCGTGACAAGTGTGTTCAGCCTGTAACTGGCGGTCGTGACAAGTGTTTAGCCTGTAACTGGCGGTCGTGACAAGTGTTTAGCCTGTAACTGGCGGTCGTGACAAGTGTTCAGCCTGTAACTGGCGGTCGTGACAAGTGTGTTCAGCCTGTAACTGGCGGTCGTGACAAGTGTTTAGCTCGTAACTGGCGGTCGTGACAAGTGTTTAGCTCGTAACTGGCGGTTGTGACAAGTGTGTTCAGCCTGTAACTGGCGGTCGTGACAAGTGTTCAGCCTGTAACTGGCGGTCGTGACAAGTGTTTAGCTCGTAACTGGCGGTTGTGACAAGTGTTTAGCCTGTAACTGGCGGTTGTGACAAGTGTTTAGCCTGTAACTGGCGGTTGTGACAAGTGTGTTCAGCCTGTAACTGGCGGTCGTGACAAGTGTTTAGCTCGTAACTGGCGGTCGTGACAAGTGTTTAGCTCGTAACTGGCGGTTGTGACAAGTGTGTTCAGCCTGTAACTGGCGGTCGTGACAAGTGTTTAGCTCGTAACTGGCGGTCGTGACAAGTGTTTAGCTCGTAACTGGCGGTTGTGACAAGTGTTTAGCCTTTAACTGGCGGTCGTGACAAGTGTTTAGGCTGTAACTGGCGGTTGTGACAAGTGTTTAGCTTGTAAGTGGCAGTCGTGACAAATGTTTAGCCTGTAACTGGCGTCGAGACAAGTGTTAACCTGTAACTGGCGTCGAGACATGTGTTAACCTGTAACTGGCGTCGTGACAAGTGTTTAGCCTGTAACCGGCGGTTGTAACAAAGTGTTTAGTCTGTAACCGGGCGACGAGACAAAGTGTTAACCCTGTAACTGGCGGGCGTGACAAAAAGTCTCCACGATGTTTGTGTGTGCAAGACCGTGTATGCAACAAAGACACCTTCGGCAAGGTAAACATCCGCAGTAGGTTTACACACGTCTTGCTCAGAGATGCCTCTGCTGGCTCGGCCATGTTTGCAGACCTGATGGTGGTAGGGTCACTAAGGAGGGGAAGGTGGAAACAGGAACCGGAACCAATGGGGCGTCACTGAAGATCTATGGAGATCTTAGCTCCTACCTCAATGCATTCCTTAACTCGCTTGCTAATTTATATGCCCTTACGGAATTTCTATAGTACATTTTGCTTTTATGTGTTATTTTTTCTTCCTATTTTCTTTCTGTCTTCTCTCTCTCTCTCTCTCTCTCTCTCTCTCTCCTCTCTCTCTCTCTCTCTGTCTCTGTCTCTCTCTCTCGTCTCTCTCTCTCTCTCTCTCTCTCTCTCTCTCTCTCTCTCTCTTCTCTCTCTTACTGTCTGTCTGTCTGTCTTTTAAATATCCTCTTTCTCTCTCTCGTTCCGTCTTTCCCTGCTTCCTTCCGTTCTTTTTTTTCTTTTCTTTTTTTTTTCCCCGCATACACAGAGTGAATGTGTCACTACACCAAACAATAGACCATCAATAAACTCTGACGCTTTGTCTCCAAAGCCAAAGTACTAATAGTCTACCAGAGAATGTCCATTAGTAATAGAACATACAGACTTGTATGGTGAGCGAGAGTTATGGTTACTTCATGAGAGGAAAAAAAGCTGGGGGTAAAAAGAGGAGGATAGAAGCCCCCACCTAAAAAAAAAATAATAATAAAAAAAGGGGGGGGGGGGGGGACATATTAAAAAAAAATTTAATGTGGAAAGATAGGAGGTTCGTTGAGGGAAGAAAAAAGATCTCTTCAACTCATAGTGTTCAAAGCACCCCTACATGTACAAATCACGGACATAAATACCTGGTTTCAGGATTCATGTTTAAAATGGCACTTGAGGTCTACTACATGTATGCTGTATGACAACTTGGCAGGCACAGATGGTGACCGCGCCCATTGGGTCCGCTACGTGCTCACGCGAAGTTGTAGTAGAACCCCGGACCTGCTGTCTACACTCTGTCAACTAGAGGATACTTCGATTTCAGATTTTAAATGACAGAATGCAGCCCAAAAAAAAAAAAAAAAAAATCCAACTTCCGAACTTAACTTCCAAAAATCCAGTGACAATAAGTCAGACTTTTTAAGAAAAAAAAAGTCATACATGGGTTTATTTTGATACTCAAAGGGAACAATTGTTTTTCTGTGTCCCTGGCAGTGAGATTGAGAGTTGAATGCGACTCACTCATTTTGAGCATCGACGACCAACATACTGTTGTAAGTAGCTCACTGGTTTCAACTTCGTTTTACAGGCGTCAGTGGAGCTGTGAACAGTATGACATGACCCTTATGGGAAACAAAGCATGTAGAACAATAGTTAGCACGGTGTAAAGATTTTCTGTTGGTCGATACAGACAGTTTCAATCTCTCTCTCTCTCTCTCTCTCTCTCTCTCTCTCTCTCTCTCTCTCTCTCTCTCTCTGTGTGTGTGTGTGTGTGTGTCTGTCTGTCTGTCTGTCTGTCTGTCTCTCTCTCTCTCTCTCTCTCTCTCTGTTTATGTCTCTCTGTCTGTCTGTCTCTTGCTTTCTCCGAGTGTGTGTGTGTGGTGTGTGTGTGTGTGCGCGCGCGCGCGCAGACAAGGGCACGCACGCGCGCGCGAATTTTGTAAGCATATGAACACACAAACACTCGGGGACACAAAGACATGCTTATTCTACAAATCCCTGAATCTCTCTCTCTCTCTCTCTCTCTCTCTCTCTCTCTCTCTCTCTCTCTCTCTCTCTCTCTCTCTTCTGTGTGTGTGTGTGTGTGTGTGTGTGTGTGTGTGTGTGTGTGTGTAGTGTAGTCCCTGTACAAGGCAAGGATTGGATAAAAAAAAGTATGTATATGATTATCTCCTACCCTTGAAAATAAAGAATTTTGTCTTGTGTTGTCTCTCTCAGAGATACACTCACACGCGCGTGCGCGCGCGCGCCCACGCCCACACACACACACACACACACACATACACACACACCACACACACACACACACACACACACACACACACAACACACACACACACACACACAACACACACACACTCTCTCTCTCTCTCTCTCTCTCTCTCTCTCTCTCTCTCTCTCTCTCTCTCAAAATCAATAGGGCTTCTCCGAATGTTTCAAAATTGATTATATACGTATGCCGTTTGATCCCCTGCGTGTAGAAATCCGTTTGTAATATAAAATGTCTTTAGTTGTTTTGTATCACGGGAACGCTGTGGCATGGTAAGACCGCCCAGGTTCAGAAGTTCAATTGATCAATGGGCTGACATGAGATGTTGAACAAAACTTTAGAAGTTCATGTGTGCGCTGGGTTTTAATAGACTACTGGTTTTGGTGTGTGTGTGTGTGTGGTTGTGTGTGTTGTGTGTGTGTGTGTGTGTGTGTGTGTGTGTGTGTGTGTGTGTACACGTGTGAGTCTCTGTGAGTGTGCGTGCGTGCGTGCGCGCGCGCGCGAGAGTGTGTGTGTTTTGTGTGTGTGTGTGTGTTGTGTGTGTTGTGTGTGTGTGTGTGTGTTGTGTGTGAAACAACCAGCTGTGACATTGTTTCGGCCGGAGAGTTTGTTTGTTTGTTTGTTCGTTTCTTTTTGTTTTGTTGCAATGATGCCATTATCTAACATGATTCAGTCTAAGGATGACTTCTGAACTATTCAGCTGTCGGATTTCTCAAGTTCAGTATGTTAACAGTAAGGGGTAGTCCAAGTTGAGTTACATTATAGCAATACGTGAGCGCATTTTCTGGGTTTCCATCCTGGTATTTCTGAACACAACGTCTCCGCCTTGGCTTAAGGCTGTGTCAATTGACATAGGCTAGAACACCAAGCCTTAGGCTACATCAAAATGTTGTTCTGCTCTGCATAGTTATGCGGGGATTGTCTTCAGTCGTGACAGGCTCCTAGCTTAACATTATCAGTCTCCAAAATCCCCAGAAGTCGGAGTGTGGCTGCCCACGTGGCGGGGTAATCATTAAATTAACGGTCACACACGTAATGTTCTCATCTCGAGCTGATGCATTTGTACCATAGTGTTCAAGTACTTCGGCTGTTTGGATGATCCCTGGAGTCTTTTAGCCAGGGTACGCCAAACAACAACAACATAGCACCTGAAAACTGGATACTTCTCAAGGATTCATGAATTCAACGGTCTGCGTTAAATGAGTTCACGTTGACTTCGCAGATGTAGCGTTTTACTGTCAATACATGGTATAAAAAAAAAATAAATAAAAAAGAGAAAAAAAACAGACTGCAATACAGTGAGATATCCACACATTCATCTGTTAATACTTAAATTTCACTGAAATTCGGCCTTGCCTTTCAATAGATCGTCAGTTCCTTACTGCATTTTGTGCTCCATTGCGTAATTTTGGACTGACCGCGTGTTTAAAAAAAAATGTCTACACACTCCTACTTTTGCGAATTTCTGTGTCATTTCAAAAAACAAAAAAAAAACATCGTCAGTTCATACGAAATTTTGTACTTCATTGCGTAATTTGTGACTTACTGCGTATTTTAAAAAGACGTCTGTGCTACTGTTTTTGTGAATTTCTTTTTAGAAATGTAAGTTTAAAAAAAACAGTCTGAGGGAAGATTTTTAAGTTAATGAAATGTTGGGTGTTGTGGCGCCGTCATGTGCGTGAATTGCCATTGATGAAAGTTTCAGAGCACGCACACCACACACACACACCACACACACACACACACACACACAACACACACACACACACAACACAACACAACACACACACACACACACACCAAGCACGCACGCACGCGCGCGCGCGCGCGCGCGCGCGCGCGCGCGCGCACACGCACGCACGCACGCACGCACGACGCACGCACGCACGCTCGCATGATGCATGCACGCACGCATGCACTCACACGCATATGCAGAGAGAGACTCGAGACGTTAAGATTTCATTGTGTAAAAATAAACCTTCCATCCCATTCACAATTCCCAAAGGCATTGGTGAGGAATTGGTGGAGGTCATGGTAAGGAAAGGGTGGAGAGGCGGGGGGGGGGGGGGGCTGGCGCGGCAGGTGGGAGAGGAATGATGATGAAGGAACGGGAATGAACATCGATTGAATCAAACATACATGGCATTGTATGGATACATGACATTCTTCGCGACATGGTTCCATATCCGGTAATTTGGCATACTATGTTCAAGATCTCTAACTATCCTGAGATACTATAAGCTACAACTGCGATCGTGATATTTTTTTCTGAAAAAATAGGAAGACTTCTAGGACGTGGCCAGTCAAAGATTCCCTTCACGCCAGCACCAATACATAGACTGCCATTGTCTCGCCTTGGCTTAAGGCTGTGTCAGGCCAATTGACATAGGCTAGAACACCAAGGCTACATCAAAATGTTGTTATGCTCTGCATAGTTATGCGGGGATTGTCTTCAGTCCTGACAAGCTCCTAACATAACATTATCAGTCTCCAAAATCCCCGAAGTCGGAGCGTGGCTGCCCATGTGGCGGGGTAATCAAAAACGGTCACACACGTAATGTTCTCATCCCCAGCTGATGCATTTGTACCATAGTGTTCAAGTACGTCGGCTGTTCCGGTGATCCCTGTAGTCTTTTAGTCAGGGTACGACGACGACAACAACAACAACTGCCATTGTCTTTTTTGTATTTGGAGAAAAAATATGGTGGGGGAGAATGCCATCGACTGTTTTCGCGTTATATTTTGAACTAGTCATTAACTGCTTGTATATATTGTTCCCATCCTTTTGGTTCCATGGTGGATCATCAATTATTGAACTGATATTGAGATCCTGCACACACACACACACACACACACACACACACACACACACACACACACACACACACACACACACAACCACACACGCACGCACGCACGCACGCACGCACGCACGCACGCACACACACCACACACACACACACACACACACACACACACACACACACACACACACACACACACAGAGGGAGAGAGAGAGAGAGAGAGAGAGAGAGAGAGAGAGAGAGAGAGAGAGAGAGAGAGAGAGAGATGTCACACGGTTCGGAAATAAAAAATGTTCCTTTGGCAACTTCCAAACTATAATACTTTTCAAGCGCAGTATTAAAAGGACTAAATCATTTTCTTTCGGATTCAAAAGAGACCAAAAACTTCTCTCTCTCTCTCTCTCTCTCTCTCTCTCTCTCTTCTCTCTCTCTCTCTCTCTCTCTCTCTCTCTCTCTCTCTCTCTCTCTCTCTCCGAAATAGCTTTCCACGCGATGAATAGAAATCTTCTATGAGCAGTCTTACTTTAAAATGGCATGAAAGTTAAATTAATAAGAAAAAAAAGAAAGTTAAACTTATATAATGCATAAGTGTATTAGAAATATGTATGGTTGAATAAGAACTAGGATTTGTCGTGGAACGAAACTTACAGGCTATACTAATTGTTCAAGAGGGATAAAAACGGAGATGCATGTCGCCAATTCTGTTTTCTTTGTTTGTTAATGACTTAACTGTTGAAGCAATAATGGTAGACATGATGCGCTTCTGCGCTTGATGCCTTTGAACTTTGTATTTTTTGTTGTTGGCTGATGATACTGTGTTGATGTCAGAGACCTTTATAGGTTTACAGTGTGGATGTCAGAGACCGTTATAGGTGTACAGTGTGGATGTCAGAGACCTTTACAGGTTTACATATACAACTGAATTGTTCACACCGTGCTGTTGTTAGTGTTAAGGTGGATGTTTAAGTGTTCGAAAAAAGTTGTGTAAGGATAATCCCATGCTAGCTGCGAAGGCCTGTAGATCTTTCAATACATTGTTCTCAACACATTTGAATTCTGTTGATGCATGTAAGGACTTGTCAAATAAAGCTGAAAATGTTTTGATCAGTATCATGAAAAAGTGATATACTCAAAATAATTTTCCATTTACGTTACTTATCATACCCTTGGATACCCAGGTTCACCTGATTTTGCAGAAATGGCTCTGAATTATGAGGGCTAGAAATTTAGAGGACCACAAAAAGAGGCTGTATCCTGTGAATCGGTTCATGTTTCTAGTTTGAAGAGTTTCTAGATGTACATAAACAAACTCCGGGTGATCTCATTTATCGTGAAACTGATCGATTTCTTATTTATAACGTTTCTGCTGTTAAATGAATCCATTATTGGCAGAAATTACTTGAAATGGGAAATACCAAAATACCCCGTAAAGCGTGTAAGTTGTATGACTTACATACTAAAGGCAAAAATAACTGGGTAACCAAAATGAGCGTCCGTATGTGTGAACTGGGATTCGTCCGGTTGAGCCAAGGAGTTGAAAGCATACAAGTCTTTTCACTTCTTTTTGGCCAGCGACTTGTAGACTGCAGATGGCAGAATGGATCTGACCATATTCATATTGGTGGTAGATTTGATTTTTATAGGAATTTTTCCGATGCTCATGACTTGAAAACTTATTTGAACATAGATGTTAACAGGCAGCTGAAGCACGTAACTATAACATTTAAATCAGGAATATCTGAATTAGCGTGCCGTTATCTTAAATACTGAAATGCAATATTTGTGAACAGCTTTGTTCTCTATATAGAGAATCACAGGAAACAGAAATACATTTCGTCTTTTGCTGTCCAGCTCTCAGGAGTATCACAGAAGAGTTTATTAAGCAAAAGTATTGTAGACATCCGTCTCTATCTAAGCTAAATCCACTTCTATTATCCACTGCTGCTGAAGCTCTCAAACAGTTTTCATTGTTTCTGTAAACAATCTTTGATTATGGAAACATTGTCTCTTTATGAACACGTGACAACGATTTGCATTTTGTCGTACTATAATTGTCTACATCTACAGTGTTTTTTCATGTTCACACACCCCTTTGTCATAGGCCATGGCCTTTCATATGAATGAATTATGTGAATAAATTGATTGCATCTGAATCTCTCTCTCTCTCTCTCTCTCTCTCTCTCTCTCTCTCTCTCTCTCTCTCTCTCTCCATTTTATCTATTCTCATATCTATATATATATATATTATATATATTATATATATTATATTATTGTGTGTGTGTGTGTGTGTGTGTGTGTGTGTGTGTTGTGTGTGTGTGTGTGTGTGTGTGTGTGTGTGTGTGTGTGTGTGTGTGTGTGTGTGTGTGTGTGAAAAAGAAAATACTGTTTCAAATGTAGTTTGATGGCATCTCCATGATATCTGATGCGAATACAACTTCAGATTCAATAGTGATGCCAGACACTAAATTTGCGATTTTGCAATACTAAAATTGCAAACTTGTACCCCTCCCCCCCCCCCCCCCCATCCAGTTCAGAGAGAGGGAGGAGGGGCGGGGAGTATGTTTTAATCGCCGTCATGGGCAAGTTCATGGGAATCGTCACTGGAGGGGGAGGGGGAGGGGGGCGTGTTGTCGCTCTCAACAGAGGGACGCTCACTCACACTGACTCTACGACAAAGGAATCATCGTCGTCAGTAGGGGGTCAGCAGGTGGTGTCCTGGGTATGTTGGATCAGAACAGGCGCCACTGAACACCACTGAAGTGACTCTACGACAATGAAACATTCCTGCAAAACTACCAGATTTGCTTTTCAGCATGGTACGAAATTGAACTTGTGGGAAACTTTGTAAAGCATTTTTTCCCCCAGAATCACTCCAAAAGTTTCCAGATCTAAACCACACAGCTTTTCATACAAAATATCGAAGTAGATGTAGTTTTGTGTGCGCGCGCATGTGTTTGTGTGTTGTTGATGTTGAAGACTGACCATTGTGTTCGCTCTCCTTCCTTCCATAAAGCTGGAGTTATCATGAAGATGGCTTCCCACTGATTGGTTATCTCTCACACCGGGTTGGTTGTCTCTCATACTGGATTGGTTATCTCTCACATTGGATTGGATTGGTTATCTCTCACATTGGATTGGTTATCTCTCTCATTTTTGGTTATCTCTCACATTGGATTGGTCATCTCCCACATTGTATTGGTTGTCTCTCACATTGGATTGGTTACCTCTCGCATTTGATTGGTTATCTCTCACATTGGATTGGTTATCTCTCGCATTGGATTGGTTGTCTCTCACATTGGATTGGTTATCTCTCGCATTGGAACTGGTTATCTCTCACACTGGATTGGTAACCTCTCACACTGGATTGGTTATCTCTCACACTGGATTGTTATCTCTCACATTGGATTAGTTATCTCTCAGACTGGTTTGGTTGTCTCTCAGATTGGATTGGTTATCTCTCACACTGGATTGGTAATCTCTCACACTGGATTGTTATCTCTCATACTGGATTGGTTATCTCTCACATTGGATTGGTTATCTCTCACATTGGATTGGTTATCTCTCACGTTGGATTGGTTATCCCTCACATTGGATTGGTTATCTCTCACACTGGTTTGGTTGTCTCTCACATTGGATTGGTTATCTCTCACATTAGATTGGTTATCTCTCACGTTGAATTGGTTATCTCTCACATTAGATTGGTTATTTCTCACACTGGATTGGTTATATTTCACATTGGATTGGTTATCCCTCACATTGGATTGGTTATATCTCACATTGGATTGGTTATTTCTCACACTGGATTGGTTATCTTTCACATTGGATTGGTTATCCCTCACGTTGGATTGGTTGTCTCTCACACTGGATTGGTTATCTTTCACATTGGATTGGTTATCCCTCGCATTGGATTGGTTGTCTCTCACACTGGATTGGATATCTTTCACATTGGATCGGTTATCTTTCACATTGGATTGGTTATCTCTCACATTGGATTGGTTATCTCTCACACTGCCACTGAAGCTTCTAGTGACACTGTCATGTCTGCGTGGTGTTCTGACCCAGCCTGACCTCTTCAGTGGAGCCTGGGGTGCTGAATTGTCCGCAGTGCTCCGTGTTTGCTCGCGGCGCTGTTCCTCTGGTGGGTTGCCTCTGGACGATTTGGTATTCATTGATCCTGTGGAGTTCTGGTGCTGGGGCTGCATGACCTAACCTAGGTGTAGATGTTGGGATGGGGGGTAGGGGTTGGGGGAAAGTTTGGAGGGGGGGGGGGGGGTGTAGGGAGAGTAGCCGGAATGAGCGGCGTTGGAGAACTGCCACTGGGGGGAGGGGAGAGGAGCGCAAGGGGGGAAAAGGGGGCGGAGATCGCGGGGGTAGGAGGGGAATGGGGGGAGGGGGCACGGAAATTGAGATAACAACAAGTGAAAAAAGGCTGTGTGGAGACAATGTCACAGATCACATTCTTCTTCTTCTTCTTCTTGGCATTATCGTAATCATTATTACTGTTATCACTATCAGTATTGTTATCCTTATCATCATCATCATCATCATCATCATCATTATCATATTATTACTATTATTGTTATAATAATTATTATTATTATCATTATTATTATTGTTGTTGTTGTTGTTGATATCTTTATTACTATTATTGGTGGTGGTGGTGGTGGTAGTAGTGGTGGTGGTGCTGCTGCTGCTGTTATTTTAATTTTGATGTTGTGCTATTGTTATTGTTGTTGCGAGGAATGGGTATCACAACTAAAATTGTGACCAAAGATCATAATGTGTGTGTGCGTGCGCGTGTGTGCGCGCGTGCGTGCGTGCGTGTGTGTGTGTGTGTGTGTGTGTGTGTGTGTGTGTGTGTGTGTGTGTGTGTGTGTGTGTGTGTGTGTGTGTGGCAGACTTTCTGGTAGACTGTGAATCCATCCCGAAGAGCCTCCAGACACCAGGAGGAGAGCAGATGGTCAAAGCTATCAGAGAGGAATTCAGTCTCTTCAACAGAGAACTGCTGCAGTCCTGCAGTGGATCCCTTCCCAATGTGGCATTGGAGTGAATGAGGAGGCAGACGGTCTGTCCAAGATTGGCAGCAGGCAAGAACAGTCAGGGGCGTCCAATGTCCTACAATGCAGTTAAAACCATCTGAGGAACAACTTCAGAAGAGCGTGGCGCCAACGCCAGGACATTGGGACTGAAGAGGACAGCATCCACCAACTCGACAGAGCAGTCAAGTTACCATCTTCAGGCTGCGAACAGGACACTGCCAGCTCCTCTCTTATCTCTCAGGTATCAAGCTCTCTCATACTGACCAGTGCCCTTGTGGTACAGGCTCCCAAACTCCCTCCAACGTCTTATAGTCCTGCCCTTCCTTTGAAGCTTGAGACGCCAGACGTGGCCCGATTGAGGTCCAGGAGAAGCTGTGGGGACCGGCGAGATCACTGTGGCAGACTGCTGACTTCGCCTTACTAACCGGATTGAGGATCTAGCATGGCCGGGAACGCGAAAGAAAGGAAAGAAAGAAAGAAAACGAACGAGATGCCATCTCTACACTATGTGTTTCTGAAACGGTTGTGAGCCCTGATGTGACTTGCGTGATCGGCCGTAAACAACATGACTGAACTTAAAGCACAAGTTCTGTGCAGTCACATGTACTTGTTATCATCAGTATCAGATGACGTATGTATGGTGACGTACGGCCTTATTAAACAAAAAGGGAGAGAGAGGAGAGAGAGAGAGGAGAGAGAGAGAAGAGAGAGAGAGAGAGGAGAGAGAAGAAGAAGAAGAAGAAGAAGAAGGAGAAGAAGTATTGACAGAAGTGGCATTTTTGACCGAGGATGCAAAAAACACTGACAAAATTGTGTTTGTATCGTTGCTGCTTGAGATACCAGCAGAAGCCATCAAAGCAGACATAGACACAGCTGTCAACATGCTATACAGCCTCTTCAGCAATATCTGGGAGAAGGAGGAGGTACCGGCCCAGTGGAAAGAAGGAATCATCATCAAGCTGCCGAAAATAGGAGACCTCAGGACTGCAGCAACTACCGAGCGATCATGCTCCTGTCAATGCCAGGCAAGGTTCTGAACAGGGTTCTACTGGAGAGGATGAAAGAGGCTGTTGACCCCAAGCTCCAAGACCAGCAGGCAGGCTTCCGGCGGAACAAATCATGCGCCGACCAGATCGCCAGCCTGCGCATCATCGTGGAGCAGTCGCTGGAGTAAACTTCCCCCTCTACATCAACTTCATAGATTATGAGAAGGCTTTCGACAGTGTGGACAGAGAGACGCTGTGGAAGCTGATGAGGCATTACGGAGTCCCCGAGAAGATCATCTCCCTCATCCGGTGCACCTACCAGGACATGAACTGCAGGATTGCCCACGCCGGCCAGCTGTCCGAAAGTTTCGAGGTGAAGACCGGAGTTCGGCAGGGGTGCCTGCTGTCGCTGTTCCTCTTCCTCCTGGTCATTGACTGGATCATGAAGACCACTACAACAGGCAGGAACAACGGTTTACAGTGGACACTCTGGACGCAGCTCGACGACATGGCGCTCCTGTCACACAGCCACAGCCAGATGCAGGACAAGACCACTCACTTGGAGACCACATCAGCCGGGACAGGGCTCAAGATTAACAGGAAGAAGACCGAGCTGATGAAAATCAACACCACTGCCAACACACCAGTCACAGTCGGTGGAGAGCCCATCAGGGAGGTGGAGTCTTTCGTCTATCTGGGAAGCGTGGATGACCAACAGGGAGGCACGGACCGAGACGTCACATCCAGAATCGGCAAGGCAAGAGCAGCTTTCGTCATGCTCAAGAATATCTGGGCATCTGGAGGAATCAGCATAAGAACCAAACTCCGCATCTTTAACTCTAAAACTCTAATGTGAAATCAGTTCTGCTCTACGGATGCGAGACATGGCGGACAACACAGACGATGCAACAAAAGATTCAGACATCCTTCAACACATGTCTGAGGCGCATCTACAAAATCCGATGGCAGGCCAAGATCCGAAACGAAGATCTGTGGGAGCGTGCGGGACAGGAACCAGTGGCCAAGCAGATACTGCGAAGGAAGTGGGGCCGGATCGGACACACCCTCAGGAAGCCAGCATCCAGCACCACACGCCAAGCCTTGACCTGGAACCCGCAGGGAAAGAGGAAGAGAGGCCGGCCTCGCAATAGCTGGAGGCGAGACACTGAGGCGGAGTTGAAACAACAAGGGACCAACTGGACTGAAATGACCAGAACAGCCCAGAACAGAGTGCGATGGCGAAGGGTCGTCGATGGCCTATGCTCCACTGGGAGCGATGGGCATAATGAATGAATGATCGTTGCTGCTCTTGCTTGTTTCTCTGTGCTCTGATTGTCTGTACGTGTTGTTTTGGGTTTCTATTTACGAAATCCTTCATTTCACGAACACACCATTTCAGAAGAATCTGTACAGGTTTCCATGTGGAGCCTGTGCTCTCAGAATCAACTCAAGGTGGACAACTGGGTGCTGTCAAGTTCTTTGCTTCTTCCTCCACCTGATGAACCACCACCACCTGTCTCCCCAGCAGAGGCACCAGAACGAGCTCCGCACTGTACCCAGTTCCAGAATTCCCTCCTGTATTTGGTGCCAGTCAGACAGTACAGAAGGAAATTGATGGCGCTGTTGGTGTACCATAGCAGATGTGTCACCGTAGAAATCAGTTTCATGCTGGCTAAGACACCGGGACTCTGAGTGATATTGGTGTCCACGTCTTTGTACCAGAAGATGAAAAAGACATACACAGGCATGGTCAGAACGAAGAACGTGCAGGATAAAATCAGAATCATGATCGTTGTCTTGGAAGCCGTTTTCCTCCGGCTGTTCATGCTGCGAGCAGAGATGGTTTGGAACAAACTGAAAGACAGGATGACGTCACAGATGAACAGGCAGAGGGAGGGGGAAAGGGATGACGCACACATGTCCGTCCACACGAAGATATATCGGTAAAAATATTCATACACTCCCGGCCCCGCGTCACACCTGTCCTCCTTGGTCATCTCCAGTCCCGGGATGAGGTGGAGGTTGAGGGCGAAGGCGGTGAGGACCAGACCCCCTACAACGATCCACGTTCTCCGCACGGTCCACATCATCCTCATCCTGTGTGGCCACAGAACAGACATCGTTCTCTGCACCGTCACACACGTCACCAGCCACGCTGAACTCGTGTTGAAGGAGTAGACCATATATTTATGAAGCTTGCATGTCCAGGAGTGCAGTTCTCGTGCATCCACGTGGAACACGTGGCGTACCCACTCCCGTGACACCCCGATAGACAACAGGAATAAATCCGACAGGGCAAGGGCCATAAGAATGGCGTGTTGTGAAGAGTGGTGGTCCTTGATTCTCCGCATGACAAAGATGGTGGCCATGTTTCCGAAGCCTCCCAGCAGAAAATGCACGGGGACCACACTTTCCACAGGACCAGGGCTGCCTGGTACTCAGCAAATGTGGTGGCGTCAGACGACTCTGTGGAATTGTCTTTTATGGCGAAATCATCATCGGAAAGGTTCTCCATTTTATTGTATTCGCGATGGAAAACTTTGATCAATCTTGTTTTGAAGCCAACAAAATGGAGGCGGTGCATAAAGCTAAAAGCTTCACTTTTAGAAACAAAACATATTTCGATTGTTCTTCAGTCTGCAACAGCTAAGTCACTGAGATTTTTAACAGAAAAATTCAACAGATGGTTAGTCAACTGACGTGGTCCGGCAAACCACAGAAGCAAAGGCTTAATTAAAACAAACTCATAAACAGATGCATGATCAGAAAAAAGAAAACATATGTAACAGATCTCTCTGATGAACTTGGATTAACATTGTCTTCCGTTCTGATATTTGATATTCCACTCTGGAGAATAAGAATGTAAGACAGTGCAGATATTTCTCTTCAAACAACGAGGTACATTATTAAAGAAAAGAATGCAAGACAGTGTATATACAGTGCCGATATTTCTCTTCAAACAACGAGGTACATTATTAAAGAAAAGAATGCAAGACAGTGTATATACAGTGCCGATATTTATCTTCAAACAACGAGGTACATTATTAAAGAAAAGTAGCAGATTTCCGTATGAGCAACCAACCATAAGCATTTCCTTCATCAGGTCCTTATGTTTTCCAGTAAACCAGTTGTCTGTCCATGTGCCACACAGGCTCACAGAAGAGCTCTTGCTGCCCGGTGCTAGGCCCAGCCAATGCCAGCATAAATATACGCCAAATCGAACTGGTACCTGATTTCTGAGGCATTAAATGATTTTGTATGACTGTTTAACTGCGCTTCAGAACACCCCTAAATGAACAGCTGAGCCATGAAAGAAATTTTCTGCTTTGACAGATTAAGTCTATTATATGAAGATTCTGTTTTGATAAATTAAGACTGTTCTACTTTGCTATCGACCTATTTGCTTGTAAAATCATACATGGCCAAAGTCGATTGAATATTTATGTACAATTTTCTTATTGATCGGAGCTGAAGACTGGGTCTCTTGCATTTTGCTGTAGATATGATGTATTAGTACCGTATATTAGTACCACATATACAAACGCACTTGCGAAGTTTTCCAACTGATTTGAACCAAAACTTTCCATCCCAACTTTCTGATCTCATCATATTATTACAGTCATTCAACATATACTATCTTTCGATCACACACGCAGTTCTAAAAGTCATAATTATTATAGGTATCTGTGACTGTTCTAAAAAAACAAAAACTTCATCTCGTTACACCAAAACTGGATAACTTTAGTACAATTCAGTGATGTTTTTGGTAGTGGTGATGGTGATGGGTGGTAGTGTTTTGTTTTGTTTCTGTGCTTTTATTGTTGTTGTTATTGTTGTTGTTGTTGTTGTAACTGTTGTTTTTGTTATCGTTGTTGGTGGTGGTGCTGGTGCTGGTGCTGGTGCAAAACCTTCATAACGTAGAAATACAGATAAAAAACCATTACACTCCGACTATTTCCAGACCTTTCTCTATGATCGGGCATTCTTGTACTCTCTTGGATTATTTTTCTAGACAAAAAGATTCCCCACAACCCCACAGATTTCCCATCCAGTCTTGTTTTCTTTTCAGATCTATGTAGCTGCAGATGTAAAGCTGGCAAATGCCCCACTACGTGTTAATCCATGGAGGTGGGGGTGGGTGGATGGGGGGGGGGGGGGGGGGGGGGGGGGCCTGTTCTATATGCTTACAAAGCAGTATGCATAAAGGTTAAACCGTATCACCGTAGAACTTTACAGCTATCTTGCTTGTAAACTCACCGAGGAATTAACCGTTCACTCATCCGGTTGCCTACGATGTCTGTATTACTCTGAAAACAGAAACAGGAAGTGGAATAATCGACTTCCTTGCTATCGAACTTCTGTTAAGCTTCCTCCTTAACATGACTCCACTTGCCTGTAAGACTTTGACGTCACAGGTAAGGGGTATGGAAAGGAAATTCAATGAGGTCAGCATGGGAGTTCAGCATAATAGGCTACAAATTCGACACAGTTTTCCCTTACTTTATATTGACGATGATGCCATGAAGATTCTTCGCAGTTTAGGACTATATTACAGGACCATTTTGTACACTTACTTCCACACCACACCCCAGTGCAGTTAGGCCAAAGAAGTAATGACTAACAGCAAAGTTGATCTCGGAATTTGAGCTATACACACAGACGCACTCATCGAATGATTTAAACTCAACTTTGATCTAATAATGAGGAAATGAAATTAACAAGAAGAAAAAAAAACTTTACTTTGAGCTCCAATTATTTTCGTTTGAAGATACAATTCACTATTTACCTTTGGGCTGGAGCCGGCCCAGACAAAAGAATCACATGCTAATAATAATGGGTATAGCTGGGTTCCAATGCCGACTTTTGGCTACAGTGAGTAAATAGAACTACACGGCCACAATAGATGACTGCAGCTTCTTGATTCATCAGTCTAGTCGCTAATTGGTAATGCTGAGCCCAATTTTGTTCTTATGACATGGTTTTAAGTAAGGAATTCCTGCTCACCGTCAGAGACAGTTTTTAAAACCCGCAATTCAGGTGTTAACATCGCCTCTAAAAGTCTATTTAGATCGTTCTATGTTTTTTTCAGAAAAGTATAGGTTATATGTGATTTTTAGATTGTTCTCTTTGACAAGTTTTTGTATAGTCAGCTTCTGGTCACCGTTTGCACTGAGGTCCTTACATTTTTGTGTTACGCTTAATCCAGCTTTTGTTTCTGTGGATTTCTGTGGCTGTGAAGACATCGTCTGTGACATTCCATACCTGATAAGAATTGATCCATACTTTGATAACATTGAATAGGCCTGCTATAGACCAGTGTGTGTGTGTGTGTGTGTGTGTGTGTGTGTGTGTGTGTGTGTGTGTGTGTGTGTGTGTGTGTGTTTGTGGAGCATCTAAGCCAATACAGTCTCCCTCACAACCTTCTATTAAATCTGCCGTGGTCATTTTCCCATGTAGAGTGGGCAGCATGAAAATGCAGTCTCTCATGTAACCCTGCACTGAGTCTGCCTATTCATCTTTCCATGTGGAGCAATTATGCTGATACAATCTGTCTTATACCGCTGCATTGAGCCTGTTGTAGTCATTTTTCCATGTTGAGCGGCTATGCCCACACAGTCTGTCATACACGCCTACATTGACTCTATTGGAGTCATTTTTACACGTGGAGCAACTATGCCAGAACAGTTTGTCTTACACACACACACACACACACACACACACACACACACACACACACACACACACACACACACACACACACACACACACACACACAGCTATGCCGGTATGGTTTGTCTTACACCTTGGCACGAGTCTTCTGGAGCCATTTTTCTGCCATTTGTCCACAGCTGACGTCAAGCCAGCAGGTCAGCCTAGATAACGGGTAGAACTAGAGTAGGTCAAAGGTCTTTTAAAGAGTCAGTTATTCCGTGGTAAACAGAGTTATGGTTGTTCTGCAGATTCGAACCCTGTAGAAGACTTCCTTGCTGCTCTCACTACTGTTGACAAGGCGATCAGTCTGAGGCGACAGTACACGTTCCTGGCCACATACTGGTCCGACACTGCAGAATGCTCGTTCATCCTTGTCTAATATGAGACCAAGATCTTGTGCTGCCAGGCAAACATGCTGTGAACGGCATCTGTTCTCTCTCTCCCTCTCTCTCTCTCTCTCTCTCTCTCTCCTCTCTCTCTCTCTTCTCTCCTCTCCTCTCTCTCTCTCTCTCTCTCTCTCTCTCTCTGTCTCTCTCTCTCTCTCTCTCTCTCTCTCTCTCTCTCTCTCTCTCTCTCTCTCTTTAACTTTGCTAACTCTGTCAGAACCGTCTTGTGCGGCCTATTGCAAAGCTAGGAGAGAATACAAACATCTTTTAAAAGAAAAGAAAAACAATATAATGAAGCTTTATTGACAAAATTAGTTAATTCTGTGAATAATCAAAAAGATTTTTGGGATTGCGTTCACAAAATTTCGAAAAAAAAGAAAACAACCTGTAAACAATATAAGTCTAGAAACATGGTTTAATCATTTCAGGGATCTGCTAGAAGGAAATGCTAGCTCTCAAAATGATATGGGAAACGAAAATTACATCGATGGAACCGATTATGACGACAACAATCTAAATCGTCCCATTTCCAAAGAAGACGTTCTAATTGCTCTAAGAAAGATCAAACCTCGCAAAGCTGCAGGACCAGACGGAATTGTAGGTGAACTAATAAAAACTGCTTGTCAGTCAAACTTGTTTCTAGATTTTTTAGTTTAAAATCTTTAACTCCTTGTTTGATCAAGGGTATATCCCAGATGTTGGTCCGAGTCTATTGTTATCCCATTGTATAAAAAAGGAGATGCAAACAATCCAAATAATTATAGAGGAATTTCGTTGTGTAATATCTGCAGTAAACTGTACAGTGCTATTATAAACAGGAGATTGCAGGAGTGGGTGGAAGAAAATAATATTACCGGGAATATCAAGCTGGGTTTAAGAAAAATATTTCTACTGTTGACCACATGTTCACACTGATGGCATTTGTACAAAAACAGTTTTGTTTAAATCGTAAATTGTATGTTGCATTCATTGATTTTGAGAAGGCGTTTGATTCAGTAAACAGAACTTTGCTGTGGCCTATCCTGCTTAAAATGGTATTCATGGGAACTTTATAAATGTGTTTTAAGTATGTATTATAGTGTAAAGGCAAGAGTGCGATCTGGTGCTGCTTTAACAGACTATATAAACTGTACCTCTGGTGTGAAACAGGGCGATGTCTGTAGCCCTCTTCTGTTCTCTTTATTCATTAATGAATTAACACAGGAAGTTATACGTTGTGGAAGGCACGGTGCAAATTTTATAAATGATGGTTTGGAGATTTTCATTCTTCTTTTGGCTGACGATGTAGCCTTGGTATCAGAAACAGTAATTGGGCTACAAACCCAGTTAAATACTTTACAAAGAGTTGCTGCTTCATTAGAATTAAAAGTTAATATGGCAAAAAGCAATATAATTGTTTTTAGAAAGGGTGGATATCTTGCAGCGAGAGAGAGATGGACATATAATGGTTCTATAATGCCTGTTGTAAATGTATATAAATACTTAGGTATATATTTCTCAACGCGCTTGTGCTTTGTCTTTGCTTGCAAGGATTTAGCAAGTAGATCCAAAACTGTGTTGCTGTGCATACTAAAGAAATTGTCGTTGCTAAATAATGACTCCTTACTTTGTTTTGAAGTTATTTGATGCCCAAGTTCAACCTATGGTGCAGTATGGAGCTGAAGTATGGGGCCTTGATGCTGCTGCTATCGTACATTGTGAGAAGATCCATCTTTTTGCTCTGAAAAAATTCCTTGGAGTATCATTACAAACACCAAATGATTTGGTATATGGTGAAACAGCTAGATTTCCAATATTTTTTTAATTCCGCCGTTAAATGTGTTCGATACTGGCTTAGAATTATTCAGATGCAGGATTACAGATTACCATACAAAGCATATCGAATGATGTTACACTTAGATGACAGAGGGAAAAAGAACTGGGTGACTAATGTGAGAATGAAATTGTGTGAATATGGTTTCGGATTTGCATGGATGAACCAAGGTGTCGGTGATGTGGATGTTTTTATCAAGGTATTCCGAGAAAGACTGGTTGATTGCAGTTGGCAAAACTGGAATTCTCATGTACAGAACAGTGACAGATTTGAATTATACAGAACATATAACCATTTACGATGTTTACCTGTCTACATGTCAATGAAAATAGACAAACATATAAAACGCATTATGACTAAGTTTAGATTTGGTGTTTCTGATCTATTTACTCATTATTTCCGTTATAGACAGTCGTCTACCAGAAATCTGATATGTCCATTATGTCAAATTACGAAAGAGGATGAAGTTCATTTTGTATTGGTTTGTCCAGTATTAAAAGATCTTAGAGAACAATTCATCCACAAAAGTATTTCAATAATCCTTGCCTTTTCAAGTTAACCCTGTTAATGTCGTCATCGAATGAAAACACTGTTAAACAGCTAGCTATTTATTTATATAAAGCATTCAAGAAGCGAAGTGTGTATATAACGTAACGAATACCAATGTCTATTTTCGACATGAATTACAGTGTATACCCCATTCTAAGGGCTATGGCCTATATGAATAAAACATTTGAGTCTTGAAAAAAAAACAAAAAAACATTTGAGTCTGTCTCTCTCTCTCTCTCTCTCTCTCTCTCTCTCTCTCTCTCTCTCTCTCTCCTCTCTCTCTCTCTCTCTCTCTCTCTCTCCTCTCTCTCTCTCTCTTTAACTTTGCTAACATCAACGGTAAAAGGAAAAAAGAAAATTGATATTTTCTTCTTATTCTACATCAACGGTAAGAAAAAAATTGTTAGAGATAATAGTTACATTGTATTCTGACTGCATTGCTACGGGCATTTAAGTGATGAGCCTACATCCAGAATCTTTAAAAAAAAAAAAAAGTGAAAAAAAACAATTCCGCGTCGTTTGTGTGTAAGACTGAGGTATCAAAAAAGCATTCTTAGTAAGAGCAGGAACAGAATTACTGGGCCGACAAACGAAGGAACCAACACATCACAAAACGGACACGACGCGTTTCGACCTGTTGGATCTTCTTTAGGCAAGGACAGATAACATTCTAAATCAATGAAAACAAAGGACGAACAGTCAGTCTGAGTGCAAAGTTTGGTTCTTGGGTGAACAACTTTCTTTCTGTCTTTCTGCGTACGCAGGCTGATACTCCTGCGGACACTGTCTGTATAGACAGGCAGTGGAGTTTTGTGTGTATGACCGTTTTTTTATCCCGCCATTAAGGCAGCCATACTCCATCTTCGGGGAAAGGTGCATGCTATGTGTAACGTGTCATCCATACCAACGGCCAAACTGGCCTTCTCTTCCGAAAGTTGGTGATGGGATTTTTACGTGAGTGCAAGATGTTGTGCGTGCGTTCACACACGGAACCTCGGTTTATAGTCTCATTCGAAGGACTGTATGGGGAATGGAGTCAGAACCAATGTTAACTCCGAGGAAAAATCCCCCTGTACCAAAATTCGAACTCGCAACCCCAGGATCACGAGCTCTACCAACTGAGCT
>CM031602.1:63208056-63213056 GCA_018398815.1 Conus ventricosus
ATGGGGG
The DNA here is from genome assembly GCA_018398815.1 of Conus ventricosus. NCBI lineage: Eukaryota > Metazoa > Mollusca > Gastropoda > Neogastropoda > Conidae > Conus > Conus ventricosus. The sequence continues at coordinate 63,208,064 of CM031602.1, forward strand.
AGGGGGAGGGTAGGGTAGACACTCATGTCCTCAATGTGAGCAAATCAGTGTTGGGGGCTTAATGTTTGCCGATACACAGCAGACTTTGGCCGTGACCAAAGACATCCATCGCATAATCAACGTCAAGCTCAACTTCCCCTGCAGCATGGCAAGACAGAAGAAGGTGAAGACGACGCCTGGATGAACAGCAGCAAGAAGCAGGGGTGTGCCTACCTTGTACCCAGCAGAAGGTAGGAACCAACTTGTCAGAAGTTGCTTTTACATGTCCAACGTTTGCGAAAATCAGTGATTTGTGTGCGAGTGTTTTTTTACACCATGATTTCTACAATTCTCAACCGATTTCACTAACATTTTACACACTTTCTAAGCAGTTCTACACCAAGCTTTTGTCTCATCAGAATATGGATAAGTGACATAGTTTGCAAGTTATGGTAGCAACAATAATGGGGGGAAAGACAAAAACAAATTGACAAAATGTAATGACCGATAACAGAAAATCTAAAACGGATAGAAAATTCTGATGGAACAAAGCTTTGCAAGATTTTCCTCTATATTATGTAAAAAAATATATATAAGCATAGAAAAATGCAGCGCTGAGCATGTCAAAAACTTGACCATGTAGCATTCTTATTGTTATAACGTCTTATGCTTTGTGCGTTCACATAGTATTTTGGTGGAGTTTCGGTTTTTAGTTTGATATATTTTTTGACCCGGAAGTGGTTGTAAAATTCAGTTGAGTTGACCCCATGGGCTGCAAAGCAGACAGTTGTTCATTAAACAAATGAAACTTTATCATACGAAGTTTGTGTTGCTTCATTGGTGACCCCGACGTGAGTAGAAGCTCTTCCATCTTTCTTTCTTATGAAAAAAGAAGAAGACGCTACGACCACTCGTAGTATGGAGCCTACGTCAGAAGCTATCCAGCAACTTGCTGACGCCATTCGTCAACAAACGCTCGCTCATGCAGCACAAGCAGTCCCTCCACCCCCTACAGTGGCCGCTGTTGCTTTCAAAGCCCCACCTTTTTGGACAACTAATGCCAATGCATGGTTTTTACGCTTGGAAGCTTCCTTTGCCACTCACACACCGCCCATTACAAATGACCTTACCAAATTCCATCATGTGGTTCAACTTTTAGACTCGGCTACTTCCAGGCGTGTCCAAGCAGTAATTGAACACCCCCCAGCTACTGAGAAATACAAGGCCCTCAAAGCAGCACTTTTAGATGCATACGAGGCAACACAGTTTCAAAAAGACACTGCACTGTTGAATATGCATGGTTTAGGGGATAGACGTCCTACAGAGCTACTTCAATACATGCGTTCACTCAACTCTGAACCCCAGACCCTGTTTCGTGCCCTTTTTCTTAACCAGCTTCCTCCTGAAGTTCGTCGTATATTAGCACAGACTCCTGAGGTTGATCTTGACACTCTCGCAAAAACGGCAGATCGTATTCTCGAAGTGGATTTGCCAGCACCAGCTTCTGTGGCAGCAACTTGTCAACAAGCGGAACCTGCTCTCGGGGATAGAGACGAACAGCAAATGCAGTGGTGTCCATACACAAACATTCACAATTCATCTGCTGCTGAGTTGAATGCCTTAAATAGAGGTTTCAAACCAAAGAACCGGCACACAATGAATCAAACACAGATGACCACCCCTTCATTTACCCTGTGTAAATATCATTCAAGGTTTGGTGGCATGGCTAGGCGCTGTGAGACCACAGTGAATGGTAGGCCTTGCGCTATGGCTCCATCACAAACTCAGAGGAAACCACAACTCCAGAACAGACATGAAGGCTCAACATCACGGACTTTTGCAGTCAGTTCAAACGCTGCTGATACCATAGACACTCGAGCCCACACAAGCAACACTGGTACCATTACAGTGGCTGATCTTCTTTCTGGACGGTCTTTCCTTGTCGACACTGGGGCAGAAGAGTCTGTTTTTTCCAGCGGCGCTACAGGATCGCAAAAAACCTCGTGGACCTAGCCTCGTGGCTGCCAATGGTTCAGCTATCCCTACCTATGGAAAAAGAGACATTCTGCTAGGATTTGGCAAAGACGCCAACTTCACCCAAAAGTTTTGGATCGCTGATGTCACTCAACCCATTCTTGGTGCAGATTTCTTCACCTCTCATCAACTGGCAATAGACCTCACTAACAGAAGACTGGTCTCCCTTGATGGCAGATTTGTGATTCATGCTCAACTCACTCGCTCACAAACTCCACGCATACACAGAATCCACTCCAGGTACGAAGCCATTGTGGAGGAGTTTCCTGAACTGTTAGTTCCATCTTTCAAGGACAACAAACACGGTGTTGTTCATCACATTCCAACTACGGGCCCCCAGTGCATGCACGAGCTCGTCGCCTTGATCAGGAAAAACTCACCGCGGCTAAAGCAGAATTTGATGAGATGGAGCGACTCGGTATTGTTTGCCGCTCCTGTTCTCCTTGGTCTTCACCCTTACACATGGTCAAGAAGAGTAGTGGTGGCTGGCGCCCTTGTGGTGACTATCGCAGGCTCAATGACATGACCAGAGACGACCGCTATCCCTGCCCCACATTCAGGACCTCAATGCACATCTTCATGGAAAAACAGTCTTCTCCAAAATTGACTTGGTGCGTGGTTACAATCAGATACCTGTTGCCCCAGAAGATATACCCAAAACTGCAGTGATAACTCCTTTTGGCCTGTACGAGTTCTTGAAAATGCCTTTTGGCTTGAAGAATGCGGCTCAAGCTTTCCAACGGCTCATGGATGGAATCCTGCAAGGCGTTGATTGCTGTTTTGTTTACCTGGATGATATCTTTGTGGCAAGTATAACTCCTGAGCAGCACGAGACAGACCTGCGCACTGTTTTCAGTTTACTGACTCTGAACGGTCTGGTTGTCAACATCAAGAAAGGCATCTTTGGTCACTCATCCTTAAATTTCCTAGGACATATGATCTCACCAGCTGGAATTCAGCCTCTGCCAGACAAAGTTCGTGCGATTGCAGATATGCCAACGCCCGCAGACAAGAAAGCACTTGAGCGATTTCTCGGGATGTTGAATTTTTATCACAGATTTCTGCCTGGAATCGCCAATCGCCTTTTACCACTCACTGAGGCAACAAAAGGAAAATCTAAGAAACTCATCTGGACAGCTCAATGTCACTCGGCTTTTCAGGAGGCCAAGTCTGCTTTGGCTTCAGCTGTCATGCTTCATCACCCAGATCCTCAGGCTGAGACGAAGCTTTCTGTGGATGCATCAGATTCTGCTATCGGAGCAGAGCTGTCACAACGACATGAGAACATTTGGAGACCCATCGCTTTCTTTTCCAGGAAACTGTCACCTACTCAGCGACGCTACTCCACTTTTGATCGCGAGTTGCTGGCCATGCACAGCGCCATCAAACATTTCCGCTACTTTTTGGAAGGCAACACATTCTCCGTATACACGGATCACAAGCCGCTGACTCATGCTCTTACTAGTGACACCGACAGATCTCCACGCCAAGAACGACAGCTTTGTTATATCGCTGAATTTACTACAGACATCAGGTACATCAGTGGGTCGGAGAACATTGTACCTGATACTCTCTCCAGGGCCCCTGTTGCAGACACAGACCCGGCGATTTCAGACCCAGAGCCGCTGATCGCTTGCACTTCACCAGTTCCTGCAGTAGATCTCGCACAACTAGCTGCGGCCCAGGTCACTGACCCCAAGATCAACGACCTGCGTGCTAACCCTGGATCCCTCGAACTGCAGGATGTCTCTCTGGATGGGTTCCAAATCCTGTGTGATTTTTCCACCAGCCGCCCACGTCCAGTGGTCCCACCTTCATGGACAAAGACGGTCTTTGACACTTTTCACAACCTTTGCCACCCTGGATCTAATCCTACCATCCGTGCCATTTCCGCTCGTTACGTCTGGCCAGGCCTCAAAAAGGACGTGAGAAACATGGTACGCACCTGCCATTCATGCCAGGCAAGCAAAATTGGACGTCACACCAAGGCTCCTTTGTCTCCCTTTCAACCTCCTGACAGACGTTTCGGCGACATACACGTTGACCTGGTCGGACCCCTTCCCCCTTCAGAAGGCAACAGCTACCTGCTCACTATTGTGGACAGATTCACCCGATGGCCTGAGGTCATTCCCCTCCCCAATGCCGAGGCCGTCACCTGCGCAAAAGCTCTGCTACGTTCTTGGATTGCACGTTTTGAAGTCCCAGACACCATCACCTCAGACCAAGGCCGCCAGTTTGTCAGCACGCTATGGCGTGAGCTTCACATTGTACTCGGCGTTCGTCCCAGAAACACCACTGCTTATCACCCCCAGGCCAATGGTATGGTAGAACGGTTTCACCGCAGTCTGAAAGCCGCTCTCAAGTCTCGCCTGAATGGATCACGATGGATGGATGAATTACCTGTGGTGTTACTAGGTATTCGGACAACATGGAAAGAAGATCTGGATGCGGCTCCAGCTCTTTTCACCTACGGCACAAATCTCAGAGTACCTGGTGATTTTCTCCCTTCCCCATCTGCAGATAAGCTGATTCCTACCAGCGCTTTCGTCCAGGAACTCCAAGAGAATTTACAGAAGCTGGCTCCTCCGCCTCCTGGACATCATGGTTCGCTGACTGCGTACGTGCCCCGCAATTTACAGCTTGCTGACCAAGTGTACGTTCGCGTTGACTCTCACAGAGGGCCTTTGGTAAGGCCCTATGATTGACCATTTCGTGTTCTTGCACGCTCGGACAAATACTTTGACATTTTGAAAAATGGAAAATCAGCTCGAATTTCCATTGACAGACTCAAACCAGCCTACTCATCGCATTCAGAAGTCCTGCCTTCGACACCAGGTGCATCAAGACCTCCGCTGAAGACCGACAGTCCACGTTCTGAGTGTGAGGCTCCTGTCCAACCAGCTGGTGCCAAAGACACTGCAAGTGTTCCAGCCAAGGTTCAGCAAGACCAGTATCCTTTGCAATCTGACACTTATGAACC
>CM031602.1:63223056-63240556 GCA_018398815.1 Conus ventricosus
AGGGAGGGTGTGGAGGGGAGGGAGCGTTTACACGGCACATGGGTGGTGGACAGGTACTTTTTGTGTGGTAGGCCGAGAGACCTTCGATGCCCTTTACTGACCATGGTGGAAGTTTCCCTCCCGTTTTAGGTTACAAAATGTTCATGTCCTCCTCCCCGCTGTGACAAAATGTGCGCCTCGTTCTACTGTCCCACCCCCACACCCTTTGCCACGTCTGCATCTTCCTTCTTCACCCGCTCTGACAAAATGCTCCATCCTTGTTCCCGCCATCCTCCCCTGCTTTTTACATACTGAAATCTACTGCTGTGACATGCTGACCTCGGTAGTTTGGACACCCCCTCCATTATCACCTGATCAGCCCCTGCACACACAGAGCTAGATTTGATGCTACGGCAGAGTAGGGCTGAGGGGTGGGGGTGGGGGTGGGGGGGTGGGGGTAGTAAGCGTATGTATACTGTACTGTGTGCAATCTTTGTGGTTGTTCAAGTAGCTACAGTATCAATTTCCATTTGTGACCCTGCTAAGGAGTTTTCCTCTAGTCTGCAGCAGTGCGGCATTTTCGAGTGACATTGTCAGCGAGTTAGTAGTAGTAGTAGTAGTAGTAGTAGTAGTAGTAGTAGTAGTATAGTAGTTAGTAGTATACTTGTAAGTTTGTGTACGGTGTCGTGACAAATTAGAAGGGATCATTGTTTGAGACCATAGTTTAGAAGGACAGACAGATTTCTTTAACGGGATTCACCACTGAAATGACCCCACGACAGTGACACATTCCTGCAAAACTGCCAGATTTGATTTTCAGCAGGGTACGAAATTGAACTTGTGAAACTTTGTAAAACAATTTGTTTTTTCAGAATCACTCCGAAATTTCAATATCTAAAGCACGCCACATTTCATATAAGATGTTGTAGTAGATGTAGTTTAGTGTGTGCGCATGTGTTTGTGTGTTGCTGATGTTGAAGACTGACCATTGTGTTCACTCTCCTTCCTTCCATAAAGCTGGAGTTATCATGAAGATGTCTTCCCACTGACTGGTTGTCTCTCACATTGCATTGGTTATCTCTCACATTGGATTGGTTGTCTCTAATCCAATGGATTGGTTGTCTCTCACATTGGATTGGTTGTCTCTCACATTGGATTGGTTGTCTCTCACATTGGATTGGTAATCTCTCACACTGGATTGGTTATCTCTCACATTGGATTGGTTGTCTCTCGCACTGGATTGGTTATCTCTCACACTGGATTGGTTATCTCTCACATTGGATTGGTTGTCTCTCACACTGGATTGGTTATCTCTCACACTGGATTGGTCATCTCTCACACTGGATTGCTTATCTCTCACACTGGATTGGTTATCTCTCAAACTGGATTGGTTATCTATCACACTGGATTGGTTATCTCTTACACTGGATTGGTTATCTCTCACACTGGATTGGTTATCTCTCACACTGGATTGGTTATCTATCACACTGGATTGGTTATCTCTCACACTGGATTGGTTATCTGTCACATTGGATTGGTTATCTCTTACACTGGATTGGTCATCTCTCACACTGGATTGGTTATCTCTCACACTGGATTGGCTCTCTCTCACACTGGATTGGTTATCTATCACACTGGATTGGTTATCTCTCACATTGGATTGGTTATCTTTCACATTGGATTGGTTATCCCTCACATTGGATTTGTTGTCTCTCACACTGGATTGGATATCTTTCACATCGGATTGGTTATCCCTCACATTGGATTGGTTATCTCTCACACTGGATTGGTTATCTGTCACACTGCCACTGAAGTTTCCAGTGACACTGTCATGTCTGCGTGGTGTTCTGACCAAGCTTGATCTCTTCAGTGGAGCCTGGGGTGCTGAATTGTCCGCAGTGCTCCGTGTTTGCTGGCGGCACCGTCTCCTCTGGTGGGTTGCCTCTGGACGATTTGCTATTCATTGATCCTGTGGAGTTCTGGTGCTGGGGCTGCATGACCTAACCTAGGTGTAGATGTTGGGATGGGGGGTAGGGGTTGGGGGAAGGTTTGGAGAGGGGGGGGGTAGGGAGAGTAGCCGGAATGAGCGGCGTTGGAGAACTGCCACTGGGGGGAGGGGAGAGGAGCGCAAGGGGGGGGGGGGGGGGGGGGAGATCGCGGGGTTAGGAGGGGAATGGGGGGGGGGGGAGGGGGCACGGAAATTGAGATAACAACAAGTGAAAAAAGGCTGTGTGGAGACAATGTCACAGATCACATTCTTCTTCTTCTTCTTCTTCTTGGCATTATCATAATCATTATTACTGTTATCACTATCATTATTGTTATCCTTATCATCATCATCATCATTATCATTATTATTACTATTATTGTTATCATTATTATTATTATTATCATTATTATTGTTGTTGTTGTTGTTGATATCTTTATTACTATTATTGGTGGTGGTGGTGGTGGTGGTGGTGGTGGTAGTAGTGGTGGTGGTGGTGCTGCTGCTGTTATTTCAATTTTGATGTTGTGCTATTGTTATTGTTGTTGCGAGGAATGGGTATCACAACTAAAATTGTGACCAAAGATCATAATGTGTGTGTGCGTGCGCGTGTGTGCGCGCGTGCGTGCGTGCGTGCGTGCGCGCGCGCGCGTGTGTGTGTGTGTGTGTGTGTGTGTGTGTGTGTGGTGTGTGTGTGTGTGTGTGTGAGGCAGACTTTCTGGTAGACTGTGAATCCATCTCGAAGAGCCTCCAGACACCAGGAGGAGAGCAAATGGTCAAAGCTATCAGAGAGGAATTCAGTCTCCTCCAACAGAGAACTGCTGCAGTCCTGCAGTGGATCCCTTCCCAATGTGGCATTGGAGTGAATGAGGAGGCAGACCGTCTGTCCAAGATCGGCAGCAGGCAAGAACAGTCAGGGCGTCCAATGTCCTACAATGCAGTTAAAACCATCCTGAGGAACAACTTCAGAAGAGCGTGGCGCCAACGCCAGGACATTGGGACTGAAGAGGACAGCATCCACCAACTCGACAGAGCAGCTCAAGTTACCATCTTCAGGCTGCGAACAGGACACTGCCAGCTCCTCTCCCATCTCTCAGGTATCAAACTCTCTCATACTGACCAGCGCCCTTGTGGTACAGGCTCCCAAACTCCCTCCCACATCTTACAGTCCTGCCCTTCCTTTGAAGCCTTGAGACGCCATACGTGGCCCAGTCCGGTTGAGGTCCAGGAGAAGCTGTGGGGACCGGCGGGATGACTGCGGCGGACTGCTGACTTCGCCTTACTAACCGGATTGAGGATCTAGCATGACCGGGAACGCAAAAGAAAAGAAAGAAAGAAAGAAAACGAACGAGATGCCCATCTTCTACACTATGTGTTTCTGAAACGGTGGTGAGCCCTGATGTGACCTCCGTGATCGGCCGTGCTACAAACAACATGACTGAACTTAAAGCACAAGTTCTGTGCAGTCACGTGTACTTGTTATCATCAGTATCAGACGATGTACGTATGGTGACGTAAGGCCTTATTAAACAACAAGGAGAGAGGGAGAGAGAGAGAGGGAGAGAGAGAGAGAGAGAGAGAGAGAGAGAGAGAGAGAGAGAGAGAAGAGAGAGAAGAAGAAGAAGAAAGAAGAAGAAGAAGAAGAAGTATTGACAAGAAGTGGCATTTTTGACCGAGGATGCAAACGATACTGACAAAATTGTGTTTGTATCGTTGCTGCTCTTGCTTGTTTCTCTGTATTCTGATTGTCTATACGTGTTGTTTAGGTTTCTATTCACGAAATCCTTCATTTCACGAACACACCATTTCAGAAGAATCTGTACAGGTTTCCATGTGGAGCCTGTGCTCTCAGAATCAACTCAAGGTGGACAACTGGGTGCTGTCAAGTTCTTTGCTTCTTCCTCCACCTGATGAACCACCACCACCTGTCTCCCCAGCAGAGGCACCAGAACGAGCTCCGCACTGTACCCAGTTCCAAAATTCCCTCCTGTATTTGGTGCCAGTCAGACAGTACAGAAGGAAATGATGGCGCTGTTGGTGAACCATAGCAGATTTGTCACTGTACAAATCAGCTTCATTCTAGCGATTACACCGAGACTCTGATAGATGTTGGTGTCCAAGTCTTTGTACCAGAAGATGAGAAAGACATATACAGGCATGGTCAGAGCGAAGAACGTGCAGGATAAAGTCAGAATCATGATCGTTGTTTGGAAGCCGTTTTCCTCCGGCTGTTCATGCTGCGAGCAGAGATGGTTTGGAACAAACTGAAAGACAGGATGACGTCACAGATGAACAGGCAGAGGGAGGGGCAAAGGGAAGACGCACACATGTCCGTCCACGCGAAGATGTAGCGGTAAAAATATTCATACACTCCCGGCCCCGCGTGACATCCGTTCTCCTCTGTGATCTGAATGCCCAGGGCCAGGTGGAAGTTGAGGGCGAAGGCGGCGAGGACCAGACCCCCTACAACGATCCATGTTCTCCGCACGGTCCACATCATCCTCATCTTGTGTGGCCACAGAACAGACATCGTTCTCTGCACCGTCACACAGGTGACCAGCCACGCTGAACTCGTGTTGAAGGAGTAGACCAAATATTTATGAATCTTACACACCGGTACATTCAACTCCCTGATTTCTACCAGGAACTGGTGACGTATCCACTCCCGTGACACCCCGATAGACAACAGGAATAAATCCGACAGGGCAAGGGCCATAAGGATGGCGTGTTGTGAAGAGTGGTGGTCCTTGATTCTCCGCATGACAAAGATGGTGGCCATGTTTCCGAAGCCTCCCAGCAGAAGAATGCACGGGGACCACACTTTCCACAGGACCAGAGCTGCCTGGTACTCAGCAAATGTGGTGGCGTCAGACGACTGTGTGGAATTGTCTTTTATGGCGAAATCATCGTCTGAAAGGTTCTCCATTTTTTTTATAAACCTTGATGGAAAACTTTGATCAGCGTTTGTTTTGGAGACTATAAAGATCTAGACAATGCATAAAGCTAAAAGCTTTTTACTTAGAAACAAAACATATTCCGATTGTTCTTCAATCTGCAACACCCAAATCACTGGCATTTTTAACACAAAAACTCTACAGAAGGTTAGTCAACAGGCGTGGTCCAGCAAACCACAGAAGCAAAGGCTTAATTAAAACAAACTGCTAAACAGATAATAATCAGAGAGAAAAGAATACAACCGATCTCTATTTTTGTCTTCTGTTGAACTTGAATTAACATTCTCTTTCTTTCTAAGATGTGATTATCCACTCCGGAGAATGAGAGGATAGGACAGTCTTTAACAGCACCGACACTTTTCGTCATACGATGAGGCACATCATTAGAGAAAAGTATCGGATTTCCATGTGAGCAACCAATCATAAGCATTTCCTTCATCAGATCCTTCTGTTTTCCAGTAAACCAGTTGTCTGTCCATTTCCCACACGGGCTCACAGAAGAGTTCTTGCTGCTCCGTGCTAGATCTAACCAATGTCAATACCTAACATACGTTCAACCGAACTGGTACCTGAATTCTGGGGCATCAAATGATATCGTATGACTAATCAAAAGCATTTCAGAGCAGTCCTTAACGAACAGCTGAGCTATGAAAGAAATTCTCCGTTTTCATGAATTAAGTTTGTTACATAAATTCCCTGTTTTGATAAATTAAGTCTCTTTAATTTTGCTATCGACATATTTGCTTGTAAAACCATGTAGCCTTTAGTCGATTAAATATTTATATACAGTTTCCATATCGACTGGAGCTGAAGACTGGTTCCCTTGCATTTTGCTATAGATATAATGTATTAGTTCCGTGTATTAGTACCACACATACAAAAGCACTTGCGAAGTTTTCCAATTGGTTTGAACCAAAACCTTCATCCGAACCTTTAGATCTCATCATATTCTTACAGCCATTCAACATCGACTATCTTTCAGTCACACACTCAGCTTTAGCGGTCATAATTATTATAGGTATCTGTTGCTGTTCTTAAAACAAAAACTTATCTCGTCACACCAAAACTGGGTAACTTTGGTACAATCCAGCGGTCGTTTTGGTGGTGATGGTGGTGGTGGTGGCGGTGGTATTGTTTTGTTTTGTTTGGTTTTGTTTCTGTGCTTTTATTGTTGTTGTTGTTGTTGTAACTGTTGATGTTGTTGTTATTGGTGGTGGTGGTGGTGGTAGTGGTACAAACCTCTAGAACTTCGAAATACAGATAAAAACTATTACACTCCGACTATTTCCAGACCTTTCTCTATGATGAGACAGTCTTGTACTCTCTTGGATTGTTTGTCCTGACAAGAAGATTCTCCACAGCCCCACAGATTTCCCCATTCAGTGTTTTTTTTCCCAAGTCTATGTGGCTCCAGATGTCAGGCTGGTGCCCCACTGCATGTTAATCCATGGAGGTGGGGGTGGGGTGGGTTGGGGGTGGGAGGGGGCTTTTCTATATGCTTAAAAAGCGGTATGCATAAAGGTTAAACCGTATCACTTTAGAACTTTACAGCTATCTTGGTTGTAAACTCACCGAGGAATTAACCGTTTACTCATCCAGTTGCCTACGATGTCTGTATTGCTCTGAAAACAGAAACAGGAAGTGGAATATATTGACTTCCTTGATATCTTACACTCAAACTTCCTCCCTAACATGACTCCACTGACCTGTAAGACTTTGATGCCACTGGTAAGGGTATAGAAGGGAAATTCAGCGAGGTCAGCATGGAGTTAGCATAATAGGCTACAGATTTCGACTCAGTTTTCACTTACTTTGTATTGATGATGATGCCATCACGTTTCTTCGCAGTTTAGGACTATATTAAGGACCATTTTGTACACTTACTTCCACACCACATTCCAGTGTAGTTATGCCAAAGAAATAATGAGTAATAGCAAAGTTGATCTCGGAATTTGAGCTATACACACAGACGCACTCATCGAATTATTTAAACTCAACTTTGATCTAATAATGAAGAAATGAAATTAACAAGAAGAAAAAAGGACTTTTGAGCTCCAATTATTTTCGTTTGAATATACAATTCACTATCTAACTTTGGGCTGGAGCCGGCCTAGACAAAAGAATCACGTGCTAATAATAATGGGTATAGTTGAGTTCCAATCCCGACTTTTTGGCTACAGTGAGTAAATAGAACTACACGGCCACAATAGATGACTGCAGCTTCTTGATTCATCAGTCCAGTCGCTTAATTGGTAATGCTGGGCCCAATTTTGTTCTTATGACATGGTTTTAAGTAAGGAATCCCTGCTCACCGTCAGAGACAGTTTTTAAAACCTGCAGTTCAGGTGTTAACATCGTCTCTAGACTGTTTAGATCGTTCTCTTTGACAAGCTTCGTATAGTCAGCTTCTGGTCACCATTTGCACCGAGGTCCTTACAATTTTTGTATTACGTTTAATCCAGCTTTTGTTTCTGTGGATTTCTGTCGCTGTGAAGACATCGTCTGCGACATTCCAAACCTGATAAGAAATTATCCATGCTTTGAAAACGTAGAATAGGCCTGCTATAGACTAGTGTGTGTGTGGAGCATCTAAGCCAATACAGTCTGCCTTACAACCTTCTATTAAATCTGCCGTGTGTCATTTTCCCATGTAGAGTGGGCAGCATGAAAATGTAGTCTCTCATGGAACCCTGCACTGAGTCTGCCTATTCATCTTTCCATGTGGAGCAATTATGCTGATACAATCTGTCTTATACCGCTGTATTGAGCCTGTTGTAGTCATTTTTCCGTGCCGAGCGGCTATGCCGATACAGTCTGTAATACACCCCTGCATTGACTCTGTTGGAGTCAATTTTTCCACGTGGAGCAACTATGCCAGTATAGTTTGTCTTATACACACACACACACACACACACACACACACACACACACACACACACACACACACACACACATACACAACTATGCCGGTATAGTTTGTCTTAGACCTTGGGAGGAGGAGAGATGCCAGATGACTTCCGTGACGCCCTGATTGTCTCCCTCTACAAGAACAAGGGAAGCAAAGCCGACTGTGGGAACTACAGAGGCATCTCGCTACTCTCCATTGCTGGAAAGATCTTTGCCAGAGCCATCCTCAACAGACTCATCATTGTTTCCGAGCAGAACCTCCCCGAGGCGCAGTGCGGCTTCAGACCCGGCAGAAGCACTGTCGACATGATTTTTGCTGTCAGACAGCTTCAGGAGAAGTGTATCGAACAAAACATGCCCCTATACTCTGTTTTCATTGACCTGACCAAGGCCTTTGACACGGTCAACAGGGAAGCTCTTTGGACAGTCCTCGAGCGCATTGGATGCCCGCCAAAGTTTGTGAAAATGATCAAGCTCTTCCATGAGTGGCATGACCGGCCAGGTCCTCTCCAGTGGAAACGTGACGGAAGCCTTCGAGATCAGCAATGGCGTGAAGCAGGGCTGTGTCTTAGCTCCGGTCCTCTTCAACGTCTTCTTCACCTGCATGCTGTCCCACGCTGTCCAAGACCTGGAGAAGGGAGTCTACTTCCGCTATCGTCTGGACGGCTCCCTCTTTGACCTTCGTCGCCTCACTGCCAAGACAAAGAGCATCAAAGATCTCCTTCAAGAAGTCCTCTTTGCCGATGACTGCGCACTGGTGGCCCATGCAGAATCCGATCTGCAAACGATGCTTGACCGCTTCTCCGATGCTTCAAAGCTCTTCGGCCTGACAATCAGCCTCGGCAAGACTGAGGTGTTTTCACCAACCTGCACCAAACACCAACCCCTCGCACCCACCATCGTCATTGACGACTCCCAGCTTGCGGACGTTGAACATTTCAGATATCTAGGAAGTACCATCTCCTGTGATGGCTCCCTGGACAGGGAAGTTGATGCCCGAATCAGCAAAGCAAGCCAGGCGCTGGGAAGACTCCGCAACAAAGTGCTTAGTCAACACAACAAAACTGAGAGTTTACAACGCAGTGGTCTTGCCCTCTCTCCTCTATGGGTGCGAAACTTGGACACTGTACCGCAGACACGTCAAGAAGCTGGAGAACTTCCACATAGCGAGCTCTTCGCTCCATACTCAGAATCCATTGGCAGGACCGTGTTTCCAACCTCGAGGTCCTGGACCGTGCTCACACTACTACAAGTATCGAGTCCATGCTCATCAAGGCCCAGCTTCGATGGTGGGGGCATGTCATCCGTATGGAAGAGCACCGTATGCCAAGGCGACTGCTGTATGGAGAGCTTCTGCACGGCAAGAGAAACCAAGGACGCCCAAAGAAACGGTACAAGGACTCGGTCAAATCAAACCTCCAGTGGTGCGAACTCAAACCAAAAGAACTAGAGGAGTGCGCCAGTGACCGACCTCTGTGGCGGGCCACAATTCACAAAGCCGCTACCAACTTCGAAAATTCTCGACGCCAAAAGCTGACTGCCGCCAGGGATCAACGCCACAGAGCAGCAGGAGCAGTGATCACGACAACGGACTTCCAGTGCCCCCACTGTTCCAGACTCTGCGCCTCCAGATTGGGGCTGCAGAGCCACCTCCGCGTACATCGATGAGCTGCAGAAACGCTAACGTCATCTTCGATCCGAAGGACTACCATCATCATCAGACCTTGGCACTGAGTCTAGTGGAGCCATTTTTCTATCATTTGTCCACAGCTGACGTCAAGCCCGCAGTCAGCCTAGATAAAGGCAGAACTAGAATAGGTCAAAGGTCTTTAAAAGAGTCAGTTATTCCGTGGTCAGCAGAGTTATGATTGTTCTGCAGATTCGAACCCTGTGGAAGACTTCCTTGCTGCTCTCACTGCTGTTGACAAGGCGATCAATCTGAGCCGACAGTACAACGATCCTGGCCACATACTGGTCCGACATTGCGGAATGCTTGTCCAGTCTAGTCTCATATGTGACAAAGATCTTGTGCCGCCAGGCAAACACGCTGTGAACGGCATCTGCATTCCTACGGGCATTTAAATAAGTGATGAGCCTACATCCAGACTCTTTAAAAATAAGTAAAAATAAAACAAAACAAAAATCCGCGTCGGTTGTGTGTAAGACGAAGGTATCAAAAAGGCATTCTTAGCAAGAGCAAGAACGGAATTACTGGGCCGCTAAACGAAGAAATCAACAAATCACAAACGGGCACAACACGTTTCGACCTGTTGGGTCTTCTTCAGGCAATGACAGATAAGATTTTTTTTAAAAAGGAATACAAAGGACGAACAGTCTGGTGCAAAATTTTGGTTCTTGGGTGAGTAACTGAAATTATGGAATGGAACTGAAGGAGGGGGGTGGGGGTAAGGGAAGAGACTGAAGGGAGAAGAAATAGGTTATACTAAATGATAATCGTCTACAAACAACAACAACAAGAACTGCCAGTGTGTTGGCATTACTTGTTCCGACATGCCATCGCTGGCATGGCCATGTCTGCAGACAGGATGTTGGAAAGGTTCCTAAGGATGGTCTGAAAGGAGAGCTGGCAGTTGGCATTAAACCCCACTGGCCGACAGTCGAAGATCAACATCACAGCTCAGTCCGTCTCTTCAACAAACAGTGCGAAAGCACCTTAAATGCACAAGTCAACAGCGTGAAAGAAACGGCTGGCCGGGAGACTGTTCCTCTGAGAGCTTACTTAGTTCGAGTCCACGGTTACAGTTTAGGCCCCAAACGCTCTTTATTCTCTATTACACTCAAAGCTGCACCTGCTTTTGTCAGATCAGCCAGTTCCAAAACATAGTCGTCGCACTTGACCCATACCATACCTGACTCTGAGGCAGATGTCATCTTTGTTTCTTTTTCTATGCAAGCACGATCCACATGACCCTTCATTTTCCTGTCGTCTGCTAGACTTTTCATTCCAAAATCCTCGTGCCCTATACCAAATGGTCTAGAAACACAAGGTGTTCAAAAGTCATGCGTCGTTCTGCTATTCGTGCTGACATATGGCATTGAACTAATTTACTGACCCCAAATTCCAGGCTTGTATAATCTTTTTCGCGTTCAAAAACTTTTTTTTTTCACAGAGCCAGAGCGATTTTCGTCTGTTCGAACTTTGTTCTTACTACTTGACTTTCGCTGTAACCCCCCCCCCCCGAACTCTGACCTGTACAAGAGCTTGAGAAAGAGGAGGTAATTCACAGGCCCATAGTGTCAGCAGTGGTCTGCTCGTGCCACGTTGTGGAATCCTCAACCTGTTTATTTGTTTGTTTGTTTATATGTTTGTTTTGTTTTTAAACATTGACATCAGACTTCAGAATAACTTCGGAATATAAAAGAAGATCCCAACTTATGAACGGCCGAAAATCTCTTGAAAATGAGTCACGCTTGTCTTATGCAGCACCATTTAATCAATGCACGAGAAAATTATGTTTCCGTGTCTCTGGTTGTGGCATAGGGAAGGGAGTGGGGATGGGTGGGGGGGGGAGGGGATGGCTGAATATGACTCATTGTTGTTGATCTTCTCCTGCTAACAAAAGTAGCTCACTATGTTCAGCTTTGGTTTGTACAGGTTGACTGAGTTATAGTGGTAATGTTCTGCTGCTTGCCTCTTTGTCTTTCTTTCTCTCGCTGTGCGTGTATGAGCCCGTGCACGGCGCGCGCGCGCGTGTGTGTGTGTGTTTTCATACGTGCCACGTGAGCGCGCGCGCGTTAACTTATGAAAGAGGCTTGATATCATTTGTTTTATAAACGTGTAAAATAACATGAATTATATCCATGTATAATTTATCTGGTTTTGATGCATTTGAAGGTGATGACTGACAGATTATGGATTTTCTTTGTAAAACTTAAAATGAACACACACACACACACACACACACACACACACACACACACACACACACACACACACACACACACATACACACACGTGTACACACACACACGTGTACACACAGACTGAAACCAATTTATTGTCAAATTAACTCATAGTTGTACTGACTACACACACATACACGCTCGCGCGCGCGCACGCGCGCACGCACGCACGCACACAGAACACAGACAGACAGACACAACACACACACACACACACACACAACACACACCACACACACAACACACACACACACACACACACACACACACACACACAACACACACACACACACTGCAGTCCAGTTTTGTATTCACAAATTTACCAGACACACAGACACATACAAGCGCACACATACGCATACAAATGGACACATACATACATACACTCTCGCCCCTCTCTCTCTCTCTTCTCTCTCCCTCTCTCTCCCTCTCTCTCTCTCTCCTCTCTCTCTCTCTCTCTCTCTCTCTCTCTCACCATCACTCGTCACCACACAACACACGCACGCACGCACGCACGCACACACACAGACCACGCACGCACGCACGCACGCACGCACAGCACCACACACACACACACACACACACACACACTGACTGAAACCAATTTATTGTCAAATTAACTCATAGTTGTACTGACTACACCACACACACACACACACAACACACCAACACACACACGCACGCACCACGCAACAACAAACACACACACACACACACACACACACACACACACACACACACACACACACTGTCCAATTTTGTATTCACAAATTTACCAGACACAGGCACGCGCACACATACGCATACAAATGGACACATACACATATACACTCTCTCTCCCTCTCTCTCTCCTCTCTCTCCTCTCTCTCCTCTCCTCTCTCTCTCTCTCTGTCACACACACACACACACACACACAACCACACACACACACCACACACACACCAAACCACACACACACACACACACACACACACACACACACACACACCACACACGGATATGCGCATACATGCCGCGTTCACCATCACTGCCACCCCCACCCCACCCCGCACGCACGCACGCATGCGTGCGCATTCATATATACATACATACATACACATATACACATATATACATACATACATGCATACATTCTCTCTCTCCTCTCTCTCTCTCTCTCTCTCTCTCTCCTCCTCTCTCCTCGTCTCTCTCTCTCGCTCTCTCTCTTCTCTGATAGGCCCTGTCATCGGAAAATGTTCTGCTGTCAGAGTCACACACACACACACACACACACACACACACACACACACACACACACACACACACACACACACACACACACACACACACCGTCTGATTTCTTTTTTTCTTACAAACACAGACGCATGTGCACACTCATACAGACACATGCACTTGCTTTGTCTAAATTTGCGCACCTAAACAAACACACATGCACACATAAACGCGCGCAACTCTACACAAACCCATACACACACACACACACACACCATACACACACACACACACACACACACACACACACACACACACACACACCATAACATGTATACATTCTCTCTCTCTCTCTCTCTCTCTCTCTCTCTCTCTCTCTCTCTCCTCTCTCTCTCTCTCTCTCTGATAGGCCCTGTCATCGGAAAATGTTCTGCTTTCAGAGTAGAGGGAGGTGAAATTTAAGCCATCACCGTATAGAGCTCCTGTTCCAAATTCACATGAAGACATTAAACGGGGCAGTAAACGATGCTGACTTGAAACGGACAGACGATGAAAATCCTGTGCAGGTTGTCACTGACATTGGTGGGGGTGAAGGCGTGCTAGATCACAGTGACACACTTTCCGCCAACGTGTTAAATGTGGAGAACGATTCCGCTTCGATTGTACACAGCAATGTTTTGTTATCAGTTGTGCAACTTTTTAAGCTTGAAGCCATACAGACTGACTTTGAAAGAAAAAAGGGATATATAGAGAAAATGTGTGATCATGAGGGATGAGTGTGGTGGTGAGAGTATACATGTTGATGAAATAAAGAAAAGGGCTGAATGTGACAGTGCGAAACAGTGGCGATGAATTTGTAAATTTGAATGGGATTTTCAATGTTGATGACTGTGTAAATGAGATCAGTGACAGTAGTCATGTGAAAGACACTTCCAGAATAGTTGATTGTCTGACAACGAATGTACTAGATGTCAACAGAGACTCAGCGTCAGCAACAAACTCCACGACTAGAACTAATATAGCGACTGTGACAACCCCTGGGACTATCGTTGATTCTACGACTACGACTGTAGCAACACATGGCGATGAAATTAT
The DNA here is from genome assembly GCA_018398815.1 of Conus ventricosus. Taxonomy (NCBI): domain Eukaryota; kingdom Metazoa; phylum Mollusca; class Gastropoda; order Neogastropoda; family Conidae; genus Conus; species Conus ventricosus. The sequence goes on from CM031602.1 coordinate 63,237,115, forward strand.
GACAAGATATTTAGATAAAACGAAAAGTACGACTGACTGCATGAATTATTCACACACCCCTTTTACATCGAGCATCAGAATCATGAAGCTGACAATGTGTGTCGTCGTGTTCGAGGTGACAGCAGTGCGTGCAGCGACGCAAACAAGTTAAGCCACATTAGTCAGAGCGCATGTGGTATGAAAACTATCAACAAGCTTGTAAATAGTGGAATTAAAGGTAAGTCGTATCGTTGTGTAAAAAGCATGTATACAGAGGTAAAAGCAAGAGTTTATATACATACCCAGACACTGTCAAGCAAGTTAACCAGGGGAAACTATTTCCAAAACAAGAGTTTGAGCAGGAGCAAAATTATCGGATTTTGTTAAATGTACAAGAGGGGTTAAGCAAGGGGATGTTTGTAGTCCAGTTTTATTTTCCCTGTTCATAAATGAATTGGCTTTGGAGATTATTCAAAATGGACGACATGGTGGTACTTTTGATCTCTTGGAACTGTTTGTATTACTTTTTGCTCACGACATTATCTTACTGTCTACAACAGTTGTTGGTCTTCAAAGGCAATTGAACAGCTTGTATACAGCTGCTACTGAATTAGAATTAAAAGTAAATATGAATAAGACCAACGTCTTTGTGTTACGTAAAGGTGGATATTTGGCACATAATGAAAAATGGACCCACGGGGATGAATTCATAGGTGTAGTCAACGCATACAAATATCTTGGATCTTATTTCACTACCAGATTAAGTTTCACTTTTGGGTGTCAAGATATAACAAATAGGGCAAGGAGAGCAGTCACAGTTATTCTTCATATTTTATATGAATTGAATAGTAGCGCATTTTTTGTGTTTTCGAAGTTATTCGATTCTCAGGTGCAGCCAATCTTACGGTGTGGAGCTTAAATATGGGCTCTCGAGAAAAATGTTGAAATAGAAAATGTTCATTTGTATGCAATGAAAGATTTGTGAATCGACAATCGAACACCAACTGATTTAGTTTATGATGAACTTGGAAGGTATCCAATTTATATTAATTCTGTTTTTAGATGTATTAACTATTTGCTGAAAATTACCAGAATGGGGGAAACCAAGATACCATTTAAAGCTTATAAGACGTTGCGAGCATTGGATGGTAATGGCAAGAAGACATGGGCTACCAGTGTTCGTCAGTGCTTAAATTCTTATGGTTTTGCTTATGTTTGGGACAACCAGGGCGCTGAAAGTATATCGGGATTTTTGAAATGTTTTAAACAAAGAATGATCGACTGCAGATGGCAAGACTGGCATGACCATATCTATAGCAGTGACAGATTTGCACAATACAGACTCTTTAAAACAGCACATGTGATTGAACCATACATTGAAATGAATATGAATAGGTATATTAAGAGTGCATTGAGTAAGTTTAGATTCGGTGTCTCTGACACTGCTTGCCATCGGTTTAGATACAGTGCTCTGAAAGATAACGAAATAACGAACTGATGTGTCGCTTGTGTACTCAGGCAAAGGAAGATGAAATACTTTTTTTTTTACTTTGCTGTCCTGCACTCAGTGACCTTAGAGTTAAATTTATTAAGGCTAAGTGTTATTGTGACCCCTGTAGTTTTAGAGTCAACCTCTTGTTAGCAACAAGAAATGAAAATGTCCTCTTTGATCTTGCTATGTACATATATGAAGCTCAAAAGCGAATACGAACAGTATATTCATACTAGTTTGCGTAGTGTATATATGTAATGGCTTTTTCTTTCCATTTTCTTTACTGAGAATCCTTCTTGTGTGCTGTGTTGCGGGTGTCACCCCTTCAGTATGGGCTATGGCCTCAATCTGAATAAATCATTCACATTCGCATTTGCATTCTCTCTCACTCACACACACATACACATACACACACACACACCCACACCGCACCACGCACGCACCACACACACACACACACACACACACACACACACACACACACACACACACACACACACACACACACTTGAGCGCACGCGCGCATTCGCACACATCTGTTTAAACTCCAACGCAGATGCTACTAGAATCAATTAGAAGTCAGCAGAAGAAAGAAAACGGCAATGTAATAAAATGATTAAAAGTTGGCAGACCTACCTTGTGTGTGTGTGTGTGTGTGTGTGTGTGTGTGTGTGTGTGTGGTGAAAAGTTTTTTTTTCAGACATTTGCAAATATGTGTTTATTTACTCATTTACTGAAATGTTTCCACCCAATTATCAACAGTTATCTAGTAATCTCGTGTCAGAGATGGTAAAGCTCAAGTAGATTCAGTTCTGAAAACAAAATGGCGACCAAACTTTCGATCAAATTTGGTGCAGAACATTCGCACATAAAATAATGAGTTATTCCTTACCTCCCTTGAATTTCCTTTGCCAAATTACAAACCGCTCCCTTGCACGTCTGCTGTTGGAGCACGAAGTAGAAAAGCTGCAACTTTCATTCAAAAGTTACAGAAAGCATGTTGAAATGTCCACTGACATGAAAAGACGGAGATCTCGACCTTAAAACAAAAACAAAAAAAACATAACAAAACGAAAACTTCCACCAAGTGTACTCGAGCAAGCGAAAAACAAAGAGATCTGAGTCGGCAAATGCGTCCGGCGCTGCAGAAAGTGAGAGAGTTGTTCAACCGGACCAGCCTTCTCTTTCGTGTGACAGTGGTGATTGTGTGGTCTTCGTCGGTGAACCAGTGCACACGCCCCTGTTGACAAGGTCAGAACAAAAACGAAATAACATTTACAGCCATCGAAAAGAATCTGACGATGATCTAACTGACGATGAAAGTGGCAGTGACAGTGATACTGATACAAGTCAGTTAGTCGAGGGTGACATTACAGGCCGTAGAATAATTGATGCGCAGATTCTGAACCAAAATAGGGCCTTTATCCTCGCATCTTGTTTGCAGATATAATCATGAAGATGTGACGTTGACTAAGATAGCAGAAGGGGGCTAGTTAGCGAATTAGCTCTTCATTGTCAGAATGAAGATGCAGGGTGTGGGGGAGTGGGTGGACAGTCATGTCCTTCATGTGAGCAAATCAGTGTTGGGGCTTAGTGTTTGCCGATGCATAGCAGACTTTGGCCGTGACCAAAGACATCGATCAAATAATCAACGTCAAGCTCAGCATCAAGCAAACTCAGCTTCCCCTGCAGCATGGCAAGCCAGAAGAAGGTGAAGACGACGCCTGGATGAACAGCAGCAAGAAGCAGGGGGTGTGCCTACCTTGTACCCAGCAGAAGGTAGGAGACCAACTTGTCAGAAGTTGCTTTTACATGTCCAACGTTCGCGAAAATCGGTCACATTGTGTGTGTGTGTGTGTGTGTGTGTGTGTGTGTGTGTGTGTGTGTGTGTGTGTGTGGTGCGCGTGCGTGCGTGCGTGCGTGCGTGCGTGCGTGCGTGGTGTGTGTGTGTGTGTTTTACACCATAACTTC
>CM031602.1:63245556-63248056 GCA_018398815.1 Conus ventricosus
AAGGATTGTGTTGCAAACGTGATATCTTTTGATATATAACTCAAGGATTCTGTTGCAACGTGATACCTTTTGATGAATGACTGAAGGATTGCGTTTCAACGTGATATCTTTTGATGTATGACTGAAGGATTGTGTTACATTGTGATAACTTTTGATGTATGACTGAAGGATTGTGTTGCAGCGTGATATCTTTTGATGCATGACTGAAGGATTGTGTTGCAACGTGATATGTATTGATGAATGACTGAAGGATTGTGTTGCTGTATGATATCTTTTGATGTATGACTGAAAAATTGTGTTGCAATGTGATATCTTTTGATGAATGACTGAAGGATTGCGTTTCAACGTGATATCTTTTGATAAATGACTGAAGGATTGTGTTGCAGCGTGATAATTATCTTTTTGATGAATGACTGAAGGATTGTGTTGCAGTGTGATATCTTTTGATGAATGACTGAAGGATTGTGTTGCAGTGTGATATCTTTTGATGAATGACTGAAGGATTCTGTTGCAGTGTGATATCTTTGGATGAATGACTGAAGGATTGTGTTGAAGCGTGATCGATATCTTTCGATGTCTGACTGAAGGATTGTGTTGCAGTGTGATATATGTTGATATATGACTGATGGATTGTGTTGCTGTGTGATACCTTCTGATGTATGACTAAAGAATTGTGTTGCAATGTGATGAATTTTGATGTATGACTGAAGGAGTGTGTTGCAATGTGATATCTGTTGATATATGACTGAAGGATTCTGTTGCAACTTGATATCTTTTGATGTATGACGAAAGGAATGTGTTGCAACGTGATATCTTGATGTCTGATTGAAGGATTGTGTTAAAACGTGATATCTTTTTATGTATGACTGAAGGATTGTGTTGCAACGTGATATCTTTTGATGTGTGACTGAAGGATCATGCTGCAATACAGTGACTGATCCTTGGACACTCTAAACAAATTGTATTTAACATGTTCATTGTCTGTACCACATTAACTGGACAGCTGTAATGTAATAACCAGCCGGTCTTTGATCCCAGCACACATGAAAAGTTAATAAGTGTACTCATTCTGAAGGTAACAGGAGCCCCAGACCGAGAAGAACGACAGCGTAAGAACAGAGCAGGGATGAAAGGGAAGAAAGAATAGCAGGCTTGACTTTTTTGTTTTAACAATGTTTAATCCATCAACGTTTAATTGAGGAGACAAACTAGCATCCCAAGATCGTCATCTTTATTGTTCCGCGTGTCCTGCTAGCTACTTTTTTCATCAAACCCCCCAGTTCAAAATTTAAACCCATTCTCATTCATTTCCTTCGTGCTCGTTTCAGATATAACGCTTTTTTTTTTCCGCGTTTGGTTTCTTTCGTAATTAACGTCGCCTGTCGTTCTGTCACATACACATAGAGATGGACAGAACCAGACTGTTCATGACAGTATGCAAATTCGTTTCAAAAGGAATTGGTCATCTGTCATCGTCGACGTGTGATTCACTCTCCCGTGGATTTGAACCGTTACAGGGTCTGAGGATGCGTTCGAAGGGGGAAATCGCCCCCGTTGGTAGCGCTAGCGGACTCGCCCACCTTGGTGATCCTGAGTTGGGGGTTTGAATCTCCGCCGACCGTTTCGGTACAGAGGATTTTTCCCTCGAAGGTGACTTTAGTTCACCTCAGTTTACCCGAGAAGTCCTTTGAAGAGACAATAACCCCAGACTCCGTGTGGGGAACGAACCCATACCATCTTGCGTAACATAATGTCCAAATCCACAGCTTTCGGTGGAGAAGGCCAGTGTGACCGTTTGATATGTGTCATGTGTCATATAGCATGCTTTTGCTGTTTTAAAAAGAACGAGTGGGAAAATTGGTGACTGGGGTTCGTTTGAATGATCCCGGCAACGGCACAATATTGCGTTAGCACTGAAAAAGGGAGTTGTTCCGTTTGGCTCTACCCAGGTAGGCGGCCTATTACTTGATCCGCCCCTGCTGACATGACTAGGGGATATTGATGTTACGGCAGAGTGGACCCAGGGGAAATAGTAAGCGTGCGTTTCTGTGCGATCTTTAAGGTTGTTCAATAGTCACAGTACAGCGGCTATTTGTGACCCTAATGGAGGTTTTTTTGATGTGTGCGCGTGTTTTAAAAGTCTGCTTGCACTAATAAGTTCGAGTGACACTGTCAGCGAGTAGTAGTGTACTTGTATGTTTGTGTACGATGTCGTCTCAAATTGGAATGCATCATAATTTGAGACAGCTTCAGTTGCGGGAAGAAAAAACCAAAGCCTGAAAAAGCAATGGCAGAAGCGGCAAGAGAGGTGTTCAACTGGATCTGTCAAGGGGGAACAAAAGTGAACTTCATAAGGCTTAACTTCCCTACAATATCAGGTGTCCTGTGGCTCAGTGGTTAAAGCGCGAGTCATTAAGTGGAAAATTACATCTCCAGAGGTCAGGGGTTTTGAATCCCAGCCATGGCCCCGTCCAAGATGGGAAACAAAAAAAAAGGGCAC
>CM031602.1:63255556-63258056 GCA_018398815.1 Conus ventricosus
TGGAGAGAGAGAGAGAGAGGAGAGAGAGAGAGAGAGAGAGAGAGAGAGGAGAGAGAGAGAGAGAGAGAGGCACAAATGATGGGGGAGTTGACAGAGGACGAGGAGAAAGATGAAGAGTAGCAAGAGAAGCGGTTGGGGGTCGACAGAACAGTCTCGATCAGTTACGTATGGAACTGCAGGCTTTGCCTTCTGCGTAACAGGCACTCCTGGACCGTCCGTGACACCTCCACCCATCGTGCAGATTGGACGACCTCGTGGACAACCCACCCGACTCTGGTGCCGATCTCTGTGCCCGATAAAAACAAAGGCAGGCGGCAAGCAACCTCTTCGCATGGGCCACTACACGGCGGAACGCAACTCCGGCTGACAATTGAGATCGACCATTAGATGTTTGTCTCCCTTCCTCTCCCCACCCCGCGGATGTCAACCTGTGCGCTACCGTGAATCCTGCGGTGTACCCCCCCCCCCCCCCCCCTGTCAAAGTGACGGATTTCCTGCCAGTGATGTCAAGAACTGGGGGGGAGGGGAGTGGGGTAGGGGGTGGGGGGAGAGGGGAGGAAGGCTGGAAGGAGGAGAGTGGGGGGATGGAGGGCAGTGGGGATTTTGAGAGGCTTTGAATTGGGAGAGGGTGGGGATGGGAGAGGAAGGGGGTGCTGATATGAACAGTCCTTGGGTGTAGGAGGATGGGGAAAGTGAAGGAGAGACCCTAATGTGTGTGTGTGTGTGTGTGGTGGGGGGGGGGGGGGGTTTAAAGGGCGGGAGGAGACGGTTTACGTCCACCTTGAAAAAAGACAGGATGAAAAAATTGATTAAAAAAAAAAGAAGACCGCGTTCGGTTATAAAAAGAAAACAAACAAACAAATAAATAGATAAATAATTCGAAGAGGTAAGTGGTTGTTCGTTCGTCCTTCGTTTCTATTGTTTTGAATACTGTTTCAATTAACCTGCCTGAGAAGACCCATAGGTCGAAACGCGTAGTGTCTGTTCTGTAGTTTTGTTTTTTTTTTTCTCCTCCTTTGTTCAGCGGCTCACTAATCTAACTGACATTAATGTCTCATTTCTGCCTGCAGACAACCCTCTTTGAAATAAATGAATAAGTCCAATAAAAAAATAAATAAAACGAACAAACAACACAGGAAAAGAAGAGAAGTATGATAGGAGCATGGTGGTAAGTGGAAGCGGGGGGGATGAGGGAAGGAGTGAGGACACCTGCACGTGCGATTTCAGTGTTGATTAAACACGTTTGGTTGGCTCATGCCAGTCCATTCTTTCCCACGTGATGCGGCAGTCTGATTCGGCATCGGTAGTCATTTATTTAAAAAGAACCCAAATGAGTTAACATTACTCGGTCATCGATTAAAAAAAATCCAGGAAAGAGAGAGGGGGGGGGGGGGGGGGGGAGCGAGGAGAGAGATGAAAATGGAGAGAGAGAGAGAGAGGAGAGAGAGAGAGAGAGAGAGAGAGAGAGAGAGATGAAAATCGAGAGAGAGAGAGAGAGAGAGAGAGAGAGAGAGAGAGAGAGAGAGAGAGAGAGTGGAAGGAGAACAAGAAGGTAAAACTAAAAGAGGTTTCTGACGATTACTTGATCAGATTTTTTACCAAATTAAAAACTGGCCTTAAAGGTCTTTGCAACTGAACTTTTTCACTTTCTTGAAAGTGAGTATAAACGAAGGTTATTCTGACAAACTGGTTCCTTTATCAATGGGTGTATACGTGCGCGCGTCGCATGCATGCGGATGTGCGGTTAAAGCACGTATCATTTAGCGCCGCATTGTCCGTCTTCGATGAGAGAGAAAGAGAGAGAGAGAGAGAGAGAGAGAGAGAGAGAGAGGAGAGAAGAGAGAGAGGGGTGAGAGAGAGAGAGAGAGAGAGGAGAGAGAGAGAGGAGAGAGAGAGAAGAAAAAAAGGAAGAATGCAGAACAAAACCTGTGAAGTCGAAATTGTGTGAACAGGAATTAATCACCCGATTAATTGTGATACATGTGAAAAAATTTTCCCCCTTTTTTTTTTCCCTCTGAACCTTTAAAAAGGCAAATTTTGGAATTTGGGGAAATTTTTGGGAACCCCAAATTTTTTAAAAGTTTAAACCCCAAGGGGACCCAAAAAATTTGAAAAAACCCCCCCGGGATCTTCTTTTTTTCCCCCCCAAACGGTTCATTTCTACAAAAAACTTGTTCCCTTCCTCCTGCATTTCTTTGGTATCCTCTTTTCCCTTTTTGAAGGGATTTAAACCCCCACTTGCGAAATCTGGGCTTTGTACTTGACACATTTTTTTCAAAATAGATTTTTCTATTCCCGTGCTTGCTACTGGGGCTTCGGGAATCGTTCTTCGCCCCCTTTCTGTCGAAAAAGCCACCAAGACTTGGTTTTGTTTTTCTTTTTTCAAGACTTACTACTGAAATTCCCCTTTTGCTGGCTGTCACAGAATCTTTTTGCAAAATTGCAAAAATTTCAAAAAAATGCTGCGCCTTGTTCGAAATCCCCGAAAACCTCTCATGTT
>CM031602.1:63263056-63270556 GCA_018398815.1 Conus ventricosus
TTTTTTTAAAATATGGTGGATTTTAATGCATTTTTGTATATAGAAAGGTCATCACACACAAATGGCACTTCCATGCAGTGTTTCAAAATCTGACCGTTAAAAACCTTTAAATTCTTGACATATTGTCCGATTTGGATGAAATTTGGTATGTACACAGGCTTTAGCCCAGTGAGGACTAAAATACCGGTTTCAAAAGTGCATATCGGTTATATAACCGATAAACCGTTATTTGCCGTTTTTTTTTTTATATATTGGTGGATTTTAATGCAATTTGTATATAGAAAGGTCATCAAAACACAAATGGCACTTCCATGCAGTGTTTCAAAATCTGACCGTTAAAAACCGTTATTCTTGACATATTGCCCGATTTGGATGAAATTTGGTATGTACACAGGCTTTAGCCCAGTGAGGACTAAAATACCAGTTTAAAAAGTGTACATCGGTTAAAATAACCGAAAAAGTAGTAGCAACCTCCAAAATGCCCACCATACGCACCATGATCCAAAAAATCAAGACTGACATTGTGACACAACTTGCAACAAATGAACATGACATCAACATAAATACGACTATTGAACAGATAACGAATATATTTTCAACCACGGCAAAGATGGCGCTTAGACAAAGACGGATAGAAAAAAAAACTAGACAGAGAAAGAAGAAGTGGTTTGGACAGAGACTGTCATTCCCAAAGACGAGAGATAAGATCACTACTGAACGCGGTCAACAGAAACCCCCAAAATAAACAACTAAGGCAAAAATACTTTTCACAATGTAAAATATATAAACGACTTTTAAGAAAACCAAAAAAATATATGGGAACAAACTCCTTAATTCCCTAAACGAAGCCCTAGAAACTGATCCCAATTCAATATGGAAAACCGTTCGGGAACTGCAAACATACGATCATGAAATTTATGGTCAAGAAAATTGTCTCAGCGCGAACAAATGGTTTTGAACATCTAAAAACACTAATAGGTGAGAAACAGAAGATCGCAGATAAACGAAAACAAACAGTTGATGACATGTTAGTAGCATTTAAGAGGTCAAATAATCGTCCTTCTGGGAATTCAGAGTTGGGATTATGAAATATTAGAAACGGAGGTAAGGAACGCGGTCAGAAAGCTGAAAAATAAAAAATCCCCAGGCAAAGATGGAATCAGAAACGAAATGCTTAAAGCAATGTTACCTGAAATCGCTCCTCTTCTGAAAGACGCGTTTAACTTAATCTTAAAATCAGAAAAATACCGGACCTCTGGAAAACAGGAATCACAGTCCCCGTCTATAAGTCAGGCGGCCAGTCCAACCCCAACAATTACAGAGGCATAACTTTGAATAGTTCGCTGGGAAAAGTGTTTTGCAACAAATAAATGAAAGGATAATGAATTATCTTGAGGCAAACCACCTTTTGGCAAAGGAGCAAGCAGGGTTCAGAAAGGGATCACGGACCACTGATCAAATATTCATATTGTCAAAACTAGTTGATAAGGTACTAAAAGACAGAACTAAAAGGCTTTACTGCTGTTTTGTTGACTTCAGCAAAGCATTTGATCATATATGGCACGAAGCCCTACTGATGAAAATGATGCAAGCGGGAATAACAGGTAAATGCTACCAAATCATACAGGACATGTACAACGGGGCTACGGTTTGTACAAGAAGCCAATCTGGTTTCACTAAGGAAATAATTAATACAAAAAGGTGTCCTCCAAGGTAATACCCTTAGCCCAACCTTATTTAACATATTCATAAATGACATTGTCGGATATCCCAGAGACCATGATTCCCCAAGAATTTCCGATCTAAAACAAGTCGAAATTCCGTGTCTTTTGTATGCAGATGATTTAGCTATCCTCTCGACTTCAAAACAGGGACTTCAGCGTAAATTAAACCAGTTACACAACTACTGTTTAGACTGGGGAATGAAAATCAACACAGAGAAAACAAAGGTCGTTGTATTCACCAAATCAGATCCAAAGGTACCACTATTCTTCAATTGCGGTGAAAACATAATTGAAACAGTAGATCAAATAAATATCTTGGAGTCATTTTCCATAAAAACGGACATTTTACAGAAGCCCAAGAACACTTAGCAAGACAGGGAATAAAGCCGCACATACCTTGAAGAGAACGTTTTATGGTCAAAATGTAAATATGAGAACAGTTACAACCCTATTTGACTCGTTAGCTCTCCCATCTTCACATATGGGTCGGAGGTGTGGTTCCCATCCTCTTACCAATACAAAGATGAAATATGTCAAGAAAAGAAAATGCAGCATTTGTTCAAAACCTGTCTTGCAAACAAATTCCCACATGAAAATACACACAATTAAATTCTGCAGGCAATTATTAAGAGTTCATAGAAAAGCAATGGCATTACCGGTTTTGGGCGAACTGGGGAGATTCCCGATTACTTTTAAAGTGATAACCCAGACTATCGCATTCTGGATACACATATTAGAGTCAGACCAAGACTCTTACCAACAACAGATTTATCAGTCAATGATCTCTCAAGGCACCGAAGAAAGCAAATGGACGAAGTTTATACGACAAACCTTGTCAACGATAGGATTACAGCATGTCTGGGAAAATCAGGGTACATTTAGTGTGATTCGCCTGAAGTTTCTGATCAATGCGAAGCTGGAAACGTTTTATATTGAGTTTTGGAAGAAACAAAAGAATGAAAGCACATCCAAGCTCAAATTTTATGCCACAGTTACTACCGAATACAAACAGGCGGCTTATTTGGAGCAACACACTGACACAGATTGCAGACGAGCACCAACTAGATTACGAATAAGTGCTCGTGACCTCCAAATTGAGAGGGGCCGTTATACAACACTGACAGAGAAAAAACGATTATGCACGACATGCCACGTCGTTGAGGACGAACTACATTTTCTCGATGACTGCAAATTATTTGAACCAACAACGTTATGACCTGATGACGAGGATAATAAAAACTGATTTCCACCACAGACTAACATGACAAAACCCTCGGAGCTTATGTTATTGGACTGCTTCCAACCTGTACTTGCCCAGTATATCCTGTTGTGTTTTTCTCTTCGGAGACAGAAAATTTAATCAGACTCTGATACACACTGTGCTTTTCTTTCTGCTACTAATGATGTTATGTTGCAAGATGTGACAACGCTAGGATTAGTTTAGTTTTAGTTGAATGTCTGAACTTGATCATCTGTGCCCCACAAAACCTCTGGTTTTCATATGGCAATAAAATATGTTCTTGTTCTTGTTCTTGTTCTTGTTCACACACACACATACACACACACACACCATACACACACATGCAGACACACACACATACACACACAACGCACGCGCGCGCGCACACACGCACGCACGCACGCACACACACACGTCTGGAAATATTCCATTAATATGGAAACAATCTATTATTGTTCCCATTACACAAGCTTGGTAAACCAAAATCAGAAATAAACAGTTATCGGCCTATTGCTCTGACGTCACATACGGGGAAACTGATGGAAAAAATAATTTTAAATCGTCTCCTACACTACTGAAAAAAGAACAATATTATACCAATACATCAAGCAGGTTTTCGTAAGGGCAGATCAACCATCGATCACCTTACCAAATTAACAACCCAAATAAAACATCAGTTTGCTAGAAGAAAAAACGTGCTGGCTACTTTCTTTGATATCAAAAGAGCGTACGATCAAGTATGGCACTCTAGACTACTTTATAAATTAAAATCCATTGGCTTATCAGGTTGCGTGTGTAATTATTTCAAAACTTTTCTAGCAGATAGATCAATTCAGACCAAAATAGGACACACTTACTCAAAATTAAAACCACTTCATATGGGAATTCCACAAGGATCAGTAGTAGCACCAATACTTTTCAATATTTTAACACATGACCTACCATCATCTGTGTCTAATCATGTTGAATTGGTTCAATGCTGATGGTATCTGCATATGGATGAAAGTGACTATGAAAAAACGCACTCCAATGAGATCGCTAAATTACACTAAAAAATTGTATCAAAGAGAACTTGATAATATAAATGGTTTTATGATTCAAAATGGTTTAACTTTGTCTCCAGAGAAATCACATATGATGCTATTGACTCTGGTTACGATCGAAGAGATTTGCCTTCTTTAATCTAGAAGGGTCAGCTATCAATTATGCACAGTCGTTAAATTTTTTTTAGGAGAAACCCTTTACATAAATTGTCAAAAAAAGGCATTTAAATACGTAATGTGAAAGCAAAAAGGGCTTGACTTCCAAAAAAATTTGTCGAAAAACAGGGGGAAAACATTCCCCTTATACATCTAGTAACCATTATTCTTCAAATTAACTTTTGCCCATAGGTTTTTCCCCTTGCCCCAAAATACCTTTTAAAAAAAAAAAGCAAAGTAAGACATAAAGCCTTTAAATGCCATTGGTTTTCCGAAAAATTCATCTTCTTTAAAAACATATCTAAATTGGTATATTCCCTTTTGAAGAAGATATAAACTTATCATCAAAAATTGTCCAAAGGAGTACTCATTCCAAATTCAATTAGATGAATGTGCGTAAAATCAGACACGGTTTTTTCCCAAAAGGCAAAGTGGGTTGCCCTTTGAAACAATGGGCACTTTCACTATGACTTTTTTCAGGCGGAATAATAAAAAAATTTTAAATCATCTCGGTATTTTTTCACTGCGTCCCTAAAGGGAACTACTGTCAGCCTATTTCGATAAAAATTATAAAAATATAAAGAAAAATGAGGGTCCTACTTTATCTTTTTGAAAACTCGTATTTTTTAGCACTCCCCGGGCCCATCAAAAATTTTTCACTGAGGGCTCTAAGCTAGATAAACAGGGTTGGAGCTGCATTTTAACCCCAGCTTTAAAAGCAGAAAAGTCTACCTCTGGAAAACTTTTCTTTTTAAGCAAACTTTTGCTTGTGATGGGCTTGAATTTTCCTTGATTTTTTTTGCTATTCAGGTATTATTTTTGGATCGGATGGGAGGAGGAGGGGAAAGGGGGGACTGTATTGGGGTGTGTTTTATTTATGAATCTTGGCTAAGGAAAAAAAAAAAGGTTAACAACAAAACAGTCAACTAGTCATAACAAAAGTCCTACAGGACTATGAAAAAAAACTTTTGCATTTAAACAAACTAAAGCATTTTTGAAAACGCCCTTTAAAACAATTTTTAGAATCACTGGTAAGAAGTCTTAAACCCCTGCATTCAAAAAATGTTTTTTCTGAAATTTGTTCACCACATAAACCAACATTTTTGCTGTATTTTGTGATGAACGCATTTTGTTTTACCTTAAGATAGTGAACAAAACTTTCTGAATTGATTAGTCAGGATTTCAATTTACTGGTTTCAAAATAATTTTGGTTTTTTCTTTTAATTGTGATCTTAAAGATAGGTACCGATTGAGAATCTACACAAAAAAAGATTTGAAAAAAAATACATGGAAAATCAACTATTAATTGAAGCCATAAGAATCGCTAATAAGTTCAGCAGGTAAAGCTATCGATTTTGCAATGTCGTATGACTTTTCCTATATAACAAAGCTGAACCCTACACCGTTATCTAGGAGGAACCATCATTAACATCTTTAAATGATGTGGATAAGTGTTCTGTAATATGTAATTGGCTTTAGTTTTAATAATGATTGGATTCTCCATTTTCTTTGTGTCAGTATAATTAATATCAACTGCGCTTTATTCATCTTACCCACAGGACCAGGGAGGCCGCGCGCGCGCCGCGCGCGTGTTATGTGTGTTGTGGGTGTGTGTGTGTGTGTGGTGTGTGTGAGTGTGTGTGTGTGTAGAGCGTGCATGCGTGTGCATGTGTGTGTATTGTGTGTGTTGGTGTGTGAGTTGACAGCGAGATCCAAATTCAAGTGGCCGTCATCTGCTTTCCACCACCATCCCACTCACCCACTACACATTTGCTCTCTCCTACTCCTCCACGCCCTCGTCCCACATCGTAATCTTCAACACACAAGTTTACAGTGCCATCGAAAAGAAAGGGGAATGGGGGGAGGGGGGTGGAGGTGGGGGGGGGGGGCTGAGAAAAGAGGGGTTAGTAAGGAAGCCGCGAGACAGGAACACCGCCTCCCCTCCACCTCCCTTCCTTCCCCCTCCCCACCCATATAAAATTTGGAGGGGGAGCAGCGAGCGGGTGGGGCAACTACTTATATGCCCACCCACTCCCCGAAGAAACACTCCAACCCCTCCAGTACTAAATCAAAATACAAAAAAATAAATAATAAAATACATAAATGAAAATTAAAAAAAAATGGACGCCTATTATACAGTGTGACCCCGAGCCACTCCGCTTTTTCCCCGGAATTTGAAGATGAGAGAACACTCCCCTAAAGATGAGAAAATGTGTGGAAATATGCATAGACTAAGAGTTAGAGGCGGGCGGGGGGTTGTTGGGGTGGGGGGAGGAAGGTGGCAGGAAGAAGGTGGGGTGGAGTAGGTGAGGGTCGAGGGAAAGGTGGGGGGGAGAGGAAGAGAGAGGGCAGCGGGTGGAGTTAAGAAAATGGAATGGTGGTAAGTATGGGAGCTTAATTAAAGGATGTCCTCTCGCCTCATCCTCTCACTCTCCTCTCTCTCTCGTCTTCTGTCTGTCTCTGTTTGTCGTGTCTCTCTCTAAATACACAGACATACAACACACACACACGCACGCACGCCCGCACGCACGCATGCACGCACTGCACACCCTAACACCTAAGATAATCGCACCAAATGTATTTCGTGGTAATTAAAAGGAAAAAAAAGATGAATAGGAAAATAAAAATAAAAATAATGTCTCACGTCTTCCTTCTCTCCCTCCCTTCTGGTGTCCTTCATACCCTTTTTTCTCTTGTTTAAAATTCATAATTATGGCTATCTCCCGATCGATCCCCACCCCCCCCCCCCCGACGGCCCCGCGCCTTGACGCCTCTCGCCCTCCCTGTTTTTCAAAAAAAACTAACATGTATAAAGTGAAAAGTAGTAAACCCTTTTGTGTAGTGGTGTACATGTTTTACATTCATAACATATGGGTGTAAGAGGGGGGCACTGAAAGAGGTAGTACATATGCTTACCTTTGATGTCTGGCATGCTGCTCCTACTAGTTAGGTTGGACGGGCATCACTGGACCTCATCCCCCCCCTAAATCTCTCACGTGTTGGCTCCAAGCGACACACCCCGGTAAATCGCTTCAGCTGGCGGCTAAAACCACGTGAGGGGTGTGTTTACACTGCACCACTGGGCGGGAAGAGCTGCAGCAAGCCGAGGCCAACGGCCAGGGCGGAAGGGTCCCCACGATGGAACCGAACGGCTAACTTACCGAACCGAGGGCGGTACCATTCCTCATTCTGTGGACTATGGCTGGCGGTCCTCTTGGAGAGGAGAATGGCGCCGCCTAAGCCAACAAGCCCACTGAAAGGACATGATATGAAGCTAACAGAATACCAAGCCGATGCGGTCGGGGCCAGGATTAAGAACGAACCGCGTGTCCCCGGA
>CM031602.1:63278056-63280556 GCA_018398815.1 Conus ventricosus
GCTGAGCACGGGATGATCGTTCGTGTGTGTGTGTGTGTGTGTGTGTGTGTGTGTGTGCGTGCGTGCGTGTGTTGGTGTGTGTGTGTGTGTGTGTGTGTGTGTGTGTGTGTGTGTGTGTGTTGTGTGTGTGTGTGTGTGTGTGTGTGTGTGTGTGTGTGTGCATATATATATATGTGTGTGTGTGTGTGTGTGTGTGTGTGTGTGTGTGTGTAACTTGTATGGTAAAAAAGATGGTCAAGTGTTTGATCAAACTACGAAAAAAAGTCAGATATACTTATGAATATATCATGAATATATTTACACAATTAAAACTATCTAAATTGAAAAAAAAAAAAGAAAATAAAAATAAAAAGAAAGGAAGAAAGATAGAAGAAAAGAGGAAGTGAAGAAGGAAGAGGGAGAAAAAAAGCACAGCCTTAAGCTGTCTACTTTTTGTACAAATTATTCTATTCTATCTTTAAAACCAAATCTTAGATTTCCCAGTAAGGACCAAATGATGCAATACTTTGAGCTTTCACTTAGCAGCATAAGGCGGAAGGACAATGGAAGAAGGGGGGGGGGGGGGGGGGGGGGGTAAGAGAATGAGAGAGACAGACAGACAGACAGACAGACAGAGGTGATGGAAGTGAGACAGAGATGCCCACAACAAACAGCTAACAAGGATAATGACGTTTACTCCTGTTTTCAAACAGTTACATGCTTATAACTCCAAATTAATGGATGCATGCGGCACCCGTGCTTCTAGCACATATGCAGACAGGAAGCACACTGGACAAACAAGGAAACTTTTTTTTTAATTGTTTCTTTCTTCTTGTTGTTGTCGTTTTTGTTGTGTTGTTATTCTTCTTCTTCTTCTGCTTCGTTGTTTGCTTGTCTTTGTCGCTGTTTGAAATATGATCTTGATCGGCTTGATATGTATTTCTTCGTTCAGTGCTATGATACATTCAGTGTCCGTTTTGCGCCCAATTTGAGAAGATAAATGATTGTTCGTTCTTCGTTTTCATGGCCTTCAATGTTGTTTATCTTGCCTGAAGAAGGCCTGCGAGGTCCAAAACGCGTCGTGTTTTGTCTTCTTATTTGTTTGTCCCTTTCGGCAAAGTAGGGGGGGGGGGGGTTGTTTGTTTGTTTTTTGTAACTGTGGCAGTGAGATTTTTATCATGAGAGGAACAACCACTATTATCAATCCATGTTTTGAAAACACTCTCTAGACAGGCCTGAAGTTTCCTTGTGTCGTAAATGCTAACATTTCAGCTGTTCGAAACACCCCAGCAAGCTTTGTGGTTGAACACACGCCGAAAGGCCAGCCCCTCTCACCGAGCCAGCCAGCCACCTTGGCGGGAATCCCGAAGGAAGGACTCGACGACAAAGAGGCGGCGGCTCGTGCCAGTCGCGTGCCTTGCCCCGTCTTCTTTGCTCTTTTTCAGTCGCGTGGGTGACGAGTTTAGAGGAAGCACTTTAACATTTTTTTTGTTTTGGTTTGGTAAACTATGGTACTCCGTTACTGCCAAATCGCAGACTCTCTCTGTCTCTGTCTCCACTGTTCGTGTTATAATCAGCTCTATATTCACATACACACGCACGCGCACGGACACACGCACGCACGAACGCACGCACGCAAACACACACACACACACACACACACACACACACACACACACACACACACACACACACCACACACAAACACACATGCATACCACATATACATACACAAAATACTTTACACATTCTACACATCAAATTGTATCTACCGAGCTCATCATAATGCATGTCATCTTTGACACAAGCCAGTTATATATCTATTTGGGATGACGTTTCTTCTTTTTCTGCGAACAGTACGACCGTTGTAGCAGTTGTAAGTACTTTTTTTGTGTCTCCTCAGGAATAGATTGGTACGGCACGTTTGTGCGCTTGTTGTTGTTGTTGTTGTTGTTTTTGAAAGTTGAACAGAGTGTGATGGGAGGGACAGCACATCCCTAGCCTATCCCACCCTGCTCATCCTATCCAGTATTTCCCTTCCCAGGTACCCCAAATCCGCCATTGAGAAGTGCTGACTATCTCTACACCAGCATCAGTAGATGACCCGGGCAGTCCGGGTTGTAAGGAAGTCATCGATAATGATGATGGCTACCAGTTTCATACTGATGTCAGAATGGCGATTTTGCCGTTCTCCGGCAGTTCTTATAGATTTTTGCAATATTCTTACTTTTGATGTAAAAAGAAGGCCATAACGTTTTTTTTTAAACCTGTTTTCCTCGTCCGCGCGCGGGTGTGTGTGTGTGTGTGTGTGTGTGTGTTTAAAAACGGCACTTCCCTCGTTTCCACCATGACATTAACGTACAACAATTTGATGAACATGTGTAATATATAGCTGAACTTGCTAATACACTGTCAGCTCGTTCGTCATATTATTATCTTTATAATCGACAATGTTTCTTTCTTTTCGTACCCCTTCGATTGTACCAGAGGTGTTCAGTGAAGATGTACAGTATTGTAAGCG
>CM031602.1:63285556-63298056 GCA_018398815.1 Conus ventricosus
CTTTCTGGTCTGACCATCGTCTCGGTCATGAATGTACGGCACAGTCTCTGTCGTTAGTGACTATACACCCGCGCGTTTACACCGCTCCCCGCTAAAGGCGACATGTATGGCAAACGGGAATAATCGTCTGGAATGAGTGGATGGGGGTGGGGAGGGGAGGGGGGGGGGGGGGGGGGGGGGTTGTGAATGGCATCAGAAGGACAAACACGTAAAGGTGGATAGTGAAACTGCCGTTGGCAATGTGGGATCACCAGGGGGGGGAGGGGGGGGGGGGGAAGGGGGGGGGCACGTACGCACGCACGTACACACACATTCACACACACACACACGCACGCGCGCGCACACACACACACCACACTCTCACACACACATGCGCGCGCGCGCGCGCACTCACACACACACACACACACACACACACACACACACACACACAAACACCGGACAGGCACAGGAGAGAGAGAGAGAGAGAGAGAGAGAGAGAGAGAGATAGGTTCGCCTCTTGATGAATCGTGTTCCAAAATGAATACTACAAACTGCTCGGGTCTCATGTCTCGCCCACGTTCCTGATGTCCCTGCTGATCTCACAGGACACGCGCAGTTCAGCCCAGTTCAGTCATAACATGCCAGGACGGGGGGTGTGATACAGCGCGTTTGTGATGCGGATAGTCACGTGTCCTGATCAGATCATATCCTGTTACAGGGTTCCAATCATATACTTGTCATGATTGATCTGTTTGCTGGGTCCCAAAAAACTGAGAAAAGGTAAATCAATTTGCAGCTGAAAGACGTGCGTTATCTTCCAAAGATTTTTTATTCTCTCTTCCACATAACAAAATGAGATCAGTTCGCTAGACCCATAAACTGAGAAAAGGTAACTCTAACTGCAGTTTTTAAAGACGTGCGTTTATCTTCCCCTGATTTTTTCTGCCCGGAGCAGATCCATTTTGCATCCATCAGTCAGCTGAACAGTTCAGTCAGAAAGAGAAAAATGCCAAAACATGGGTTTGAAACGACGCGTTCGTAATACAGACACTGTGTTACGAACAGTTTCGACTTTACGTATTACTATTGTCTCGATCGATTCAGATCTGCGTTTTCTTGTGTTTGATGTGACGTTTTTTGTTGTTGTTGTTGTTGTTGTTTTTTTTTAAGCCAAAATGACGCGTAAGCAAGCATTTTCTTTCCCTGACTTAAAAAGAATTTTTCGGTACATGTGTATTGGTCGGGCGCCGCCATATTTTTTCGCTTTACATTTTACTTTTGAAGTCTTCACTCCAGTAAATACTATAAAAGCGTCTGGAAATTCTTAAGAGGCGAGGAGAGGGAGAGAGATAGAGGTCTTCACTCCCGTAAATACTAGGAAAACGTCTTGAAATTCAGGAGAGAGAGAGAGAGAGAGAATAGTAAGGAAAAACTTGGAGATGGTTACAGGGTTAAAGGGCAAGAAAGGATCCGGGGCGTTGTCGTTTGCATTAATTCTAACTACAGCGTTACGAAAACGAGGCTGCTTGGCCGGGAATCCCCACTAATCAATGAACTAGGTTTGCTTTCGATTTTGATGCTGCTTATGTGGTAGAGATAAAAAGAAACAAATAAAACTACTCGCACACACACACACACACACACACAACCGCACCACACACGCAGAACCACCCACCCCCCCCCCCCCCCCCCCCCCCCCCCCCACACACACCCCACACACACCTCTAATCATTCAATCAAGACACTCACACCTGCACATGCCCACAAATTTTAAAACAATGTAAATAAAGTAAGGCTTATTTTTCACATAAAACAAATCAATAACTCTACCCAACATACACTCCATTTTATATACAGTCAATTTAATAAAATAAGCTGTACGCTAAAGTAAACCGTTAAAAAGGGGCACACACACACGCACGCACGCACGCACGCGCACACACACACACACACACACACACACACACACACACACACACACACATGCACACACACACATACTACAAGGACTGAGAACTGAGATAATTTTAAAATCATTATCACTTGATTATCACCCCCCTCCCCACAACATCTACACTCTCATTCTCTCCCCACCACCCTCCCCGACCTCTCTCTCTCTCTCTCTATCCCAGTCTCCCCCTCCCCTCTCTCGATTCAGTCTGTTGGTTTCGCATTTCAGTTGCCGGAATCGTCTGTCTGAAGGCATCTTTTCATAAAAGGGGAACAGAGGATGGGTTTCATCACGTACAATCTTCTGAGCTTTCTTAGGCACTCTTTTTTCAAACAATTCTCCTAAACTTTGTTGCTTAACACCTATAATCCTACCACACCGTTTCACAATCTTTTCCAGCAAGCATTTGTTCTTCAGATTTAATCCACCATACCACACTAAAATTGAAAAAGTGATCACAAATTCAATATTGCTTCTGTAGAATGCTTTTAAAACGTCACAGTTCACTCCAATGTATCTCAATTTCTGTAAGCAATACACTCTTGACCGACATCCAACTCTGTCGCTCAGCAGAAAGACACACTCAGTGATGATCACTGTGTTAGTTATTTGTGCAAAACATACCAAGACAGATTAACAATCATTTGAGAGGGGACTAGGCTGGAAACGGGATTCATTCTTACGCGTCACACACACACACACACACACACACACACACACACACGGGGAAGGCCGGGGGACGCAATTTTCTCTGATCTGTTGTTAAAAATAAAAAAGAAAGAAAAATTAGAGCGACATAGACTTCACTAAATATTTATTACCGACGGTTTAATTAAATGTTGTTTTTTTTTTCGTTTGTTTGTTTTTTTGTTTGGTTGTTTTATTGAACTTCAGACCGACGAGGAAAAATATAAGTAATATCCTCACGATTTTTGTGACGTGTGCAAGAAATTCCAAAGCTTGAGGTGGGGAGGGGAGGGGGAGGTCGGACTTTTGCCCTGTAGAGAAACTAGGTTGTATATTATTTTATTTACAACGGCTATGAAGGAGCGCGTCAGTGTATTAGACGTATAGTGAAACCGTTAGGCCAAGCCGAACTTGGTAGCGGGTCTCTCCCCTCTCTCTCCCTACCCCGTGTTTACCGTTGCTAACGGCCAGGACGTCGCACGGCTACCCGTTCCTTTGTTTGCTGGCAGCACAACGAAATTCAAAATTACCGCGAGGTGTGTGGGGGAGGGGGGGGGGGGGGGGGGGGATAGAGATTGCCGGGGTCTGGCTACCGGCCGACCGACTGACAACACACGCGCAGCAGATGGCCTGCCTGTAGTTAGTATCAGATCGATAAGCCGGAGGAGCCTCCTTCCTTTGCGGCCTCTCTCTCTCTCTCTCTGACTCTGTGTGTGTGTGTGTGTGTGCGCTGTCTTCTGTGTGTGTGTGACTGTGTGCTATCTTCTCTCTCTCTCTCTCTCACTCTCACTCTCTCTCTCTCTCTCTCTCTCTCTCATACATGATCTCATTTGATCTTGTTTGATGTTTTTTTTAGGTCATGATGTAAAAAGCAATTAGCACCCCCACCCTCTCTCTCTCTCTCTCTCTCTCTCTCTCTCTCTCTCTCTCTCTCCTTCTCTCTCTCCCTCTCTCTCTGTCTCTCCCTCTCCTTCTCTCTCCCTCCCTCTTTTTCTCCCTCTCTCTCGCTCTGTCTCCCTCTCTTCCTCTCTCTCCCCCACTCCCTCTCTCGCTTTCTCTCCCTCTCTCTTCCCCCCACTCTCTCTCCCCCCCCCCCCCCGCGCTGTCTCTCCCCCCCCCCCCTCTCTCTCTCAGTCTCTCTCTCTCTCTCTCTCTCCCAAAACGCCGTCGGCTAGCTGGCTGGTGGTGGAGGGGGAGGGGGCAGAGGGGGGAGATGAAGGCGGCAAGGTTGAAGTCGATTCGTCACAGGGGAGAAACACCTGTCTCTCGGGGGTCGTGTGTTGGGCGTGTGGTGGTGGAGTGGTGGTGGTTGGTAGTGGTCTGTGGTCCGTTTTGATCCGTTCTCCGGCAGTTTGAAATTCAAACGGTCCTCCAGCCGGTGTCCGACCTTTGGTATCAATGGGCGAGTGCTGGCCTCATGATGGGAACACAAAGGGGACAAAAAGGAAAAGCAAAAAGAAGAAGAAAAGGGAAAAGAAAACGAAAAACGGAAAGTTTGTTCCGCTCTGTCCGGTACATGGGGCAGAGCTATTCAGTATTTTTTTTTGTATTATTAGACAGAACGGTGCTGTCGCGCAGCCCTAGAGTGTGTTGCGCGCGCGCCTGCAGGTGCAGGCACACACACGCACGTGCACGCGCGCGCACATACACACACGCGCGCGCGCGCGCACACACACACACACCGTTGTCACCTCTTTGTTACTTTATTGTAATAAAATTATACAAAATCTTGTTGATCGTCTGTGCTGGCAGGTTAGGCTGCGCACAAACACACATACACACATACACGCGCGTGCGCTCACACACACACACACACACACGCGCGCGCGCGCGCACTCTCTCTCTCTCTCTCTCTCTCTCCTCTCTCTCTCTCTCTCTCTCTCTCGCACACACACACACACATTTGTGCGCGCGGGCGGGCGGGTGGTATTCTCTCTCTCATCTCTTTTTGTCTGCATCCTCCACCGCTCCCTATCACACACGGTGACACACGCATACACACACACACACACACACGCACAGAGAGAGAGAGAGCGCGCATTGACAGTCACAGACATTGAATGCAGGTCAGTGATACATACACACTCCGAGAAATGGGAGGAGGTTCCCTCCGATTTCTGTGCATACACCGTACATATCCTCACACACACACACACACACACACACACACACACACACACACACTTCGGGTAGTTGCTTCTCCATGCGTGGGGAAAAAACTATTTGGACATGTCTGTGATATAGTTTGTTTTGCAGAGGACTGTTAGTCTGTACATTGAATACAGTCAGCAAATCACTGTTATGATGATGCAACAACAGACTTATTAGGCGTTTATGATTGCTGTGAAATGATCGAGGGCAACGAGAACACATGAACAATACATCAGGCGTTTTCTGACTCTGGGTAGATCTGTGCAGTTTCTTGGGTGTTTCAGACTCAAAGTCAGTAAAGGAAAGATGGCTTAAAAAGTCATTTGTGCAAATATCAGTGTATTTATTTATCTGTTTGTCCTGTAATGGCGCCTGGATCCTCACGAGGGACAGGCGTCACTTTTTTCCCCTTAAATTAATTAAATTATTATTATTTGTTATTATTATTGTTATGTATATTTGGTGTCGCTGTGATTATAGTGCCTCCGTAGCCTTGAGGCATGTAGTCATGATAGTATTCAGCCCAGCTGACTCGGGCTACAAGCTGATTGAAAACGGACATATACACTAATCAACATTCCAAGACTTTAGGATCAGAACCAAACCAAGTCCTGCTACTAAAGACTGATCTAAGACCTAGCGTATCACCAGTCACGTTTGAATTTGGTGACCTATATCCAATGGACTAATTGTGACAGTGTTTCGATGTTCAAACACGCTGCCGAAAGTAAATCATTTGAACCGTACTCTCAAGAATTGCACTGTGTAAGCTCAAGAACGCACTATGGAAGATACTGTTCCTGACAACAACTACGACATGAAGAAGATGGTGGGTGTGGAGAGGTGGTGTTTGACTGTACAAGTGTGCTCCTTCCTTTCTTGCACTCTGACCGGTTGAAAGAGAGGAGGCTCGAAGTGCCCGCCTTCTGTGGTGCCGCGATCTGAACAAGCACATCCTCAGCCCATCGTCGAGAGCATCGAGAGGCAGCTGAGGTCCTCAGCAGCCCAGCTCCCCCTCGCACTCCCCCCGAACTCCGATGCTCGAAAACCTTGTCGGTACATCCTTGGCCCAGACGACAGTGGAGATGCGTTGGGTGCGAGCGGGTATCAAAGACGATTCAACGACCATACAGAGGTCTGGAGAGGCGCAACAGCGTCCCGCGGAGATAAAACCCAGCCCCATCTCTACCCCTACAGAGGGGGCCGGAATAGCTCGGTGGTAGAGCGCCAGACTCGTAATCTTGGTGATCCAGCCCTGGCTCGCACGAGACCCGCGACCACCGTCCCCAAGCTTGCACGTGACGGGTGCAAACGCGGCCTTTGTCGGCTTGAAGAAGACAAACGGGACCGCCTACCCCCCGATACCGGGAGAACGAGCGAGCGAGAGAGAGAGAGAGAAATAGAGAGATGGGGGGGGGAGGGGGGGACGGAGGCTGGAGGAGGTGATAACGACTTTTGTGGCAATCGGGGTCTGGGAGGAGGATTCGGCTTGTGTTGTGGCTGCTTCTGGTGGCGGTTGTGGTCGACACCCCCCCTTCCTCCCGTGAGGGAATCATCTGCTGCTGATAGCGAGATTCTGGCCCATCGACCATTGTGTATATAGGTCTGTGTTCTGGCCCCCTGGTGATGCTAGTGAAAGCGGCTCAAGGGTAGAGGCTGTGCCGGGTTTCATTATCAAGGTTTGCCTTCCAAACAGGCCATTTTCTCCTGACGAGGAAAGCCCCGGTGTTGTCCTGAAGTTTTCCTTTTCCTGTCCCCGTTGCACTACTTCTTTTCCCAGAAGGTTCTGTCGGTGGTGTAGACACGCACTCACAATCACCAACACTACCACCGACCGTCCCCTTCCCGCCCCCATACACTTTGTCGACACAACGCAAAGACAGAAACATGCACGCAGGTACACACACACACACACACACACACACACACACACACACACACTCACACACACACACTCACGCACACACACATACACACACACACCCTCGAGACGCACGCACGCACACTCTATCTCTTCCCCTCGTCTCCCTCTCAGCACACGCATACGCATAAACACAAGTTCATGCGCACCACTAAACACATACACCCACGCGCGCGCATTCACACACACACACACACACACACACACACACACACACTGAAACGCGCGCAGACACGCACGCACACACACACTTGCGAGTGCGCCCGCACACACACATACACGCACACACACACACACACACACACACACACACACACACACACGCACACACACACACACACTCCACCTACGTTGTCGGCTGGCCTATAGAAAAAACATTTCTTGAATTGAAATGCACGAGCGCGTGCGCACACACACCCGCATACACACAACACACACACACACAAGCGCGCGCCCGCGCACTACTCGACACGCACACATTTATCCTCCATCTCGTCTCCCTCTCAGCACACGTGCACACATGTTCTTACACGTGCGTGCGTACTGTTTGTTAAACACACGCACAGAGGCGCGCGCGTGCATGCGCCGCACACATGCAGGCACACACACGCACATGCTCACACACACACTCACGCATGCGCGCGCGCGCACACACACACACACACTCCACCCAGGTTTATCGGCTGGGCTATAAAAAAAACAAAATTTGTTGAATTGAAATGCACGTTTGAGCTCACACACCACGCACGCGCCACAAACATGCACTCTCCCTCCTTCTCGTCTCCCTCTCAGCACACATATAATAAACATGTGCGTGCACTACACACACACGCACGCACACTCACCCAACGAACGCATGCGCATATACGCATGCATATTACTCTATACATACACACGCGCGCTTGCACACACACACAACCAATTTTTACACGCAAACCGTACCTTCTAGAAGGTGAACTTTCTCCATGATACATACATACTATGATGAAGCACTCGGTGTGAATCACAGGCATGTGGAGTGTTCATGGGGTAACATGAACAATGTACATTGTCAGCAGACACCGTGAAAACCTTGTTCAGGGGTCCCGTCAAATGTCATATATATATGTGAGCTCAAGGTTTCTGTGACAAATACTTTGTTTTCACTTGATCTGAGATTATGTAGAAAATGGATCCATCTCTCTCTCACTGTATACATGTATTTATATGATTGAGATATATATATATATATATATACAATAATACTAAATATAAATTCCAAGTTTAAGTACCGCACCATTCCAGCAACTTAGTGTTGCAATGACTATAAGAAATATTCAATTATAAACAAAGCTTACTCTTATGTCTTAGATTGAAGAAATAGGGGGAGATAAGCATTCATATATGCAGTGGCAGATTATTCTGCCTAAGCTGTGCTTGTGTGGGTGAATGGGGAAAAATAAAATGATTACTTCTCAAAATGAACCTCCAGAAAGCGTACAGTCTCCAAGGGGGAGTCGATCTCCAATGGGGAGAAAACCCACTAACATATAACTCCTGGTCAGATACCGATATTTCAAAACCTAATTGTTTCTCCTCGGTGACCGCGGAAAGGAGTAATTTGACTCCTCTGCCGTTTCGGTTTGAAGAAGAATGCTATCCCAGAAAAAGCTGGTGTGCAATACCGTAGTATGTTTGTTGAGTTTTCAAAAAAACAACCAAAGGTGCCACCTAAGAAGCAAAAGAAAATCATAAAAGAGCAAAACAAGCTACATTTTCTTGTGAAAAGTAGAAAATATAAAAAGATAACCTCTTAAGACACAAGTGCTGAGGGCTAGTTCCTGGAATGAATCCACAAGGGACTAAATTACAATAAACTAATAAATTCCAAGGATAAGTACCGCACCATTCCAGCAACTTACAGAGCAGCTTGGTGTTGCAATGGCTGCAAGAAATATTCAATTATAAACAACGTTAAAATCAACTCACAAGTCATCTAGAAAAAAAAAATCTTTCCTCCGTAACATCTTCGATTAGATGAAAAAAGTTTCAGGTGGTGTTTTGCAGCTGGCGTTCTAAACAGATACGATGAAGTGCAGACTTGATTGTCTGGAAGCGAGGGGTATGATGGAAAATGGAAGTGCAGACTTGATAGTCTGGAAGCGAGGGGTATGATGGAAAAGCAGCGGATTGCAGAGTGTCGCCGCGGAAAATGTGAATGTTCTAGAACCGTGCTGCTTTCGGTCAAATGAGGAAATTCGTAAAATTTCGGTCATCAGAGGGAGAACGGAGAGAATGTGTAGGCATATATATGATGATATTGACGTACACACAGACACGGTGACATACACACATCACGTGACATGCTTCCAAACCGAGTAACCCGTGGGGAATCGGGCGAAACTGTTTCTCTTTTCATACCTCACTGCTTACCACCCATTCTCAGTCAGTTGCATGTGTGTGTCTTATTTTAATGGAAAAACAAAAGAAAGCAAAGCAAAATAAATGCAGAAAAAAAGCGTCCCAACTAAACAGCGCAGTGTACTTTCAACACACTGTGGTTAGATGTGTTCAAGTTAGTCACGACACATTGTGGTTAGAGGTGATTAGATGTGTTCACGTAAGTCACAACACACTGTGGTTAGAGGTGATTAGATATGTTCACGTAAGTCACAACACACTGTGGTTAGAGGTGATTAGATATGTTCACGTAAGTCACAACACACTGTGGTTAGATGTGTTCAAGTTAGTCACGACACATTGTGGTTAGAGGTGATTAGATATGTTCACGTAAGTCACAACACATTGTGATTAGATGTGTTCGAGCAAGTCACAACACATTGTAGTTAGATGTGTTCGGGTGAGTCACAACACACTGTGGTTAGATGTGTTCACGTAAGTCACAACACACTGTGGTTAGAGAGTAAGCCACAGCACATTGTGGTTAGATGTGTTCACGTAAGTCACAACACATTGTGGTTAGATGTGTTCGGGTGAGTCACAACACACTGTGGTTAGATGTGTTCGGGTGAGTCACAACACACTGTGGTTAGATGTGTTCGGGTGAGTCACAACACACTATGGTTAGAGGTGATTAAATGTGTTCACGTAAGTCACAACACACTGTGGTTAGATGTGTTCAAGTAAGTCACGACACACTGTGGTTAGATGTGTTCGGGTGAGTCACAACACACTATGGTTTGATGTGTTCGGGTGAGTCACAACACACTGTGGTTAGAGGTGATTAAATGTGTTCACGTAAGTCACAACACACTGTGGTTAGATGTGTTCAAGTAAGTCACGACACATTGTGGTTAGATGTGTTCGGATGAGTCACAAAACACTGTGGTTAGATGAGATTAGATGTGTTCACGTAAGTCAGAACACACTGTGGTTGCATTTGTTCAAGTAAGTCACGACATATTGTGATTAGATGTGTTCGAGTGAGTCACAACACACTGTGGTTACATGTGTTCACGTAAGTCACAACACAACTGTGGTTACATGTGTTCAAGTAAGTCACAACACTGTGGTCACATGTGTTCAAGTGAAGCTGCTGACACACGAGCCTTTTCGTCCGTACAGTTGAGACGAAACGTTTGAACCTGTGCGGGTCGAACGGACGGAGTGTTTCACGATAGTTTTAAAACCTTCGAGTTTGATCCCACATGCCGCTTCAAAGGACTGTACAATTGAATACGAAGCTTTTTCTTGAATATTTAGATTCTTATAATTTTTTGAGTTGACATTCCAAAGCACATTATGGCCTTGGTACGATTTAATCAAATGTTTGGTCTCCGAATCGGACAGCCTGACCGCCTTGCTGGACGACGCCATTTTTCCTTTGTCATGGGTGTTGGCTCAATGCTGAGCGTTGATTGGTTGGAGGATACTTACTAACTGCTCGTTTCGAATAGATCACGGTGTATCTCAAACGGTAGGGATGCCGAAGTCCGTTTGAGATGTACGTTTACTATGAGTATGACAGTTTGGGATCGGGTTCGACCGGTACTTCCGAAGCGTACGGGCGGGGAGGCTCGTGTGTCAGCCGCTTTAGTCCCAAAACATCTCCATCCATGACATGACTTGAACACATCTGATGTTGATGTAACTCTCAGGCCTTTTTGACAGTAACCCTCAGACCTTGTTGACCGTAACAGTAACACGTGTGTGCAATACATGTCCAAAAGATCAACGGTCACTTTGGGCAGAGCATACTACATTACCGAGATACGACACTTGGGGGTTTTCCGTAAGACCGCGGACTAGGTTACGGCCCTTAGTCAGCACGTGTAAACTCAGCTCCAACATAGCGACGCGCAAGAAGCAAGGAGGCGAAGCCTGCAGCGCTATCGGTTGTTCAAACGCTCGCAACAAAATCGATTGTGAAGGGCTGGCATTTTTTCGTTTTCCAAAGGATGAAGAAAGGTATGTACAAACTTTATTGCATTTTATTAATTATTGGCAGAGTAAACCACGTAAGCAATACGGTGTGGGACTATGCATCTGGTGCAACTTGAGTCTAGTCTAGATCAAGTTTATAGTATGACTATGAAGCCACATGGGCAGATTTTAAAAAGTTTTTATATATATATGTAAGGAAAGAGCAATGCGCATACCTTGTTTCTTCTAGTGTGTGTGTGTGTGTGTGTGTGTGTGTGTGTGTGTGTTGTGTGTGTGTGTGCGTGCGTGTGTGTGTGTGTGTGCGTGCGCGCGTGTGCGCGTGCGTGCGTGCGTGTTTTCGTTAGTCCTTGTATTGTAAAGCGCTTAGAGCTAATTTAGGATTTGCGCTATAGAAATATTCATTATTATTATTATTATTAAGCATACTGGCTTATTTACAGTCCCGTTAGCTAAACAACTAGGCGGCGGGGAAAACCAGACCACGCATACCGTGCCCTCACATGGCCAGTGATGTTTATGTTGATAATGACAGTGCCGACACACGTGTTTCATCACCGAATCTCTCTCTGTCTCTCTCTCTGTCTCTCTCTCCTCTCTCTCTCTCTCTCTCTCTCTCTCTCTCTCTGCGTGCAGTTGCATGGCTTGTGTGTGTGTGTGTGTGTGTGTGTGTGTGTGTGTGTGTGAGAGAGAGAGAGAGAGAGGAGAGAGAGAAAACCATTACTAACCCCCCTCCACCCCCAGCATACTCGTGTGTAAACCTACATGTATCAATGACCGTTTCATGTCTAGGCCTATCTCGTCGCAATGTCTATTTTGAGGTTGATGTGTGTATTTGAAATTGTGTGCTTCTTCTTTGCTCGTATTTTAAACAAGACATTTTTTGCAAATTTTTGCAGACTGTTTGGAAAATGCAACCAGTTTTGTTTTAATCCATCTTGTATTGATGGCAGAACTTTTTTCTATGTTTTGTGGGATGAGACGGACTGCATTACCCCCTCCCACCCCCCACCTCCACCCCTTTCATTATGCCATTGTTGGACGTTGTTATAAACTGACACAACACAATTAAAGTTTGATTTGGAGACAAATAAATGGTCTTTTTTTTAATTTAGAACAAGCCACAAACTCTCTCTCTCTCTCTCCCCACCCCACCTTCACCCATCTTACCACAGTCATGCACACACACACACACAACACACTATACATACATAAATATACATGCGTATGCATGCACACATGCAGTGCACACACGCACCTACATGCACACGCACACAAACACAAGGAGGGCCAAAAAATGTGTAGAGGCATTTGAATCTGTCGTCACAAACTGCTGAAGCAGTTCAAGGTAAAGTTATGACAACAAATGCGGCCCGACGGGCGTCGTTGTTTACATCACGGCAACGTTTTCACATAGCAGCCGCGAGC
>CM031602.1:63300556-63338056 GCA_018398815.1 Conus ventricosus
TTTGTTGCGGTTGTTGTCAACAGCAACACGAGGACGGCGAAATGGGCCATACAGCATCCGCCACGTAGCGCCTTTTTAAGGGTGAGGGGGGGGGGGGGGGGGGGGGGGGGGTGAGGAGCTTTATCAATATTATAACGATCAGTCCAGGATTTTTTTTTCCAGTCCGGTGTGAAGGTGAGCAATCCATGAGGGGAGTGGTGGCGAACTGGTAGTGGTGTGTGTAATAGAGGGGAGTGGAGGATTAGAGAGAGAGAGAGTGAGTACGTGGATGGTAAGGTAAGGTAAGGTAAGGTAAGGTAAGGTAAGGTAATGTTGCTTATAGCCCAGCCGACCGCAAACGGCCATATCAGGGCTGTCACCACGTTAAAATCGACTCACAAATCATTCATTCACACAACTCTTAAAAATACATCTTCTAAAAACCCACCCGAGATTTTGTTAAAAATCTTTCCACTGTACAATCTCAGGAGGGCA
This sequence comes from Conus ventricosus, assembly GCA_018398815.1. NCBI lineage: Eukaryota > Metazoa > Mollusca > Gastropoda > Neogastropoda > Conidae > Conus > Conus ventricosus. The sequence goes on from CM031602.1 coordinate 63,301,031, forward strand.
GATAATCATACGTGTCTTTCCTCAGTTCTATTTTCCTTACATTATTATCATTTTCCCAACTAAATGTCCCGTGTCTTCATTAACTTCAGTACGTTTTGAAGCGAACCACATTCAAACTGAAGATTGTTGTTGTTTTTGTTGTTTCAACATGCCAAAATTCTTCTGTGGTTTTTCAGAAACTGTCAAAAGTGAATGGTGTATTTGTTGACTCCCCCCCCCCCCCCCCCCCTCTTTTTTTTTTTTTAATAAAAATTGAACAGTCCAGCGCATATGTTGAATAGACATACTGATCCGCTCCTAAATATTTCTTATATTTTAAACGGCGAAAGACGATTTGTAAAATGTGACATTGATGAGAAATATGCCAGCCGTGATGAGAAATACGCCAGCCAGCACTACACGCGTCTCGGCGCTGGAAAATTGGATCCACAGTCCTCAGTGGATCGGAAGTCGGTTTGATAGAGAACTTTTTTTTAAACATTTCTTTAATGAACAGATGTGTCCATAAACAACTTATTGAACTGAAGCAACAAGAAGCAAATGCTTATGATGTGCTCAGTAACAGAAAATTTAACAACAAAAAACACATCGGCAAATTGCATAATCAACATTGACCCGTAAGACAAAGAAAAATGCTGAATATCATATGGGAAAATTCGTAGAAATCTTAGTTTAAATCAAAAGACAGGTAGAGAACTAGACAGAAATAGAATGAACCGGTCACAGGAACAACCTGTTCCTCTGCCTACGAGCGCAGCAATGCTCGCCTCATCACGAGTTTCCTCGAGGGGGGGGGGGGGGGGGGGGGGGTAGCCGTACAGATTCCGTGGATAGCACGCTGTTGTGACAAGTGTCGGGCTTCTGTCATGTCCTTCCTGATGTCAGCCCACAAGCATCCGTCAGGCAGGATTGGCCGAGGTTAAAATGAACAGACCCGAGTAAGATTCTCCCCTAGCAACGGGTCCAGGGCGCTCCCACCCTCTCCCCAAGAACACTTATTTTCTCCAGGAAATTAAACTGCAGGTTTTACCGCCTGGCACTTCCATGGCATGAGGCTCTTCTAGACGCTCTCCACAGGCCTGCCAGAACTAACAAGCTGTTGCAAAGCCAAGCCGTTCAGCCGGGATAGCGTTGAGTGGACAAACACTCATTCCCCAATCCCCTCTCCGGAGCCCGGACTACGCCCCTTCAGCCCTTCATGAATCGGTACCCCCGGCGCCTCGTCGCCCCCTCGTCACACCAATCGAGGGTTCTCCCCCTTAATCTTCTCGCCACGTCCCCTCCTCCTCCTCCTCCTCCTCCTCCTCCTTCTTCTGTCCCTCGGGCTGTTCCCCAGTGCAACGGACAACAGTGAAAGGCGGTGGGGGGAATGGAGGAGCCGTCAACACGCACACAACAGCAGGCCCCTCCCAATGACTGGGGACAGTGGGGGTGGTGAAGTGGCGTACCGGCCCGACTATCGATTACCTGTAAGATCTCCTTTCAACACCCTCACTCCCCGCCGCGGCTTGTCCCGGTCATTGTCAGGATTAGTCTTTGAACGGGTTGGGGAAGGGAGAAGAGTTTGTGTGTGTTGGGGAGGGTGTGTGTGTGTGTGTGGGGGGGGGGGGGGGGGGGGGGGGGGGGGGGGGGGGGTGTTGCGTGAAGACTGGAGTGGTCGATAGAGCGGGACGCCGTTCCAGTCTGTTTGGGGTACACGCCACAATTGGTTTGGGCGCTAAATCACCGTATAATCCACGTGAGCGTTTGAGGCCTACCATAATTTTAAGCCCAGCATGTAATGTCGACTGATGATGATTGACAAAAGAACAACTCCCTACCAATTATTTCCCTTGTTTTGGGGGGGGATTTCTACCGATGAAATCACAATCTTCAAATACATGACCTTCTCCCTAGTTGACGTCACTTTTCAGGCCTTTGCACTCACCGTGAGCCTATCTTTTCGCCAGGTGGAAGAATCCAAAAGAGTCCCATTCCTTTGATTGTCATCTGTCTGCTTGGAACCACCTGGCTTTGTGCTTTGATTGCCATATGAAAGAAAATGAGGAGAATCAACTTTCAGGCACAATAAAAATCCTCAAAACAGTCTAATTCTGCCAGTCTATTGAGTACTGACTTTTCTAGGCAAGGCCCTGGTCCATTAATTTTGGGTGTTCAGCCTGTGCCGTCTATGTGGTACCTGCTGCCTATTGTGGGTTACCCTCTCCCAGTGTTGTGCTTCAGACGGCCCCCTTACCTGCGCCTGGGGAGGGGGGTGGAGGGTAAGGTGTCTGTGGATCGCATCCGTGCGGTAAGGTCCCCATTCGGTTTCAGCCTCGCGGGCAAACGGCTTTGATGTATAGCAAATGGTGGTTGGTGTTCATGCTGTTCTGTGGACGATTCCCCAGTGCTCGCCAGCATATTCTATGCTGGTCAGTGTGTGTGTGTGTGTGTGTGTGTGTGTGTGTGTGTGTGTGTGTGTGTGTGTGTGTGTGTGAGAGAGAGAGAGAGAGAGAGAGAGAGAGAGAGAGAGAGTTTGTGTGTCGAAGTGTGTGTGAGTGGGTTCGCGTGAGAGACAGATTGTGTGTGTGTGTGTGTGTGTGTGTGTGTGTGTGTGTGTGTGTGTGTGTGAGAGAGAGAGAGAGAGAGAGAGTTTGTGTGTCGAAGTGTGTGTGAGTGTGAGCGCGTGAGAGAGAGAGAGAGAGAGAGAGAGAGAGAGAGAGAGAGTTTGTGTCTATGTGTGTGTGTGTGTGAGAGAGAGAGAGAGAGTTTGTGGTCGAGAGGTGTGTGTGCTGAGGAGTGTTTGTGTAAGAGAGAGAGAGAGAGAGAGAGAGACTATCATGTTATACACCCAACGTCTGTCAGTATCGTTGGTCCCGCCGAATCACATGATTGTCCGTAGTAAAAGCCTATTGAAGGTTGAAGACATAACCTTTGTCCAGGTCGTCACAGACTGTAGTGAGTTCTCCATACGAGTTGTACAACTGTGAGCTACGTCCGCTTCTTTCTTCTGAAGCCGTCGTCGGCCATACTCAAAGACACACTGGCCGGAAGATGAGGGTTTTGGTTCTAAACATCATAACCATGTTCGCCATCTCTTGCCTGTCTGTCTGTCTGTCTGTCTGTCTGTCTCTCTCTCTCTCTCTCTCTCTCTATCTATCTATCTATGTCTCTCTCTCCCTCTCTCTCTCTCTCTCTCTCTCTCTCTCTCTCTCTCTCTCTCTCTCTCTCTCTCTCTCTCTCTTGTGATATTTCTGTTCTCTTTCTCTCTGATATTTTTTGTTGTCATTCTGTCTGTCTGTCTGTCTGTCTGTCTCTCTGTCTCTCTCTCTCTCTCTCTCTGTTCATCTGTGTGTGTGTGTGTGTGTGTGTGTGTGTGTGTGTGTGTGTGTGTGTGTGTGATATCCCTGTTGTCATTTCTTCTTGCCTGCGGTCCAAGACGAGATAAGACTTCCCCTCTTCCCGTCTGTTACGCAACTCTTCCCTGATCCCTCCCCCCCTCCCCCCATCCACAACCCTACATCCCTCCCCCATCCTCCTCGCCAACCTCTTCTCTTCCAGACCCGGCGCTAGCGGCTGAATCTGGTCAGGTTACCGTTTGAACCGACAATAGACACAGGGCGCATTTATAGACTGGTCCAGTTTTAAATGTGAATGGTACTGGCCCACCTGCCGACCGACCAACACAACGCTCTTTCTTCCCCCCGTCACCTCCGTAGAGGCCCTGGGTAGAAACAAGTCCCGTGTTGTCCTCACACAGCGGGATCTGGCTCCTCACACTGTGTCGGTCAACATCGCGCCACGTGGAGAGAGAGAGAGAGAGAGAGAGAGAGAGAGAGGGGGGGGGGGGGGGGCGGTCAAAGAGCTGACCCTCCCGTCTGAAGACCCATTCATCCAGGTCCCGGAGACTGACCGGGGCATGGATTGGTCACACTGGGCCGGAGTGTTCGGTGCTAGGGCGGCGTGCGTCACGCTGAGATCCCCTTGGAGAGGGCCTCTTTGGTTAGGAGAACAGGACAGACAGTAAAACTCATCGAGCGCCGCTGGCCGAGGGTCTGTGAAATGTGCCAAAGCTGTGTCCGTGGGGTCAGCAGGATCGTAGAGTCCTGTCCCCCTCTGTAGGGCCTGTGTCTTTGGCAGTACGTCGTCCGTGTCAGTAGCGTCATAAACACTACCCCCCCCCCCCCTCCCCGGTCTGTAGGGCCTGTGTCTTTAGCAGGACGTCGTCCGTGTCAGTAGCGTCATGAACACTACTCCCCCCTCCCCCCCTCCCCTAACCGGGCTGTAGGGCCTGTGTCTTTGGCAGGACGTTGTCCGTGTCAGTAGCGTCATGAACACTACTCCCCCCCCCCCCCCTCCTCTAACCGGTCTGTAGGGCCTGTGTCTTTGGCAAGACGTTGTCCGTGTCAGTAGCGTCATGAACACTACTCCCCCCCCCCCCCCTAACCGGTCTGTAGGGCCTGTGTCTTTGGCAAGACGTTGTCCGTGTCAGTAGCGTCATGAACACTACTCCCCCCCCCCCCCCCAACCGGTCTGTAGGGCCTGTGTCTTTGGCAAGACGTTGTCCGTGTCAGTAGCGTCATGAACACTACTCCCCCCCCCCCCCCCCTCTCGCTCTGTAGGGCCTGTGTCTTTGGCAGGACGTTGTCCGTGTCAGTAGGATCATAGACACAACCACAACACACACCCCCTCCGCCGTCTGTAGGGCCTGCGTCTCTGGCAGGATGTTGTCCGTGTCAGTAGGATCATAGACACTACCACAACCCCCCCCCCCCCCCCCCCCCCCCCTCTGTAGGGCCTGTGTCTTTGGCAGGATTTGTCCGTGTCTGTGAGATCAGAGACACTACCCCCCCCCCCCCCCTTCCCCTCTGTAGGGCCTGTGTCCTGGTTTGGCAGATGTTGTCTGTGTCAGTAGGATCGTAGACAATACCCCCCCCCCCCTCTATAGGGCCAGTGACAGGTGTTGTCCTGACAGTAGTATCATAGACACCACACCTCCACCACCACCACCACCACCCTCTATAGGGCCAATGACAGTGTTGTCCGTGGCTGGAGGATCAGAGACACACCCCCACCCCTCCCCCCTTTGTATGTCAGTGTCTTGGCAGGACGTGATCCGTGTCAGGAGGAGAGCAAAAGCTTGTGGAACCTGTATCATCAGGAGGAAAACATTGTATTTGTACCAGCTGGATTATGTTTTCCGTGGGCTAGTAGAAGGGAAAAGAGCTGCGCAGTCTCTGTCTGACAGGAAGGGGAAATGGTGTTTTGTGTGTCAGCAGGAAGGACAAAGGTGCGTCATCCGTGTCAGCAGGAGGAAAAGAGTTGTGTTGTCTGTGTCACTAGGAAGGAAAAAGTTTTCTGTTGTCTGGTCGGTAGGAGGACAAACGTTGCGTTGTCTGTGTCAGCAAGAGAAAAAGTTGTGTCGTCTGTGTCAAGAAGAGGAAAAGTTGTGTCATCTGTGTCAAGAAGAGCAAAAGTTGTGCCATCTGTGTCAACAAGAGGAAAAGTTGTGTCATCTGTGTCAACAAGAGGGAAAAGTTGTGTCATCTGTGTCAAGAAGAGAAAAGTTGTGTCATCTGTGTCAAGAAGAGCAAAAGTTGTGCCATCTGTGTCAACAAGAGGAAAAGTTGTGTCATCTGTGTCAACAAGAGGGAAAAGTTGTGTCATCTGTGTCAACAAGAGGGAAAGTTGTGTCATCTATGTCAACAAGAGGGAAAAGTTGTGACATCTGTGTCAGCAAGAGGAAAAGTTGTGTGATCTGTGTCAGCAAGAGGAAAAGTTGTGTCATCTGTGTCAACAAGAGGGAAAAGTTGTGTGATCTGTGTCAACAAGAGGAAAAGTTGTGTGATCTGTGTCAACAAGAGGAAAAGTTGTGTGATCTGTGTCAACAAGAGGAAACGTTGTGTGATCTGTGTCAACAAGAGGACAAGTTGTGTCATCTGTGTCAAGAAGAGGAAAAGTTGTGTCAACAAGAGGGAAAAGGTTGTGTCATCTGTGTCAGCAAGAGGAAAAGTTGTGTCATCTGTGTCAGCAAGAGGAAAAGTTGTGTCATCTGTGTCAGCAGAAGAAAACGTTGTGTTGTCTGTGTCAGCAAGAGGAAAAGTTGTGTCATCTGTGTTAGCAAGGGGGAAAAGTTGTTTTGTCGCTCAGCTAGAGGGAAAAGTTTTCTCGTCTGAATCGGTAAGAGTACGTTTTATCTGAGTCTGCATGAGTATTGTTAGGAGGAAATGGTTACGTGGCCTATGCCGGTAACAGAACGAAGCTGCAGCGTCCATTTTAGTAGAAAGGAGATTAAAAGAAAAGAGAAAAGAAGCAGAGCTCCTTTGATGTGTAACACAACAAGACGACATTGAAAAAAAAAAAATCCCATTGCAGTCCGACGTGAGCCAAGTCAGTGTGCTCAGAGTTTCCGTGGATCGAAGTTTCGAGCGCTGATGACAAAAGACGTGATGATTTGCGTTGATTCGAAAGCTGTTTTTTCTCTTAATATTGACCATACGATGAAAGAACTTCTTCAAGTTCTTTTTCCCAAGTACTTTGATTGGTTTATTCGTTGACATTTTTTTGTGGTGTTATGAGCGGGTTCAGAGGTTCACAAAAGACCGAATTTCTGAGAGAAATCACGAGCAGCAAGCTTGCTTGTAGAGTATCTTGAATGGTAATTCTTGCTTCTAGAGCACCGTGAATGGTAATTCCTTCCTGCATAGCATCGTGAATGGTAATTCTTGCTTGTAGAGCATCGTGAATGGTAATTCTTACTTGTAGAGCATCGTGAATGGTAATTCTTGCTTGTAGAGCATCGTGAATGGTAATTCTTGCTTGTAGTGCATCGTGAATGGTAATTTTTTCTTGTAGAGCATCGTGAATGGTAATTCTATCGGGAATAGAAACTCAAGGGAAAGAGGACGGATTAGTTCAGCGGGGAGAAGGCGGGGAGGAAGCAGGGGTAGGGGACTGGATAAGAGGGGTTTGGGCTATCATTTTCATTCATTCATGGTGAGATTTACGTCTTATTGACCAGAAGGATCGATGCGCCGCCCGACACTGACCTCTCACATCAGTGTCCTTCAATTTGACAAAGGAGATCTGCCACCTCTCCCTCGGCGTCCGCTGCTATGCCACACTCGCAGCGAACTGTCCGCTGTTATCACTACGCAGGCTTATATGTAGCTCGGTAGATAATGACTGACTGAAGAGATTCCTCAGTCACCTTAGTCGCCGACGTTCCTGTGTGTGTGTGTGTGTGTGTGTGTGTGTGTGTGAAATGAGGGACCTCCCGCACCCTCCCTCCCGCCTCATCCTCTCGGGAAAATCACCCCTTTAAAGAACGGATCTACTACCGTGTGGCACCGTCACAAGAGAGGCCTGGGGGAGAAGCAAGGGTGTCTGTTTTCAGCAGTGGCAGGTATCATTCCTGTCACACTTCAGCTAGCCGCACGTGCACCGCCTGCACAGCGTAGCCCCCCCCCCCCCCACCCCCATCCCCGTCTCTCCATCCCACCCCCAACACACGGGCCCTGGCCAGAACACTGGTCACTTCAACGGTTGGCAGCAGCAGTGGCGGCAGCAGGAAAATGAAGCGAAGGCTGATGATGTCCAGCAGTTAGTTAACAAGGAGGGGATAACTGTGGGACCGTTGTGTGGGTTCAGCCCAGGCAGGTATATCGGGGTTCGGGGAGGAGGGGGGGGGGGGGGGGGGCTCCTCATTAACCTTCCGGGATCATATTACCCGTGTGGCAGGCAGGTCAAGACTGGGCCTTGTTCGTGTCAGGGATCCCCGAGCGCCCCCCCCCCCCCCCCTCCCTCCCATCCACCACCACCACCACCACCACCGATCTGGTTGTCAGGGGGTGCCAGAGACCCGATACTACCGCGGCTAATTACGTGCTGGGGTCCACCACAGTGGGGGAGAGCACCGGGCATAATTAGCCAGGGTGTCGTGTGTGTGCAGGCCTGGCAGTGTGATGCGATGCTGCAATACCGGGAGTCTGGTGTTCTCTATCTGCGCAGGCGACGTGCGGCCCGATAGAGGCGTAGCCTGGGGTGGAGCGTGTTCTGCTCCCGTGGGTGTCTTGCGAAGAAGACGGGAGGGACGTTGAGGAGGTGCGCGTTGTCTTTAGGTGTGAAGCGTGCCTGTGTGTAGTGGGTTCGAGAGAACTTTAACCCCGACCCTCCCGTATCCCTCTTCTTTGGTCTTCTCACATTACATTTCCTGCGCCCCATCCCCCCTCTGTCTGTCTGTCTGTCTGTCTCTCTCTCTCTCTCCTCTCTCTCTCCTCCTCTCTCTCTCTCACTCTCCTCTCTCTCTCTCTCTCTCTCTGTTCCCCTCTATCTCTCCCTTCTCTCTGTGTCTGACATCTGCCTGTCTGTCTTTGTCTCTCTTCTCTGTCTGTCTGTCTGTCTGTCTCTCTCTCTCTCTCTGTCTCTCTGTCCCATCTGTCTCTCCCTTCTCTCTGTGTCTGTCTTCAGCCTGTCTGTCTTTGTCTCTCTTCTCTGTCTGTCTGTCTGTCTGTCTCTCTCTCTCTCTCTCTCTCTCTCTCTCTCTCTCTCTCTCTCTCTCTTCTCTCTGTGCCTCTTCCTTCACTACTCTGTCTCTTTCTATCTGTTTATCTATGTTTCCCTCATCCATCCCCACCCTCTCTCTCTCTCTCTCTCTCTCCTCTCTCTCTCTCTCTCTCTCTTCTCTCTCTTCTCTCAGCGCGTGCGTGTGTATGTGTGTCTATGTGTTTCAGTACGATGTCTCTGAGTACAGGCTGATTTTGGTATTAAAAGCACAACAGCTTCTTTTTATTAAACAAAGCTGGTACTCTCTTTAAGTGGAAAGCACGGAACTACACAACTGGCTGTATAGCTTTGGAAGTATACTTCTTCAAGCAGGACGATAATTCGATAATCACGAACAGGTGGCATTGAATTTGTCTCGCCAGACATTGAGCAAGCACTCTCGGCCTATATGTCCATAAAAGAACGGTTCCATACTGATCGAATCACCTATACTGTCATCCAGTTCATCTTGGGGTTGCTGTTGGGAGGATGGGACGCTTTTTTTTTTCAGTTGTAAAGAATGCGAAACTATTCGTGAAAAAATGCATAATTTTTCACGTGAATATTGCTGAAAATGAAGAGACCGTTGTGGTGTTGAAATAGTCGTGACGATGAATCTGTGAATCACTTGCAATAAGTATTTTCGAGGCATTGAACATAATGATGATAATGATGCGATAATTATGATGATGATAACGATGACAATGATGGTGGTGATGGTGATGATAATGATGATGATGGTTGTGATGATGATGAAGATGACGATGAAGATGGTGATGAAGATGAAGATGAAGATGATGATGATGATGATGATGACCCGCACCGCTGTAGTGAGAAAAGGAAAGGAACTCTACTGGGGACGGCACTTTGTTGTTGCTGTTCTTGTTGTTTGTTCAATTTGATTTACTGGGGAAAAAATCAAACAAACAAATATACAAACAAAATGAAAAGAGGCGTAGCACCGGGTGGTCGAGGGACACGCAGGCGGATTTTGCATGGAATTCAAAGCTTTCTGTTGCTAATGCATGATTGCTTTGGATTTGTTCTTTTCGGTATAATCTTGTTGTTTTGGGACCTTGCCCCCCCCCCCCCCCCCCCCCCCTTGCTATGCCATCAAGGATGCGTTTTATGGCTAATGGCATAAAAATGTTCAGTGCGGAATGTTCTCTCTCTTTGTCTGTCTCTGTGGTGTGTGTGTGTGTGTGTGTGTGTGATTTGCAATGCTTTGCAGCTGCTATATAATAACCCAAACTATATTCAATTAAAATTAATGTATGCCCTTCCCCTACTGGTACCTCTTCCGTCTTTCTCTTTCCCAGAAACAACGGATCTGCACGACTGATAGCGTGGCTGATAGCGATGAAAGAAGAGGGGACGGGTGAACTGTCGTGTTACCTCACTCTTTGTCCTCTCACAGGTGTCAGTTCCCTCCCTGCTTTTCCCTGTGGCTTAGTCCTCTCCCCCCCCCCCCCCCCCCCATCATCCGTCACAACCATCCGCATCCCCCACCCCACCACCCTCACCCACCCACCACCTAAACAACAGGTGGGTGCATTTGCATGGCAGTGTAGACTTCGTCCTGACCACGGCTTGCTGAGTCTTCTTTCGACCAGGGAGCGGCAGCACTGTGATTGTGCAATTCGGGGACGGTCGCACGTACGTGTGGCGGGCGGCCGGCCGCTCCTGAGCGCCAACTACCGGTCAACAGTCCGCTGGTGTGTCCCATCGCTTTGCAGTTTGCCGACTGGGTTGACAGAACGCTGGCACGTGGCACGGTTGATGATGCAACCACGGTCTTTGTCCCTGTCTTCGCGCACTGTTCCACTGCCAAGCATCTATGGCGAAATGCTCGCATAAAAAAAAAAAATTACTCTACACACCTTTGCGCCCAAACAGTGGCGGTATGATGTTTTGTCTCCTCCTGTAACTCCGTTGAACATCACACTGAAAAGTACTAATCACACGGGGAGGACGGAGGAGCAATCTTCCAAGAAATTATATACATTGTGGATTGAATAAAACATTGATTACGACATCAAAACACATCTACTGTTTTTGACGCAGGTGATCATCGAGTGTAAGCTGGTGATTTTTTTTTTTGAATGACAGAAAAGCTTTAATTAATTATCAACTTTATAACTAAAGCAAACTCTTGTACTTAGTGTAAACAAACGTGAGTTCACAGTTTTTATTTATCACGAAGTTTTTATTTTTTGTTTGTTTATTAGTTTGTTTTTTTGTCATACGTGTCACGATTGATATGTTATGTTATGTCCCTGAAAATGATGAGGTGTCCCTGATTTTGGAGATTTGTGTCCCTGAAAGTAGGAAACTGGGGTAGGCATCTCTGAAGTAACCCGTGTTAACTGCTGCACACTGTGCGGTAACCTGACAGTGAGTTGTCTTTGAATAAAAGAACGCGTTTGATTATCGACCATGGGACTAACGTAAGCCGCGTAATAACGGCTCCTTTTCCAGCAGTATGGCAATTAGTGGTTTAAGAGAAGAAGAAAAAGCTGTATGAAAAATCTTGTTTAAAGTAAGCCATGTCATCACGGCACAATGTCCGTGCGCTATCTGTGTGCCCGGAAGATCATAATTACATTTTTGTCAGAAAACGGCTGTGGTATCTGACAACAAAATGGATACAGTGAAGCGAAAACGACGACTGTCACTGGTTTTGACGCTGTCAACACATCAGGTTATGAGTTAATTAGGGTCATCAAGAGAGAGAGAGACAGAGAGAGAGAGAGAGAGAGAGAGAGAGAGAGAGAGAGAGAGACTGCTGCACTAATGACGAGGGTGTTGATTTGGCTGCAAGCTTTTTCTGTGAATCAACGCGGTCACAACTCTGGCATGGCCGTTTGCGGTCGGCCGGGTTGTAAGCATCTCTCTCTCTCTTTTTTTTTTCTTTTCTGTGAACCAGCCCCGTTGGGAAAGAAGAAAAAAAGAAGACACGAGTGATTGATTGTGACCCGGAAAACCGACGGAAGTAAAACGGGTTATGATGACAGTTATTTGGCACTTCCATCAATCTTCGCCTTTCCTCCGTTAGTGCTTTCGCCGCTTGTTAGATAGATAGACTGCGCAATAATATTAAGAAAGCATCATCATACGAGCCTTATGCGGCGATATCGAACTGAAACGCAAGGAGACAGATTATAAGGAAATGATAAACATTCACATTTTTATTGGCGTGAAAGGAATAACTAAGTTCACATTAAAAAAAAAGAACAACCCTAACTACAAAACGAGCAATAAATAAATTCATAGATATCGGCTTTTGAAGAGAAGAAAGCGCTATACAGATCATAAATTATCTCTATCGGCTTTTGAAGAGAAGAAAGCACCAGACAGATCGCCAAACCTGGCTTCCCGCTGCGGCTGCGCTGATAAGCTTCGTCTTCTGGGGTGGATCGGTTCGTGCTCTCTCTCTCTCCTTCCCCCACCCTCACCCACCCCTCTTCCCGCACACTCTTCCCCCTACTCCCCCGCTGCTTACCGTCACCTTTCTGTTCCTACCTCGCGCATACCCTCACCCACCCCACCCCACTGTTCCTCTTTCAAGTCCACTATCACCACCCCAACCCCTTCGCCTTTGAACGTCAACACCTCTCGGGCGTGTCGTGGCTGGGTGTGGCTTTTCAGTTGGGGAAGGACACGGGGGTTAGGAACGGTCGGCGTGACGAAGGTCTCCATCAGTCACAGTCGTGTCCACTTTGTCTTTGAGGCGGTCTTGTGACGGACAGGACGCGTCACCCGAAACTCCACCCCCTCAACGAGCGAACTGTTCTCGTGACAGTCAGTTGCCTTTATAACCGCTGTGCGCGAGTGTGTGGAAAGCAAGACGTTGCTGAAGGTAAGACAGTACCACACTTGGTGTCCGACTTCTGCTTGAGTTGATTCGATTCATGTCTCTGTTCTGTGTGCTTCGTTTCTTGCTAGAGTTTGAGAAAAGTTTGATCGGTCAGTCTTAGTCTTTCTCTCATTATGATGGTTTAATATATATATATATATATTGAATTATAAACAAAGCTTGCTCGTATGTCTTAGATTGAAGAAATAGGGGGAGATAAGCATTCATATCTGCAGTGGTAGATATCTACAGCAGTCATTGCAACACCAAGCTGCTCTGTATGTTGCTGGAATGGTGCTCGGTACTTATCCTTGGAATTTATTAGTTTGTTGTATTTGTATATATATATATATAATTGTAAACAAAGCTAGCTCTTATGTCTTAGATTGAAGAAATAGGGGAGATAAGCATTCGTATCTGCAATGGTAGATAATTCTGCCTAACAGTATGTGCTTGAGTGGGTGAACGGGTAAAAATAAAATAAATGTTTCTCAAAATGAGCCTTCAACAAGCTTATAGTCTCCAAGGGGAATACAATCTCTAATGGAGAGAAAACTCACTAACATACAATTCCTGGTCAGATACCCATATATAAATTTCGAAACCTGATTGTTTCTACTTAGTGACCGCGGAAAGTGGTAATTTGACTCCTGCCTTTTCGGTTTTAAGAAGAATTCTATCCCAGAAAAAGGCTAGTGTGCAATACCGTAGTATGTTTGTTGAGTTTTAAAAAAACAACCAAAAGTGCCACCTAAGAAGCAAAAGAAAATCATGAAAGAGCAAAAGAAGCTACATTTTCTTGTGAAAAGTAGAAAATATAAAAAGATAACCTCATAAGACAAGTGCTGAGGGCCAGTTCTTGGAATGAATCTTCAAGGGACTAAATTACAAAAAACTAATAAATTCCAAGGATAAGCACCGAGCACAATTCCAGCAACTTACAGAGCAGCTTGGTGTTGCAATGACTGCAAGAAATATTCAATTATAAACAAAGCTTGCTCTTATGTCTTAGATGGAAGAAATAGGGGGAGATAGGCATTCGTATCTGCAGTGGTAGATAATTCTGCCTAACAGTATGTGCTTGAGTGGGTGAACGGGGAAAAATAAAACATTCTTCTCAAAATGAGCCTTCAACAAGCTTATAGACTCCAAAGAGAATACAATCTCCAATGGAGAGGAAACTCGCTAACATACAACTCCTGGTCAGATACCGATATTTCGAAACCTGATTGTTTCTCCTCAGTGACCGCGGAAAGTGGTAATTTGACTCCTCTGCCTTTTCGGTTTTAAGAAGAATGCTATCCCAGATCGCAGAAAAAGGTCCATTTATTCACTCCATTCACCACTTTGGCTTCACAAGGGGAGTATTGTGTATGTTAATGTCTGTACTTTTTTCTTTTGTCGCTGAGGAAGGCATATTGCCGAAAATTTCTTGTCATGTGTGTTGTGCATTAAAACTGCGTTACTTCACACTTTGTTTTGTGTGCTCTTCCGCTTTTTCGTCGTATATATATATATATATATATATATATATGTATATGTATGTATGTATGTATGTATGTGTAATTGATTTTAGTACAAGCTTAGAATTCTAACGGCATGTAACTATGCCATTTTACCTTTGTAAAATAATCATATTCTCTCTCTCTCTCTCTCTCTCTCTCTCTCTCTCTCTCTCTCTCTCTCTCTGTGAATGATTTCAAATCAGTGATAATTATTTCTTTAAAATTGGGGGTCAGACTAAATATTTTATGGTATGAACAAATTCCAATCGCCATGCAATGATCATCGGAAGCCCGGTGGAACCTACGACGAAACGGTAGACTGGCCGTCCTTGCTCTGTGAGCAACACATTCGTATGTCCAGAACGGAGCAGTTTTGATTATCCGAAATGGTCATGTTCAATAGTTCGTTGCGACTTTTGTTCATTCGCTGTATGATCACCCACTAGCTACACCTGAACTGTCGGATTTTGATTCTGAAAAGCCGAAATTCCTACGGTTTTCCATGCTTTTCCCACTTAGCTGAAATACGTGATTTTGTGGTCCAATCATAGACTGGATAGGCCAAGACTATTTTCACGACTTTTGTTGCTTCTCAACAGAGAAAAGTTCTCGACAAGCGGAAGTGTTCATCGATTCAGGGCGTTCTAAAACATCGAAGAAATGTACGTTTTTAACTTCGATCGTGGCGGATAAGACGAATGCCTTTTTGCGTGATGCGCTGTTAAAGAGTTGTAAAGCGTCCAGGAGAAAATCAGTACGTCACGGTAAATTTTGGTACGTTTTTGTGACGCACTGGCCTGAATTCCAGTGCGTCAGATGGGAAGTTTATGCGTCAAGACGCACATTTGTGCGTAAGAATTATTACTGCAAACTTTCAAAGCAATTATTGGAAGAAGATGAAATAACTATTGATTGCCTTGAGTCTGTTATATTGCCATTTTTCAAAAAGGGGATGTAAATCAGCCTGGCAATAATAGAGGCATTAGTTTGTGTGAAAAGTGCATTTGTATGCGCTGAAGAAGTTTCTAGCTCTCTATGTGCACCTAAAGATCATCTAGTCACAATGAATTAAACAGATATCCTGTCACTGTTAATTCGATTGTATACTGCGTCCGTCATTGGCCGAGATGACTTCAAATGGATAAGTACAGATTACCCCGCAGAGCTATCTTGCTAAGGGATTTGGATAATACAGGTAAGTCTTAAAGAGTACTTGGTTTGCGAATGTACGATTATGTTTACAGCAAAACGGTTTTGGAAATGCATGGAATTAATCAGGGTGTGGGGATTGTGTGTAGGTGTTTGCGTGTGTTTAAACAGCGATTGACCGATTGCAGATGGCAAAATATGAGAGCAGCTGAATAACAGTGAACGTTTTAATACTTACAATATGTTCTGTGACTCCCCACGCTATGTTCCGTAATATCTACCTCAACACATCGACAATTGAAATTTATTATGACAGGATTTCGTTTTGGTACCTTCGCCTTGCAGGTGCTTTTTTTTTTTTTTTTAATGCAGGAGGCATGAAACAGGATCTATGAACCCCATGATGTCATGTGCCTGTTGGAAATGAATCGCCATTTTGCAATGTGCTGTCCTTTCTTAGACAGTTTAAGAGAACAGTTTATTGCCCCTAAATTTTACAAAAATCTTATACCTTCCGTTTCTGTTAATTAAATTGTCTTCTTATGACAGCGACACCGTAAGGAAACGTTGCGCCTTTTTGTATCAGGCATTCAAGGTTAGGGCGGTCATTGCATCATTTTTTTCTATTGCGATCATAAATGCTGTATATGTGTTAATAAACTGTCTTTAAATTTGTTAATCAATATTTCTTGTATACGCCCCTTCTAACGGGACTATGGCCTTTGCAGAATATATTCGTCGAGTGCCAGTTCTTTCTTTCTCCACCCCCCCCCCCCCTCTCTCTCTCTCTCTCTCTCTCTCTCTCATGAAAATCGGAATATGAGGATCAAATTGTCGCCGATAGTTTGATTATCTTGCGAGGTGTTGTTTGCAATCTGGGCGTTCGGATATGCAGTGCTTGGTTTGCTATTTCTTTACCCCAGTGGTTATGGGCCTTATGTTTGACAGTTGAATCTGTCTCTCTGTTTTGCAATGTATATGTCTTGATGCATAATGCTATACGTGTGTGTATGTGTTGTGTCTGTGTGTTGATACATTGCCACGTATATTATATAGCAAACAGTTGTTACATTCAGTCAGTCTACACAAGACAACACACACATACACACAGTATAGATAGACTGCCGACTGAGTACATGCAGCATTTTTGCAGACACGCGTGACAAACGAGCAACACATCAAACCAGCTTGGAATACACAGAAGATATTTCATACATGCCCAGACAAAAAGGTCGGATACATGGGGTTTATAATACTGATTAATGTAAAGTACTTACAGTTGAAAGAAAGAAAAATGGTAAATATCGCCATGTAATTTAAAACAATAAAAAAAAGTTTACCAAGGTCTCTAAGTGTGAAAATTGAAAAGATGAAAAGGTCGGATACATGGGATTTGCACACGCACGGACGCACTCGAGCTCGCTGTGTCTGGCTCACACATATGCAGGGTTGGGAGACCTTACGTATTGTTACGGAACTTCGTAAAGCAAAATTTTCCCTTTTCTTTCTGTGTGCGCGTTCCGTGTTCCGATTCAGGTTTTCGCGCCACTCGTATTTGAAATCCATCTTGTTTTCAATACGTGAAGACCATATTGTGCATTATATTTGTCAAAAATGGAGCTGATTAACGACGAAGCAGAGGCACGGAAGATCGAAAACGACCTGAAGAAAAACAATTGGAGAAATGGATGGATGGATGAGATGGACGAATTGAATCGTCCGTTCCGAAAATGGCTGCGGAAAACAAATGAAGTGGGCGCTGCTTGGTGTATGCTGTGTAGTCGGAACCATGTTTTTGGAAAGGACATGCCAGAACAAGTCCGGCAACCGAACCATTTTGTGATTTGTCTCCCAGAACAGAGTCGGCCAATGAAACGAAACGCCGCTCCCACAGACATAAGAAGCTTCTTTGCAAAGAAGTAAACAAAGAACGGACAACAATCGGATATAATCAGCTGATTTTCATTTCTAAGACTTGTCTTTCTGCTGTTATTGATTTCCATTTTTAGGATTTAACCCACTGCAGCTTCTAGTTTTCAAGACTTGCCCCTCCTCTAACACTGGTTTTCATTTTAAAGACTGACCTTGCTGCAGTTACTGACTTCTGTTTCCAAGACTCGCACCAATGGGTTAAAAAAAAACTGATCCCACTGATTTCCGTTTCCAAGAATCGCCCCACTGTAGTCATTGAAAAGCTGACCCCACTGCTGTCACTGACTTCTGTTACCATGATTCGCCTCACAGCAGCCACTAATTTCCAGTTCCATACTCACCTTGCTGTTTTAGCTGATAAGACTTTTTCAAGTTCACTCATTGCAGCCACCGATTTTCTTCAAGATTTGTTCAGTTGGGGTTACCGAATATTGCTTCCAGGTTCATCCACTCTAACCATTGACTTTCATTTTTCAGATGCCCCAGTGCCACCAGCCACTGATTTCTATTGTAAGACTTGGCCCACTGCAGCTTTGATTTTGTTCAGTGTTATTTCCAATCCAGTGCTAGTGCAGACATTGACTCTGCTGAATCTAAGCCACGTGAGACTAAAAACAAAAACAGGAATCCTCATTCTTGAACATATAAATTAAGTGAATTAAATTTGGCCACTGTCTTCTATTGATATCACTGGTGAGTACTATTTATACATTGCATCCTATTTTGTATTGATGATTTACTGAATTTAAGATGTATTCTAAGTACTTGGCATATCATTTTCAGTTTGATATTGAAGCCGCAAGTCATATTTTATCATATTTGGAGTCTTTTTGTATAGAAGTTAATTTCGTTTTCAAGGAGAGGCCACAAAAGTGTCTTGGCAAGACAAAATTTTGTTCAGCGTCTGGGGGGCAAGGCCTCCCAGATCCCCCAGCAGGGCGTTGCCCCTGCACCCCACTGGGGGCCTATACTGGCCCCCAGACCTCCGCCCCTTTTTCATTTTCAAAATGTGGTAGGTCTGAGTATGGAAAAGCTCAGGAAGCCAGACTCATCCGTGGTTCCGCCTGTATTTCAGGAACACAGAATCGAACAGCCAAGGAAGTCAAACTGCAGCAGGATGAATAGACGTCTGTGGAAGGATCCCCAGGACTCCCAGTCCCGGGCAGACAACGAGAACGGCAGTTACCTGCTGCCCCTGCACAGGGTGTACGCCACGGGCTCCCCGAGGAGCAAGCCGCTGGGAGAGCTGACCAACACGCCCCCAAAGAGAGGGACCCAGGCAGACGGCAGACTGATCCCACGCGAACAGCTGGACGAGAACTTTCCACGCAAGGTGGTGCGACGGTTGTCTATGGAAACCAGACTACGCTCCCCGTCCAAACACTCCCCGGCCAAACACTCCCCGGCCAAACGCTCCCCGGCCAAACACTCCCCGGCGAAAAATCAGAACTATCCCGTTCTACCAAAGGCACCACTGCGAGGGAGAGACGAGAAGCCGAGAGCTCAAAACGGAAACAATCCGTTTTTCATTGACAACTTACTGAAAACCAGCCCTCGCAAAAAACGGGCGACCAAACATTGGGAGTTCAGATCAGTGGGCTCCGTGGTTGTTCACACACAGAAACCCTCTGCTGTTCCCACACAGGAGCCAGATTCACACACCTCAGGATATTCTGGCGATTCCAGGCAAGATCATTCTTCGTTGCACGAGGACGCTCTTGACTTGAGTACGCGGCGGGAGAAGGAGGAGACATGCCCTGTCCCCCCACCGATGCCTTTCATCGTGCGAACGGATTCCACAGGACCTCTTCAAGCCGTCCACACAACGTCCATGTCCGCTTTCGCGGGTGTGTCCCCGCTATCCCTGCTGCCTGTCTTCGGAGGACCATCTCAAGGACCAGCCCGCAGCATGCCCTCGTCCGACCATCCCGAGTCGTTCGGACCTTACTCACACAAGGCAGTCAAGCTCTGCTCGACGGGCGGCGATCAGAAGTTGGACAGCCGTCACGCAACCACCAGAGGATTACACGTTGATCCGAGCGATCATGCGCTGGACCTTAGGTTGAGGTCGCCGGTTCGGATCCGCCACTCTGGGCCCGGAGCAGTGTCCATGTCGGCCCAGGTAGGCCTGCCTCCTCGTGCAGGTCCTATCGGCCTACCTCCTCGTGCAGGTCCTATCGGCCTACCTCCTCTTGCAGTTCCTAGCGACCTACCTCTACTTGCAGTTCCTAGCGGCCTACCTCCTCTTGCAGGTCTTTGTGGCCCACCTCTCCTTGCAGGTCCTGGCAGCCTACCTCCTCGTGCAGATCCTAGCGGCCTACCTCCTCATGCACCTTCTAGCCTGTCCATTAAAACTGAACGGCAGAACGCCAGGTCTCCGTATGTTCGCCCAACAGTTCAGAGGAGGACGTCAGCTGACGGCGACGTCGGGGCCGTCCTGCAGGCTCTGACCGACTCCAACGACAGGCTCAGGGAGCACCTGATCCAGGTGTCAGACAGGCCGACTGCGTCAGTCGTTGGGGGATCGGCGGCTAACATGTCGTCTTATGAGCAGGCGGGGCCGTCTACGGCGAAGGATGGCGCCAGCAGCGGAAGAAGCCAAGGAGTTCTGAGCGAAGGGAAAAAGGTCAGTGCGTTGTCTCTCTTCCGTGTTTTTGGTCATCGTTTCCCGTTTTTTCTCGCCGCAGTGTGTGTAGCGTACTTGTATGTCTCTACATCTCTTTCCCTCCCCTCCCACTCCTTTTCCTCTCTCTCTCTCTCTCTCTCTCTCTCTCTCTCTCTCTCACTCTCTCCTCTCACGCGCATGCTCTCTTTGATCCGCACACACACGCTCTCTCTCTCTCTCTCTCTCTCTCTCTCTCTCTCTCTCTCTCTCTCTCTCTCTCTCCTCCCCTGACACACAAACTCGCTGTCTCAGTCTCCCCCCCTTCCGAACACTCTCTGTACCTGAAGATAATGTGTATGCATTGTATGTGATTACCGTTTGTAACCTGTATTGTGATTGAGGACCCATCAGAATGGGCCAGTGGCCTTCTGATTAAAAGAATTCATTCATTCATTCCCTCTCTCTCCTCTCTCTCTCTCTCTCTCTCTCTCTCTCTCTCTCTCACACACACACACACACACACACACACACACACACACACACACACACACACACACACACACACACACACACACACATTAGGATCCGATATTCACTTTCCGAAAAGGGCAAGAGAAAATCACTGACAACAATTGCCACTTACACTTCAGACATTCAAAGCAAATCAGGATTAGATAAAGATATATGTAGGTGCCCGCCATTCAGATAAAGATATATGAATCGGATAAAGATATATGTAGGTGCCCGCCATTCGCTCCCATTCCTTCATGGGAATTAATGAAAGGAAATTTTGATGTTGACTATGGTATTTTGAAAAAAGAAAATAGCCCTCACTATGCAGCATTTTCTTTTCGATCGCATGTTGAAGCTCTATATCCGAACCATTTGGAGGTATATACAGACGGTTCAGTGATAAATGATGGAAATGCTGGTGCTGGATTTGTTATTCATGGCTTAAAGAAAGAACAAGCTTATCATGTTGGAAAAGGCCATTCCATTTTCTCTGCAGAGCTGGTAGCTATTCTCATGGCCTTAAGGTATATTGCAAACCTTCCCATGATTATTTTACGAATTCTTTTGTGTGTTGATTCAAGATCTGTTTTACTGTCGCTAACTTCAACTAAGCTAAAGGAAAGAGCTGACATGAAATAAGGCATCTTGTTAATTTTCTAATGCAAAAAGGTTCTGATGTAAATTTTTGTTGGGTCCCTTCTCATTGTGGTGTCCAGGCAAATGATTGGGCAGATAGAATGGCAAGGAAAGGTGCAAGAAATGCAAATGGCTGCACAACTGTAAAGATTCCAATTATCTGTAAAAGAGGGACATCATCTTCTGGAGGCAGTCTATAAAAAAGCCAGCCACAATGTCACAACTTTTGACAGTAAAGACTCGTTATTGCAAAAAGGTATTAGTAATGAGTCACGAGAAGTTAGCTCTTTATGTTACAGACTAAAACTCAATGCGTTAAAATGCAAACATATAAACGACATTAGGTGTCCCTGTGGAGAGAGAATGTGAACGTTCCATATTTTATTTATTGTCCGTTCACAAAGCAATATTTGCCCGATTATCTGGCAGTCAAAAACAATACTAAAGATGACGATCTCAAAGCCATTATTGATGATAAATCACTTCTTGTCACTGCAGCTAAATCTCTTCTTCGGAGTCCTATTGGAACAGCTCTGTAGTTTGCTCGTTTTGAAAATTTTTAAAAAATTTAAATTGTAGATATTGTTTATTGATGTTTATTTCTGTCAAACAGGGCATTACGCTGATGGGGGATATGACATGACGGGGTATTCCTAATTGTGATAAAATACTTGTCATTCAGGATGATTTTAAGGTCCGTCTTAAAACACTATTGTTTGAAAAGACGCTAAATAAAACAAAAAACAAACACACACACACACAACACACACACACACACACACACCGCGCGCGCGCGCGCGCGCGCGCGTATTCAACAGACACACGGTGTCGTGTTAGCAAGGCAGGAGGATGAAGAAGAGTCATTCGCTGGCGGAGTTGTCGGCGGGGGGACAAACGAAAGTGTACCAAGAAATCTGCATCTTGACATGGCGTTTCTGAATCCCGGCATCTCAATAATGGGATCAGTAGATCAGCAAAATTCAAAAGATGGTCTCTCTGAAAGGCCAATCAGCAGTAAAATAGCCACAAACGCTTTCATTTCATCAAAAGTCACATCTTCCCATTTCGTCAGACGTGAAAGTTCACATGCTTTCCCTCCCCTCTTGTCCTTCATTTGCGCAGCATACCTGTAGAAGTTGCCACCTCATCACTGATTCTGCCTTGGCTTAAGGCTGTGTCAGGCTAATTGACATAGGCTAGAACACCAAGGCTACATCAAAATGTTGTTATGCTCTGCATAGTTATGCGGGGATTGTCTTCAGTTGTGACAAGCTCCTAGCATAACATTATCAGTCTCTAAAATCCCCCGAAGTCGGAGTGTGGCTGCCCATGTGGCGGGGTAATCAAAAACGGTCACACACGTAATGTTCTCATCCCCAGCTGATGCATTTGTACCATAGTGTTCAAGTACTTTGGCTGTTTGGATGATCCCTGGAGTCTTTTAGCCAGGGTACGACAACAACAACAACAACATCACTGATGAATAATCTGAATCAGGAATGTCATCTGAAATATCTTGTGGGTCAGTATTTTCTTCACAATCTTTCAATCACTCGTGATCGTAACCATAACACTTTAAAAAAAAATTCGCTGTTCCTATTCCGATACATGTAAACGCAAATGGCTGCAGGAAAAAGTAAGCCTCGTTCTGACTAAAACCGAAGTCGTTGCTTGACGAGGCAGCCAATCGTCGAGCGAAAAGCGAGTTTTGAGTGACTGACCTATTCTTGGTGCGCTGATGGGCCTACAGTGCAGACATGACTACCGGCATGATGCATTGTTGATGCACCTGCAACGTGCTGCAATTAAGAATTAATTCATTCTCTCTCTCTCTCTCTCTCTCTCTCTCTCTCTACACACGCGTATTTAACAAACACAGTGTATGTCGTTTCACCAGGGCCACCAGACGAAGAAGAGCCAGACACTGGCGGAGATGACGGTGGCCCAGACGCGAGAAGGCAGAAGACCATCGTCAACTTCGCCAACAAGCGACTGAAGGCCAGCGGCATCGCAGATGTCCTGACGGTCCATCCCACCGTGGTGAAGATCTTGGAAGTAGGTTCAGATCTTCTCCCAGCGGATACGTGTGTGTTTTAAGCTTCTATTATCTAAATCATATGGAGTGTGGAAGGAAGGGGGCGGAGAGTTTAGATTCAAAGCTTTTATGGCGCACGCATCTTGGTGTCCTTTACAAATGCTGTCGTTCGAACTGTAAGTGCACATAATGAATTTTAAATTCACTCCCCGTTCCATCTACGTCAGGATGATCAGGTAGCACATATTTCAAACCTATTGTGTGTGTGGGGGGGGGGGGGGGGGGGGGGGGGGGGAGAAAGAAAAGAAAAAACAGTCCTACAGTGGAATGCAAATCTATGTTTTATTAAATTATATGGTTTACTGCGGTAATTTTATACAACTAATTCTATTCTGTCTTTTCTGAGCGAAATATGGGTAGCGTTGATTGTTAACTTTTGTTTTGTTGTTCTCCTCTCCAGAAATGCGAAGCTGAAAATTTACCACTACAACTGGTGAACGAAGGCTTCGCCATCAAGGACCCATGGTGGTGTGACCCCGCAATCAATGTCGAAAGTAAGTCACCGCTGTTGTCAAAATTATCTATCGGTTGCTTATGTTTACTACTAGTCAGACAAGTACACGGACAAACAGAAACAAATAACCTCGATTTAATTGAAACGAAAATAAATATGAAATGAGGCAGGGAACAGTAAACAATCAACAACAAACAAGTAGGGTAACTCTTGCTCCTACAAGAAAACATAACTTCAAAGGAATGCTGCTCACGACACGGAATCGCCTGGCAGACATGACAGCACAGAGCACACAGAACAAACGGGGAAACATCCCCCCAAAAGGATACTCCAAGCTTGTCCATGTATCTGCACCGAACACATCTGCACACGTGTATACACATGACATTGTGTGTGTTGCCAAGATACAAAGAAACACTGTTTTGTATACAAAGAAACATAACTGTTAGCACTCTTGTGTGTGTTTCTGTGTGAGCGCGCGCGCTTGTATGTATTATATTTCAGCATAAAATCTAAAAAGTACTGAACATGTGAGTTGTGGGCTGGTGCTTGTATTCTCTCGACTGTTGGGTGCACGGCGAGACATCGCCACAGTATCATTTTCAGTCGTGCACCGAGACATCGCCACAGTATCATTTTCAGTCCGGTACTTGGATTCTTCTGTTCGTTACCCCCCCCCCTTTTCCTTCTGTAATGTGCTTGTGTTGTATAATTTACTTTTCTTTTAATTCAGTAAAATGTTTATCACACACACACCAAAAAAAAAAATTGTTTTGTCAAGGTAGCCATGTTGCATTGCACGGTTGTTGTTTTGTTTTGTTTTCCAGCGCGGGAAGGCGTGAATGAGGACGGGACCTTGGGGTTAAAATATTTTTATAACTCCAAGGAGCTCCGCCAAAAGGACCGCCGTGGGGCCAACCGCAGTGCTCGGCGCGAGAAGGTGAACAGCCCCTACATCTGCATCTTCTGCGCCGAGCGGTATGCCGATGCCACGGACCTGACGCGGCATACCAGGACCCACAGTCGTAAGGAGTTCTCTGTCTGCTTTTCTCTGTGTCTTCCTCCGATTGTGCGTCCTCAGTCTGTGCGTGTTTTGTGTTTCTCATGGAAGAAAACGGACAAGACCATGGCTGGGGGGAAGAAAGTGAGTGACAGCAAACGTATTCTGCTGCTAGCTAAAAAGATCCCTGTGTACTGCAATGCCGTACGTTGCATATTCACTTAATTGGCTTCGAAGTGAGGCGATTGAAAGCGGAAATTGTAGCATATTTCTACGAGAAAAAAAAAGACATTTCTGCATGTATTAGTTTTCAGGACTAACATCTCTATTATATCATTATTATGATCCTATCTCCCATACACCCCTTTCCAACGACCTCATTTTCAGTAAAGAGCCATTGTGCATCGATTCCGAGAAAAGGCGTGGTTGCCTGTTGGTATTACCTGTCATATGTGTTGTGTGATTCTGGTTGAAGAAGACCCAAGAGGTTGAAATGTATCATGTTCGGTTTTGTGATCTGCTCGTTTATTGTCTGCGGAAATATACTTTCTTTTCAAAAATGTACTATTTTTGATATTGGAGTACTCGATCTAAGTACTCCACGGTCGAAATTCACCTAGTTAGGGTTGTGCTGTGTATACATTTTTTTCTTCTTCTTTTTTTCCTTTTTTTTTGTTTTGTTTGTTTTTGTTTTTAAGATTTGACAGGGGAACAAATGAGATGAGATGAGTAAGTATTGTACAAGTAGGGTAACTCTTGCCCCAATGATGAAATGATAATAGGCCCATAATTCCAAACGAATGCCGCTTGCGACACAGAACCGCCGAACAGAAATGACAGCACAGAGCACACAGAACAAACAAGGTGGCGTCCGCGAAAAAGAATATTCCAAGTTTGCCCATATACCCTGTACCCAACACATCTACACAGCAACAACACCTGGAGAAATGAATAGCTACAAATTACCATGTATTCAAGACTGCCGCAGCCTTTTCGACTTGAACATTGTCAAACAAATACATTTATTAGCAAACAGTAACTAATATAGATAACCTCGGTTTGATTGGTAGGGGGGCGGGGGAGGGGGGTGTTTCCTATTTTGTTCCACGTGCTCTGTGTTGTCATTTCTGCTAGGTGATTCGGTGTCATAAGCAGGATTCGTTTGGAGTTATGGGCGTGTGTTTATTTCATCACTGGAGCAAGAGTTACCTTGCCGCTTGCTTACTTTGGCCCATAGCTCGAGGGTGAGCATAGGCCATCGACAACACTCCGCCATCGCACTCTGTTCTGGGCTCCTCGCTGAATGCCTGTCCAGTTGGTACCCTGCCTCTTTATCTCTGCCTCGGTGTCTCGTCTCCAGCAGCTGCGAGGTCGGCCTCGTTTCCTTTTCCCCTGCGGGAAAAGTTACCTTACTTGTTCGTTGTTTACTGTTCTCTGTCTGATTTAAGATTTCCTCTCAAGATAAGATTTAAGATATACAGGATATTTTGAAGTCAATGAAAAAACATTTCTGATTGCAAACCTTCGGCTGTAGATAAGGTAACAGTCGAGAGGCAAGAAAGGCCCAAAATACACCTGAAGATGTTTCAGGATCGAAAATACCTTATCACCGAAGTACTTTTTTTTTCTTCTTTTATCTGCGTCTAGAAAGAGACGGGCGGGATTGGAAGTTTTGTGCCCCAAGAAAATGGCAAGAAAGCAGGCATGAATTTGACAAGATTCTCAGACATCGAGCCACATAATTTTTTGTTTTTGTTTTGCAGGCGTGCATCCCTACAAGTGTGACATCTGCGTAAAGGGCTTCAAACAGAACGTGTCTCTGGAGTCGCACAGGAACAAAGAACATGACGTGGAGAAGCCCGCCCGAGACTATAAGCGAATCAAGCACTACATCTGCGAGTTCACAGGGGAAATGTTCTTCGACGTGGACAAGTTCATCCACCACCAGTGCGAAGTAGTCCACCTCAACATGGAGAACAGGGCCAAGGACCGACGCATCATGAAAAGACCGAGCCTGGGGTCGCCATCGAAAAAACGCTCTTGAAATAGACGCTGTCCAAGGCCTTCGTTTATGAGCATGGCCTGGTGAGGCAACGGCTCATAAACGATCTCCCCTGCTTTTCAAGCTTGGGAGTGTAGCCTGCACCCCCCACCGCCACCCCCAACATGTCTGTCCTCAGGAAAAGAACATTGTAAAAAGAAAATTTACCAATGAATTGGTGCAGCCCTGCTGCCTTGTCGAACGTTGTTTTACAGAAATGTTTGCTTGTATGGCGGCGGACATTTTGCGGCGCCACGCTTCTGAAAGCTTCAGTTGCAGTTTCAGTTTCTTCAAGGAGGTCGTCTCTGCGAGCGAACTAGTCCATATATATATACGCTACACCACATCCGGTAAGTTTTGAGACCACACTGCCAAGCGGTTGCTTCTGAAAGAAAACATTTTCTTAATTTCATGTTCCCAGTTTCTCCATCTTCAACCACCCCCCTCCCACCCCCCTCCTTAAGTCCAAATCTTTGCCAAGTCATTACTATGAAGACAGTTGAGTTGTTGGTCTGCGCTTGCTTTTCCCCCACTATTAGATTGTTCGTCTATGTATGTATTTGTCTGACTTTATTCAAGTTTAAAAGGCTGTGCCAGTCTTGAATAAAAGTTACTCTGTGTAACTCAGTATGAGGTCTGTCACCTGTCCCATATATAAGAAGACAGTATGAGGACTGTCACCTGTCCCATATACAAGAAGACAGTATGAGGACTGTCACCTGTCCCATATACAAGAAGACAGTATGAGGACTGTCACCTGTCCCATATACAAGAAGACAGTATGAGGACTGTCACCTGTCCCATATACAAGAAGACAGTATGAGGACTGTCACCTGTCCCATATATAAGACAGTATGAGGACTGTCACCTGTCCCATATATAAGAAGACAGTATGAGGACTGTCACCTGTCCCATATACAAGAAGACAGTATGAGGACTGTCACCTGTCCCATATATAAGAAGACAGTATGAGGACTGTCACCTGCCCCATATATAAGAAGACAGTATGAGGACTGTCACCTGTCCCATTTACAAGAAGACAGTATGAGGACTTTCAACTGTCCCATATACAAGAAGACAGTATGAGGACTGTCACCTGTCCCATATATAAGAAGACAGTATGAGGACTGTCACCTGTCCCATATACAAGAAGACAGTATGAGGACTGTCACCTGTCCCATATACAAGAAGACAGTATGAGGACTGTCACCTGTCCCATATACAAGAAGACAGTATGAGGACTGTCACCTGTCCCATATACAAGAAGACAGTATGAGGACTGTCACCTGTCCCATATACAAGAAGACGGTATGAGGACTGTCACCTGTCCCATATACAAGAAGACAGTATGAGGACTGTCACCTGTCCCATATACAAGAAGACAGTATGAGGACTGTCACCTGTCCCATATATAAGAAGACAGTATGAGGACTGTCACCTGTCCCATATATATATATATAAGAAGACAGTATGAGGACTGTCACCTGTCCCATATACAAGAAGACAGTATGAGGACTGTCACCTGTCCCATATACAAGAAGACAGTATGAGGACTGTCACCTGTCCCATATATAAGACAGTATGAGGACTGTCACCTGTCCCATATATAAGACAGTATGAGGACTGTCACCTGTCCCATATACAAGAAGACAGTATGAGGACTGTCACCTGTCCCATATACAAGAAGACAGTATGAGGACTGTCACCTGTCCCATATATAAGAAGACAGTGAGGACTGTCACCTGTCCCATATATAAGAAGACAGTTTGAGGACTGTCACCTGTCCCATATACAAGAAGACAGTATGAGGACTGTCACCTGTCCCATATACAAGAAGACAGTATGAGGACTGTCACCTGTCCCATATACAAGAAGACAGTATGAGGACTGTCACCTGTCCCATATATAAGAAGACAGTATGAGGACTGTCACCTGTCCCATATATAAGAAGACAGTATGAGGACTGTCACCTGTCCC
The DNA here is from genome assembly GCA_018398815.1 of Conus ventricosus. NCBI lineage: Eukaryota > Metazoa > Mollusca > Gastropoda > Neogastropoda > Conidae > Conus > Conus ventricosus. The sequence continues at coordinate 63,329,317 of CM031602.1, forward strand.
TGTTTCTCTGTGCGTGTTTCTCTGTCCGCAGTAATGGTTCAATGTCTGTCGTATCTTTCTGTCTCTCCGTCCGTCCGTCCGTCCGTCCGTTTCTCTCTGTCTGTCTGTCTGTCTGTCTCTCTCTCTCTCTCTCTCTCTCTCTCTCTCTCTCTCTGTCTCACTCTCGATCCCCTCACTCTCCTCTCTCTCTCTCCGTTTCTTGCTCACTCTCTCTCTTTCTGGCTCTCTCCACCTCTCTCTCTCTCTCTTGGTAGTGCTGTTGACAGTAGCAGTAGTAATCAGTAGTGGTAGTAAAGCACTATTTGTCAATTAGTTTGTTAGAATTTGTATACATTTGTTATAATTTGTATACATGTCTTACTGCTCTTTGTTTATGTGTAGTTACTATCTTATGGTTAGCATAGTTGTGTAACATAACCAGCAAGAGAGCGTTGCCTGAAATGGTTAGCCGTGAGTAATATAAAGTTCTTGAGGCTTCGCTCCAAGTCTCTCTCTCTCTCTCTCTCTCTCTCACTTTATCTGTCTTGTCTCTCTCTCTCTCTCTCTCTCTCTCTCTCTCTCTCTCTCTCTCTCTCTCTTACTGTCCCTCTGCATACCTAACATCGTTTTCGTTGAGAAAAAAAAAAAAAATCAGAGAAACCGTCCAATACGCTTGACTTGTATTCTAGGGAGAACACGTTGCTGTCTTTGTTTTGTCGTGGAAAAACCAACAGAGATAACCCGGTGTGTGTATTTATCAAATGCATGTGTTCTTTTCCGTTGTGACATTTTTCACATTATATTCCACATGTACAGGGATTCTATATGCATTTGGGGGGTTTTGTCACTGGGGCGCTGGATTTGATAATCATGTTCACATGGGAAAAGGCAGCAGTTATATTTTTCAATTTTTTGTCGTATGAGTAGCTATTGAGCTGGTCCTTGAAGTATGCATTGTAATGTTTTGAATGTTATGTGGTGTGTTGCCTATCTTTCTTTTTTGTTTCTTTGGGTTTTTGTTGTTGTTGTTTTTTTGGTTGTTGTTGTTTTTTGGTCTCATTGATTTTTTTTGGTTTGGAAATTACCATTCCAGTGGAACTACTCCCATCCCGCTCACTCCGACTCCTCGTCCACAGCCACACCTAGGGTCGTTCTGTCGCAGCCCCGACACCAGCATACCACAGGGAACATACAGTTACGAGTCAAGTCATTACGAGGCAACCCACCGGAGGAGTCACGGCACTGCTGCCGGGTCACTTTGGAGGTGTTCAGTGGCGCTCTTCTGATCCTGCAGGTCACTATCTACAGAGCCCCCTGCTGATGACACTGATGGCTTAGTCGCGGAGCCGGTGCGAGTGAGCGGGCCCCCTCCAGAAGGCGCCATCATTCCGTCCAACAACAGTACCCGTGAAGCTGCCGGTGCCGGCGACCTATTGGAGAACTCGCCAAGGGCGTAGACGTAGATAAGATGTGAAGAGGCTGTCGAAACTGAGGTTATCATGAGAGCAGGGTATTAAGGGGCACAGAACCCACGACCTCCCAGTCGGGAATCCACGACACTGACCTTTGTGCCACAGCAGTGTTGACAGTTTTATTATGTTATGAGATAATGTTGCTGTACGAGCTTGTATAATAACGATTTTGTAAACATTTGATTATCTTGCCTTAAGAGGAGAAAACATTCCAACCAGCACCCAATGCAACCAGGGACACCATTTGTATCGACAAATCTGGACCAAGGATTGTAGCCTTGCGAGCGTGTTTTGTAACACAAATGACAGCTAAGTCAAATATTGGTCTAAATACCTGAACGGTTTTTTTTTCTTTTCTTTTTTTAACCTTTTGCTTGTTTTAAAATGTTTCCCATACACATTGGTCACATTCTGATTCCATGTGGCCGAGTGGGACAGTCATTCTGGTGCCGGTCTGAACGAAGAACGCTGACTTCAACAAAAGTCGAAGCTAGTCAGTCCATTTGTGTGCATAATATTTACAGTGAATGTCTCAACAAACGTTCCGATGATGCCATCACTCGTGTGTGCATAAGTGTGGAGGTGAGTATCGTCATGGTCCAGAGTCAGTGCCATTCTTTTTTTCTTTTTTTTTCAAATGATGACCGCTGTCCACAACTGGGACAGTCTCATGGAATATGTTCAAAAAACTGATATTCTGTATCTTGGAACTGTTGTGGTGATGACTCGACGTTACATTATGCTTTTGAAATAGGGCAGCCGTTTCCGCCATTCCCTGTTCGTTCTCTTTTACTGCTGACTTTTTTTTCTTTTGTCTCTGTCCATGAGGTCACAGTATGTATGGTCGTTATCGTTTTATTCGCCTCATCTTCACTTTTAAAACAATTGTTACTCGTTGCTGTTATTCCGTAGTGCTGTTGTTAAAGGTCGTTTCGTGAGTTTTTTAAGTATTAAAGATGTCTGCATAATAATCCTAATAACGCTCTCAAAACAGGCCTCTTTTACAAACAATCAAACAAAGTTTACAATACAGAAAAAAAGATGCTACTGTAACTCGAAGATCGACCGGATTTTAAAAGCACTTGCAAGAATTTTTGTTTTAATTCACGTGTACACTCACAGATTCTCGGTTCAAAAGTCTCATGAAAAGGATTGGTGAGGCGGGGGGGGGGGGGGGGGGAGGGGGAGGCTGCGCACGTTATCGTTATCTCCGAATAGAAAATCTCTGCTGGCTGGCATACATTATAACACACACACACACACACACACACACACACACACACACACACAAACACACTCACACACACTCACACACACACACACACACACACACACACACACACACACACACACACACACACACACACACACACGTGAATTTACACATTTCACAGTCTGCTGTACTGTACCTTGTTAGATCCATTGGCAAAAGGACATTGACTGAATTCATGTGAACAATCAGAAACGGGGGGGGGGGGGGGGGGGGGGGGGGGGGGTAGGTGAAAGAAAGAAAAGCGGTCGTGAAGAGCGAAAGAACAAGAGAGAGGCTTGTCGTCTGAAGACTGGAGAGCCTGAGAAAAACCGTGAACGTGGAGTTGGGGAAATTTCTGGGGAGCTGTTCATCATATTTCCCTGCTCCTCGATGTCAAGAGGAAAAATGAAACCACAAGGACTGGGGGGAGGGAGTACACAGTCATAAAGATGTAATTCCTCAGATTTATTTTAATGCTCTTATGATCCCGTTTTGTAAAGTAGAAAGAAACTCGTGGAGAGCGTGGCAGCAGGGAGTCCTCAGAAGAGAAGCCCCCTTCAAGCAAGTGTTTCGGCCCTTATCTCCTGACACTCTAGGGGGGTTGGGCCACACCCGGTTCATGACTCGGATGTCCCTCTGCTGCCCCTTTTTTCCCGGACGAGCCATGGCTGGGATTCGAACCCATGACCCTCTGGACATGCTCATTTTCTACTTAATGACTCGCGCTTTAACCACTGAGCCACAGGGACACCTGATATTTGTAGGGAAATTAAGCCTTATGAAGTTCACTTTTGTTCCTCCTTGACCAGATCCAGCTTGAACACCTCTCTGCCGCTTCTGCCATTGCTTTCAGGGCTCTGGTTTTTTCCTTCCCTGCAACTGAGAGCTGTTTCATGAGGCTGTATGCAGACGTTCCTACAAACCCCCTAGCTCCAATTTCTGCAGTGAGGACTTTGACCTGATAGCCTTCTCTCCTCAGGCTGTTTGCCAGATCAGCATACTTTTCAGTCTTGTAGATTTGGGCTGCCTCCATTCTGTTCTCATATGGCACCGTGAGCTCGATCATGTCAGCTGCTTGGTTGACTTAGAGTGGACTACTATGTCTGGTCTCATGCCACTCTTGCTGATGATCTCTGGGTGATCTTCCATTCAGGGAGGTCTGAAGTGCACTCCCAGTCATCTGCCCCATCCAGCAGACTCTGCCTGCATGTTTCGAGTGGCACTGTTGTTCTTGGCCATGATTTGCTGCCTCCTGCCGTGAAGAATGTTGCGGGTGCTTTTGGAGTCCTGATTCTCCCTTTTGTGGTGTTGGTACTAGCCCAGACTACTTGTACAATTTCTTTGAGCACTTGGTTGTGCCTCCATGTGTACCTTCCTTGAGCCAGGGCTACTTTACATGAGCTTAGAACATGCTCCACTGTTTGTTTTTTATGGCAGAGGGGGCATGCAGGATCGTCTGTTTTCCCCCACTTCACCGGTTTGCATTTGAGGGCAGAAGGTCATATGCAGATCTGAGAATGAAGCTGATCCTGAGAGGGGCCATGTGCCAAATGTCATTCCAAGTTAGACTTCTTTGGAGTGCATTCTCCCACGTTGTCCATTGCCCTTGCTGGCTCTGCTGGACTGCTTTTGGGAGTCTTTTTTGGTCTTCTTCTTTTCTCATCTCCTGAATCATCATGTCTCTTTTGGCTTTTCCTTTGGCCTTTGACCACCATTCAGTTTTGGTCACCCCCAGTCCTTGTCTGTTGGTCTGTGTGTGTCCTGTTATTTCTCTGATCTTGAGACTTTCTTTTGCAGAATCCATCGCCTCTTGAACTTTCCATTTTCTGCCTGTCTTCAGCTGGGGCTTGATTGCTTCTACCACCTTGTCTCCTGAGTCCTCCAGCATGCTTTGAAGTCTGATCTTCCCTGCTTTGTATTCCTCCAGGATGGATTTCAGTGGTAGTTTGAGCTTTGCTTGGCGACAGTACAGCGCGATGTCAGTCAGACAGGGTGGGACACCAAGCCATTTCCTTGTGAACTTGTTGATTTTGGCTTCCATTGCCTCCACTGTGCTGGTGCAGATGTCGTATATCATCAGAGGCCATAGGAGCTTTGGTATCAGCATGAACTGCAGACACCAGACCTTGTATTTGCCAGGGAGCCCACACTGGTCAATGGTCTCCAAGCCTTCTTCCGCCATCTGCTTGGTTTCTTTTGCTCTTTGTGTGTCTTTCAGCGTATCATCATACCATCTTCCAAGGCTCTTGACTGGTTCTTCTGTGACTGTTGGAATGGCCTGGTTGGCAGCACTGAAGACCACAGATTCGGCCACTTTTCCTTTCCTCAGTGAGAGACTCCGTGATTTCTTTGGCTTGAACTTCATTCTGGATGAGGCAACTATGTCGTCCAGCCTCTCCAGCACATGACGTGTCTCGTCTTCTCTGGATGAAATCACTGTAGTGTCATCCATGAAGGCCTTGAGAGGAGGCATCTTGTATCCATCGCCAAGGTCTGTTTGTCTCGCGTTGTTTGTTGCTGCTTTCAAGATGAGTTCCATTGCCAGCACCAACAGTATCGGGGAAATTGCACAGCCCATTGCAATGCCACTTCCAAGTTGATCCAATCAGTTGTGTAGTCCTTGGTAGAGAACCGCATTGAGAAGCCATTGAAGTACTTCTTGAGCATGTCGCGGATGTTCTTTGGCACATGGTACATTCAAGAGCCAACTGTATCATCTCATGGGGCACAGATCCATATGCGTTTTGCCAGATCGAGCCACACTACGTCCAGGTCTCTTTTCTGTTTTTGCTTTTTGGATTGCGTCCCAGATCATTGTGGCGTGTTCTACACAGCCAGCCACGCCTGGGATGCCACCTTTCTGGACTGAACATCCAAGTACTTGTTTTCCATCAGGTACTTGGTCAGCCTTGCTGCCATGACAGAGAAGAAGATTTTCCCTTCGACGTTCAGTAGTGATATTGGCCTGAACTGGCTGATGTCACTTGAGTTTTGCTCTTTGGGGATGTACACCATCTGCCGTCATCCACTGGCCGCTGATCTTCTGGTTTCTCCAAGCCGATCGCAGCAGCCTGTGGAGCCACTCCAGCACCTTGGGACATTTCTTGTAAAGCTGGTAAGGTATTCCGTTTGGCCCTGGTGATGATTTGGCTCTGGCTTTGTCGACCACCTTCTTGATTTCCGCCAACGTTGGAGGCTTGCCATTGAACTGTTCCTCAGGGTTGGTTGGCCACACCAGATCTTGAATGTCGAGTGGTGCTTTGCTCTGTGAGTCAGATTATGTTTTCCTCAGATGCTGCTCAAGAACTCCTTTGTCCACACTTAGGGTCCCAGATTTTGGCTGCTCAAACAGTGTTCTGGCAAACTGGAAGGGGTCTCTGAAGAAGCGCTCTTGTGTCTTCTTCTTTTTGCTCTTCCTCTTCCTCGCAGATTCCGCTTTGCTGAGGGCGCTGTGTTTTTCTTTCAGGTCTTCCCACAGTTTTTCCAAGCCTTGTTTTTCAGCTGGCAGTGCGGTCTTCATTTGCTTCTTGAGGTTGTTCTTTTGGACTCTGATCTTGTCCATCTTTTCTTGGCGTCTGGATTTCTTTGGAGGTGTTTTCTCTTTGGGTAGTTTTACTCCATAGGCGTCTCTACATGTGGCATACACAATGTCCCCATATGTGGCTAGTTTGTGTTCCAGGGTGCTTTTCCTATCAGTGCATCGAGTCTTTGGACGATTTTTGCATCCAGTTTCTCCCATCTTCAGTTTCGTTTGCTCGTGGCAGGTTGAGTTTCAGGCGCCTGGCATCGAGGGCCTGTGTAAATTCCTCATCCGAACCAACAGCGTGGATGTCCTTGGCACTGTGGTTTAAATCCTGGCCTTGGTCTTCCGACGTCTTATCTGCTGATGCAGTGCGCTGCTGCTCATTCAGATGAGTCTTCACACATCCCATCTTTGTTCTGTGGATCTTCATGCCACGGGTGGTAGCGAAACGCTTTCCACAGACACATGGATGTTCCATTTGGTCCATGTTCATAGTCTGTTTGGGATTTGCAGTCGTGATTGGTTGAGCACCGATGGATTCATCATTCTCTCCCCCTTTCGGTGAATCCTGGGAGCATCTTTTCCTTTTATTTTTAGTAGCCACATGTTTAAGGCAAAGTGGGGAGCCAGCCCACAGAGCCCTTGGTTCTGGTCTTTCCCAGTGTCCTCCGGTCTTTCCCGGACGTCCTCCGGCCTATTCCCGGAAGTCAATGGTTTACCCATGCATCAGTAGAAAGAAACTCGTGGAGAGCGTGGCAGCAGAGAGTCCTCAGAAGAGAAGCCCCTTCAAGCAAGTGTTTTGGCCCTTATCTCCTGACACTCTAGGGAGGTTGGGCCACACCCGGTTCATGACTCCGGATGTCCCTCTGCTGCCCCTTTTTTTTTCCCCATCTTGGGACGAGCCATGGCTGGGATTCGAACCCATGACCCTCTGGACATGCTCATTTTCTACTTAATGACTCGCGCTTTAACCACTGAGCCACAAGGACACCTGATATTTGTAGGGAAATTAAGCCTTATGAAGTTCACTTTTGTTCCTCCTTGACCAGATCCAGCTTGAACACCTCTCTGCCGCTTCTGCCATTGCTTTCAGAGCTCTGGTTTTTTCCTTCCCTGCAACTGAGAGCTGTTTCATGAGGCTGTATGCAGACGTTCCTACAAACCCCCTAGCTCCAATTTCTGCAGTGAGGACTTTGACCTGAATGGATGGAGATTGTGGATGGAGATCGTCGTGTGTTTGCATGGACATTGAAATTATACTATCACCACTTTTAAACAGAAAAAAAAGAAGAGGAAGAAGATAGAAAGCACGTGTTTGTTGTCATGTCATTTGGTTTGCGTGTGTTCCTTGGTGGAACCAATTGTTCGGAGGTGCTGAAGAACTGGGGTATGTGCAACAATTTGTACTTTTTTTTTTGTTATGTTTTTATATGGAAAGTAGCTTATTGTGCATGGTTCCTTTTTGCGAAATACATTTTGTGTCTTGTACAAAATATACGTTTTATGTGCTCGCTCTGTATCTCTCTGTGTCTTTCTATGTCTCTGTCTGTCTGTCTGTCTCTCTCTCTCTCTCTCTCTCTCTCTCTCTCTCTCTCTCTCTCTCTCTCTATCGCATTCACACACACATGCAGTAAGAGAACAAAGGTTAGTATTTTCACGTACCGACATACTGACACGTATACATTGAAACATGCATTTCTCAGGAAAGTGTATCATATATTCTTGGTGACAGTAGGCCACAAAAAATGTTAACGTTAGGCAGAGCACTTATGGGTGCTTTGCAGTGTCTAACTCTCATACACACACTTAGTCCCACATATAAACCATAAGCCTGCAAGTTTTACCAAGGTCATATCACGTCCATTTTTACAGAATTTGAGAAATCAAAACGTGAACGAGCACCCGATTAGACCCATGTCAAACGACACGGGTCTCTCGCTCGTTTGTTGATGTCACTCGACCAATAATTATGATCACCTGGATGAACGAGCGCCAGAGCAGAAATTTCGCCCAGTTTTGGAGTTGATATGCTTAGCTTTTCAAGCGAGATACTCGCACGGAGAAGCTGATACATCAGCCGATCTGAGCAAAGGTGAAGGTCGTGTGTTCTGGAACCCACAATCTCTCCGCTAAGCACTTTTTTTTCCTTTCCTTTTTTTTCTGTTTGTTTTGTTTTTCTTTTCTTTTTTTTTTTTGAATGTCATTGTTATTCTACAAAACCAAGATTGAGAATTCGTTCTCACATTCAGATTCTGTGTCTAAATGGTCATTTAGTACTCTACAAAAAAAAAAGGAAAAAGAAAAGAAAAAAAAAACCCACGACACTGAGATCGAGAATTCAATCTCACATTCAGATTCCGTATCTGAATGGTAATTCCGTACTCTTTACTGGGGGAAAAATAACCAAAAAAACAAAAAACAAAAAAAAACGAAGTTGAACGATCAGTAGGACAAAACAGCATGGAATGAACCACTGGACTGGGCAATGAATTCCACGTCCGAGTTTCCTGACTA
>CM031602.1:63340556-63368056 GCA_018398815.1 Conus ventricosus
GCGTGTGTGTATGTGTATGTGTGTGTGTGTGTGTGTGTGTGTGTGTGTGTTTCCCCGCATTATACTAAGACCGTAGAAAGAATAATAAATAAATAAACAAATAAATGAAATAAGATAATAACGGCATGCCAAATTTATGTTGTAAAATGACAACTTGACTCTGGCCGTACACCACTATCCGGAGTAGACACTGCCGGTTCTTTCTGCTACTGTGTCTTTCTTGGTTCGTGTGTTTGTGTGTGGCGGGGGTCGGTGGGGTGGAGTGGAGGGGGTGGCCACTGGTTTGTATATTATTTTTAAGTGGAGGTGATGATACGATACCTGTCTTTACGAAAAGATCCGTGTTCACGTCACCGTGAATTTTTTTTTAAACCCTTTTATTTTCTTAAGATGCTGATCGATGAGAATGAGGATGACGAAGACGATACTACAGTTTTCGTTCCGGTCTGAGACTGCGTGACAGGGCTGTATTCGACGCTCACTTTCATAATTATATCCTGGCGTCAATCAGGCCCGAGAGATACAGACACCTGCAGTGTCGGTCAGAAATTTCGAGCAACGCTCCCAGAGACGCATCCATAAAGCAGCTGACACACGAGCCTCCCCGCCCGTACGCTTCGGAAGCACCGGTCGAACCCGATCCCAAACGTAGCGTCTGTCATAGTAAATGTACATCTGAAACGGACTTCGGCATCCAGTTGAACCCGACCGTTCGAGATACACCGTGATCTGGCCTGCCAACTTACCAATGAGTGCAAAACCATACTGACCACTGGAGGGTCTTCACCATACAGCAACCTCCGTCAGTACCTCCAGGATTCCTACCGAAGTAAACGAAGAAGACCATCATTGTGATACTGAGAACTGGGCACTCCAGACTGTGACATTACATCTCTGCAGTACTCCACCCTGGCGGGTCTTCAGTTTATCCATGCAGCCCCAATGACGGCGGAACAGTCCCAACAACACCAAAAGAACAATCCTGGCCTGCCAACACACCGATGAGTTGAAAACTTTATTGACCACTGGAGAGCCTTCACCATACAGAAGCCCTTGCCAGTACCTCCACCTACATTACCGTTGATCTCATATGATCATCACCTATCAGTTGAAAACTTTATTGACCACTGGAGAGCCTTCACCATACAGAAGCCCTTGCCAGAATCTCTTCCTACATTACTGTTGATCTCATATGATCACCTATCAGTGACTGATTGATGATAATAATTTTGTTAAAATTTATGTGTGTGTGTGTGTGAATGAGTGTATGTGTGTGTGTGAATATGTGTGTAAAAACTTTCCACAGTTAGTCTCATTATGATCACATGATCTTAACTCACCCAGAACAATGTTTATATGTGGTCCCCCACCCCCCACCTTTGTGTGTGTGTGTGTTGTGTGTGTGTGTGTGTGTGTGTGTGTGTGTGTGAATGTGTGTATGTGTGTGTGTGTGTGTGTGTGTGTGTGTGTGCAACACATGATACCCTGTTTTTCATTGATCACTGCTATCTTTCAACAAACATCAGCATATTGATGCCAACACATTACTTCACCTGTTAAAATGAACATCAACCCATAGCATTGTTTACTTTTTTTTTTAAACAACGCCATTTATATGGACCTCCCACCCCCACCCCCCACCCCATAGTGGATGAAGAGATATGAGCTCTCCTTCTCTTGCCCCCCTTCCCTCCCCCCCCCCCACACACACAAACACATTACCCTCCTCCCCACCCATCCCCCCCTCTTTTATTAACATTACCCACACACCTTCCACAACTACCCACACATAACTTCCACCACCTCTTTCATCACCCAGCGAAATCATTTATTTTATTGACGTAAACCTTTTTTTTTAAATTTATTTATTCCCCCCCCCCCCCTTTCCCCCTTACCATTATTATCAATCCACCATTACCACAACCGTCACAAAGATTCACACCACCCACTAAACTAGACACACAACCCTATCGTATCACACACACCCCTCCCCCTACGCACCCCTCCCCCCTCCTTTTCCTCTCCCATAATCCCCTTTGTCATTTCCGCCTAGCGGCTATTCTCCCCACCACATGGACTGTAAAATATATACGACACAAGGGAGCTATGCTTTAAACGTCTTTATTCAAGCCTTGCAGGATTTCCACTGACTAAATTTCAATCTCGCCCCAACCAACTTTCTTTAGTGAATTCTCCTCAGTCATTCAAGCCACGCCATGCATGCACTGTTCATTCAGAATAAATGTTCACAAATTACTACATCTCCCTTGTTGTAAAAAACAAAGCATACACAAATTCAAAAATACATCAAGCAAAACAACGATCATCAAAACCAAACATTTCCCGAAACTGGTTTCAAGCATCACAAATTGTCTTCACTCATCACCATTTAGAATTGCCTTCTTTAAATGTCTTCATGAATACTGGCACACGGATCTCACTACCATGCAAGAAATAGACAGACACCCAGGTCACGAACAAAACACGAACGATTATGATGATTGTAAACACTGAGGTAGGGATTTTTCAAAATCACCTGCCCAAGCAAATGATAAAATTGTGTTCACTAGACTATGTACATGCTACAAAAAAACGAACAAAAAGCAAACAAACAAACAAATATATTTGAACCTTAATGCCTGAAATAAAAATAAAATGTTAAGAAGCAAATTTATCTAAGTGTATTTTAGGCATTTGTGGGAAGGTGTTGGGGTCATGTCTTTATTTGTGGGGCTGTCTCTAAGCATTCACTGTCCCTTTGTCTATCTTTAAATGCACGGCCACTACATTTCCTTTCTCACCTGTCACGTTCATGTGTTTTGTAAAAACCCTGGCAGGTAAGTCAGTCTGTGCGGGTGGTGAATTTGACGCCCGTAGTTTGTGATGTATGGGTCAGGCCTGGCTGGTTGCGCCATGGCCTCGTTGGCTGCTGGGGCCCCAGTCTGTGCTGCCACTGGAGGTTCAGGGGCTGCAGCGAGCGCAGGCAGAAAGGTTGTACTCTGACGTGGCTGCCGTCTGAGGAAACGCCTGTTGCGCCAGTAGATGCTGCCATCAGTTAGCTCGACTTGGTAGGAACGTGGTGTCCTGCCCCGAGCGATGATGTTGGCAGGCTTCCATTGGTCACCCGGTGCCAGCTGAACGTAAACATTCTCTCCAGTCTGCAGGGTAGGGAGCGATCGACTCCCGCGGTCGTAGAAGCGTTTCTGGCTGGTCTGACATTGGCGCCGTCTGTCTGTGACTCTCTTGGGGTCCACGACACGAGGTTGTAGTTGCAGGTGGGTTGTGGGCAGCACAGAGCGCAGCTGTCGCCCCATTAGTAGCTGTGCTGGTGACGCCAGTCCGTCCACAGGAGTGTTCCTGTACTCCAGGATGCTGAGCAGCGCCAGTCCTTTTCCAGCCTTGGCCTTGTTTAGAATATTCTTCACCGTCTGCACTGTCTTTTCTGCCAGGCCGTTGGACTGGGGGTATCGGGGGCTAGACGTTACGTGTTTCGTGTCCCAGTCTTTGGTGAAACAGGCAAACTCTTCTGAAGAAAACTGTGGGCCGTTATCGCTCACGATCGTCTCAGGGATGCCGTGTCTGGCAAAGTGTGCTGACAGTTTCTTGACCACTGCCGCTGTTGTCGTGGTGGTCAGTTCATCCACCTCAAAATAACGGCTGTAGAAGTTCACAGTGCCGAGGTAGTCTCTGTTGTTCCAGGAGAACAGGTCCACTGCTACCTTTTGCCATGGCCGTGATGGGACTTCATGAGGTATCATCGGTTCTTTGCAGTTCGCAGGTCTTCTTTCATTGCATACAGTGCACGTTTCAACGGTTCTCTTGATGTCTGCTGCCATCCTCGGCCAGAATAGCACTTGACGGGCACGCTGTAGGCATTTCTCAATGCCCAGATGGCTTGCATGGATCTTGGTCAACATTTCTGGGCGGAGGGCTTCAGGGACCACAATGCGCTCTCCTTTGAACATGACCCCATCGATGATGGATAGTTCGTCCCGAAAGTTCAGTAGTCATCTGCATTTTTGTGGCAACTCTGACGTGAATCTGGCCAGCCATTTTGGACATATTTCGCCACAGTTTGGAAAGCCTTGTCCTCAATGGTTGCTTTCCTGATCAGGTCCATCTTTTCATCACTGACTGGCAGATTCTTCACAATGCAGTGGATCTGTGAATCGAGGTCCTCTATGGTGTCATGGGGCTCAGGAGCCAGCGACTTCCTTGACAATGTGTCTGCGACGGGGATCTGCTTCCCTGGGATGTGCTCCACTTTGATGCTGTACTTCTGCAGGCGTAGCAGCATGCGCTGGAGACGCGGGGGTGCTGATGCCAGTGGCTTCTTCATGATTGTCTCCAGTGGCTTGTGATCTGACTGGACGAGGACCTGATGCTGACCTTAGATGTACTGGTGGAATCTCTCACAGCCAAACACAATGGCATACAGTTCCTTTTCAATTTGTGCATAGTTTTCTTCGGTCTTGTTCAGCGACTTTGAAGCATATGCGATGGGTCTGTTGTCTTGAAAGAGTGCAGCACCCAAACCATACTTGCTGGCATCCACCTGCAGGGCGACTCTTTTGTCTGGGTCGTAGATGGCTAGTACAGGTTCGCTGGCGAGTGTAGACTTGATTTTGTCCCAGGCTGCTTGCTGTTGTGCTTCCCACATGAACTCATTTTCTGATTTCAACATTTCACGTAGTGGCTTTGTGGTCTCTGCCAGGTGAGGAGCGAATTTTGACAGGTACATGATCATGCCCAGCATGGTTTCCAGTTCCTTTTTGTCCGCTGGAGGCTGCATGCTTTTAATGGCCTTGATTTTCTCTGGGTCAGGCTTGATTCCTTCAGATGAAATTATGTGGCCAAAGTAGTCCACTTCCTGCACGCCGATTTCTAGTTTATCAGGGTTCAGCTTCAGTCCCTTCTCCGTGGCCCTGTCGAGGGCAGCTTTGAGGTTTCTGGCGTGCTCCTCCTTGGTCGTTCCTGTCACCAGCACGTCATCCACCAGCGTCACCAGACCCGGCAGGCCCTCAAATATTTCGTCCACCTTTCTTTGAAATTCGTCCTGGGCGCTCACCATACCGAAGGGCATGCGCAGAAATCGATACCTCCCAAAGGGCGTATTGAATGTAGTCAGGTAAGATGCCTTGGTAGACAGCTTCATTTGCCATTAGCCACTCTTGGCGTCTAGTTTGCTGAAGTACTTGGCACCTGGGATCTTAGCCAGTGCATCCTCCTGTGTTGGCATGGCGTAGTGGGGCCTCTTCACTGCCTGGTTCAAATTCTTTGGGTCCAAACAGATGCGTAGCTTCCCGTTGGGTTTTTCAACCACAACTAGCGAACTGACCCAGTCTGTGGGCCGCATGACTTTGGTGATGACTCCAGCTTCTTGCATGGCATCTAGCTCTGCTTTCAGGCGATCCCTCAGTGCATGTGGGACACGGCTTGGTGGGTGGACCACCGGCACAGCATTCTCTTGAAGGTAGATGTTCACTTCCCCTTCTAGACTGCCCAATCTGTCGAACAGGTGTTTGTATTCGTGCAGTACAGCTTCTTTTGTCATCTGAGGGCAGGCAATTGTCAGGACCATTTGAATGATTTTCAATTGCAGGGAGGCTTGGAGCCCAAGGACAGGCTGGGAGTGTCCTGATGTCTCAGCAACGTAAAACGTGCCTTGGTAGTGCTGGCCCTTGTATGAGCACTGAAGCTCCATGATTCCCTTGACATTTATGCGTTGACCTGCATACCCATATAGATTCGTCTTGCTGGGTTTGAGGGGGCCGTTTGGACATCTTTCTGAAGACTTGGTATGGGATTACATTGACCTGCGCACCTGTGTCAATTTTGAAGCGCAAGACATCGCCTGTTTCCATGTTGATGTTGGCGTATGCAGTGTTAGGCTGGTCCTTGCCGTCGGCAATGATGTCAACAGTGAAATTTGTGTCTGATTCGTCCTGTTGTTCTAGATCTTCCACCTGATGGATTGTTCTTATCTTCCTTTTTGATCGGCAGACTCTGGAGAAATGGTTCTGTTTTCCGCACTGTAGACACTGCTTGCCGTAGGCTGGACATGCTCTTTTGCTGTGTGTCTGTCCACAGTTGCTGCAGTCGAACGTGTCTTCCTTCCATGTTCTTTGTGTTTGTGGTTTGTTGTTCACCCTCTTGTTTGACTGATTCTGGTAGGACAATCTGTTTTCTTCACTACTCTCCCAACGTCTTTTCTTGATTGCCTCCACAGCTTCATCTTTTTGCATAGTTATCAGCTGCTGCTTTGTTGCTTCATGGGTAACGACCATTTCTATTGCTTTTTCCATTGTCAACTGGTCACCGACTTGCAACAGCTTTTCTCTGGCATCTTGAGATGTGATTCCACAAACTATTCTGTCACGTACCATTTCATCAGGTTCAGAATAAGTACAGTCTTTGACGAGGGTACGAATACTGGTGAGGAAGCATTCAAACGTTTCACTTTCTTGTTGTATTCTGTTCAGGAACAGGTATCTTGCAAACAGTGTATTCTTTTTGGGAGTCGTGTGCTTCTCAAAATTCCTGTATAACACCTCCAGTTTCTGACTGTCTTCATGAGACAAACACCAAGTATTGTATAGTTCTCTCCCCCTCTCTCCTGACCATATGAGTAGATATGCGCACTTGTCTGCTGCTGTAGTCTTGTGGAGAGGTCCAACAAACATCAGGTCCGCATGCTGTCTGAATTTTCGCCATTCTTCTTGAAGGTTTCTTGAATCCCAATCTAAACTAGGATTTTGAAGAGATGAGGCCATTCTTTACTGTGTGCTCAGGTTCGTTTGTTTTCTGACACCATGTAAAATATATACGACGCAAGGGAGCTATGCTTTAAACGTCTTTATTCAAGCCTTGCAGGATTTCCACTGACTAAATTTCAATCTCGCCCCAACCAACTTTCTTTAGTGAATTCTCCTCAGTCATTCAAGCCACGCCATGCATGCACTGTTCATTCAGAATAAATGTTCACAAATTACTACATGGACAACAACAGATGAGTCATTATTCGTTCTTTGTTTGTACTGTCCCAAATGTTAAATGTGATTTATTTTTTCGCCTGAAGAAGACCCAAGAGGTTGAAATGCATCGTGTATTGTCATGTGCTTTGTTTGTCAATGTCATTGGCGGTAAGTAACAAACTCTATTTCTAAATTTTTAATCGAAACGGACAGTTAGTATCCTCCAACCAATCAACGCTCAGCATTGAGCCAACACCCATGACAAAGGAAAAATGTCGTCGTCCAGCAAGGTGGTCAGACTGTCCGATTCGGAGACCAAACATTTGATTGAATCGTACCAAGGCCATGATGTGCTTTGGAATGTCAACTCATAAAATTATAAGAATCTAAATATTCAAGATAAAGCTTCGTATTCAATTGTACAGTCCTTTGAAGCGGCATGTGGGATCAAACTCGAAGGTTTTAAAACTATCGTGAAGCACTCCGTCCGTTCGACACTGACTGGTCGGACCCGCACAGGTTCAAACGGTCCGTCTCAACTGTACGGACGAAAAGGCTCGTGTGTCAGCAGCTTTAAATGGATGAAACTCGACTGTGTGATACCAGTCTTCCCCAACTGAGCCCGTAGCAAACTCAACTTTGGGCAGGAGCCGGTCGGGGCAGAAAAATCCCACATGACTCGGATGGTAATCGAACCCACGACCTCCCAGCCGGGAGTCCGCGACGCTAACCATTTTGCCACGGCGGCTGGTCGGTGCGAAGGATTTGCTGATTACCATTTCCAGATGGGTATGTTCTGTTTATTCTTATTCTTGTTCAAGGACAGGCTTTGGTCCAGGGCAGGACCTTTTTGTACTCCCAGTTCTTAAAGAACAGGGAGTACTTTAGAATGGAAACGAAGAAATGCTCTGTGTGTGTGTGTGTGTGTGTGTGTGTGTGTGTGTGTGTGTGTGTGTGTGTCTGTCTGTCTGTCTGTCTGTCCGTGGTCAAAATGTGTTCCACTCGCTCCAGACAAAACTCTGGGCCGATCTTCTGAAAATTTGTAGGTATGTTCACTATGGGTCAGATGATGCCCGATGTTTTAGTTACGTTACAGCCGTTACTAACGGCTGTAACGGCCTGTAACGCTTTTTCTTCTCCGTGGGAATATAATCAAATGATAATAATAAAAATGTATACTTATATAGCGCCTATTCTATTCTCGCTAGAGGCCAAGCCTAAGCGCTTTACAATCAACACTTTACACAACGGCCTGCCTACCAGGGTAATTGCCGACTGAAGAGCTGCCAGCTAGGCGCTTCATTCAGACGTTTCACCGTGTCCATCCATATCAGTATCTTCAATATCGATCACGCATTTTTCCTTTCTTCCTTCATACCTTTCCATTTCTCACGCAGGGTCGCATGCAATGTGTAACGTTCATCCCATACCAACGGCCAAACGGGCCACTCTTCCGAAAGTTGGTGATGGATTTTACGTGTGTGCACGATGTTATGCGTTCACACACGGAACTCGGTTTTATAGTCTCATTCGGGAAGGACTGTAAAAGGGAAAGGGGATCAAACCAATGTTAACTCCGAGGAAAAATCCCCCTGTACCGAAACGCCCCGGCGGAGTTTCAACCCGCCAACCCAGGAATCACCAAGATTACGAGTCGGGCGCTCTACCCACAGAGCTATCTCAGAAAGTAGCTTGACCGATCTTCTGGAAATTTTTAAGGTATGTTCATTAAGGGTCACGATGATGCCCGATGTTTTAGTTTACCGTTAAAGCCGTTACTACGCGTCACGGTCCTGTAAAGCCTTTTCTTTCTTTATGAATATCTCAAAGTACTTGCGATCTTTGTGAAAATAGCAGGTATGTTCATGTATGGTCACGTTGAATGCCCGATGTTTTAGTTTACCCCATTATAGCCGTTACTTAACGGCTGTAACAGCCTTAACGGTTTTCTGCTTTATAGGATATCTGAAACAGTACTTCCGGCCGAGCTTTCGAAAATTTGAAGGTATAATTACTGATGGATCACGGATGATGCCCGATGTTTTGGGTTTACCCGTTTACAGCCGTCACAAACGGCTGTAACGCCTGTAACGATTTTTGGTGTTCTTTATAGAATATCTCAAAAACCCGTGCCGATCTTTCTGAAAATTTGTAGGTATTTTATATAGGGGTCACGGATGAATGCACGCTGTTTTAGTTTTACCGTTATATCCTTACTGACGCTGTAACGGCCTGAGAACGCCTATTCTTCTCCATGGAATATCTCAGAAAGTACTTGGCACATCTTTTTTGAAAATTAGCAGATATGTTCATTATTGGTCATCAATGATGATGTCCCCGATGTTTTGATTACCCCATTATAAGCCGTTACTAACGCTGAAACCAGCCTGTAACGGTTTTTCTTCTTTATAGAATATCTGAAGAAGTACTTGGCCGATCTTTCTGAAAATTTGTAGTATGTATCACTATGGGTCACGGAGTGACGCCCATGTTTTAGTTTACCGTTACAGCCGTTACTAACGGCCCATACTGGTTTTCTTTTGTTTTATGGAAAATCCTCAGAAAGTTTCTTGGCGAAACTTTCTGAAAATTTGTTAAGTATGTTTTCATTTTAGGATCACAGACGAGCCGATGGTTTTACAGAATAGCCATTACTAACGGTTACATACCCCACCCAAGAACGGTTTTTTTTCCTCTTTATGGAATATCTCACGCGTATTCAGGATAAACTGGGAGTATGGTTTATGCTTTGCAATCTTGATTCTTTTTTCTTCTTTTTCCTTCTTTTTTTTCGTTTTTTTTTTTTTTTTTTTTTTTTTAAAGGACAGGGGCTTTCTTGCCCACGTGAAGTGCAACCCCTAAAAGGCGTCTGAGGTCAGTTTGAGTTATTGGTCAACTCAACCTGCACAGAACTCAGAAAAGCAGGAGACATACATAGGTAAGAGAAGAAAGCAGATGGTCGGTGGAATTTCGACCTTTAGTTGTGTGCGGTACAAGACGCCCACTCAAGTTTGTATTTCGCCTGAGTGACACTCGCCAAGCGTAAAACTGCAGACACTGCGCATTTTAGCTTTCTTCTCTCTTGGCCCGAAAGGAAATCTTAAATGAGTCGGGAAGAGTAAACGGTAAAATAGGAAACAAGTAGGGTAACTCTTGCTGCTCCCATGATGAAATTATACACTAGTTCACAACCTCCGAAAGCGCATGTTGTTTTATGAACCGCCAATCGCCTAGCAGACAGAAATGACAACAACTATTGATTGTTCAGCGTGCTCTGTTTTATCCGTTTCGGCCAGGCGGATCGGAGGTGTTAGCATGAGCCATTTGGAGTTATTGGGCAATGTTGTGTCATCACGAGAGCAAGAGTTACTGTACTTGTTTATTACATTGTATAGAAATCCCCGATCACGGAACAGGGCAGGAGGGGGGGGGGGGGGGGGGGGGGTGGGGGGGGGGGGGGGGGGGGGGGGGGGGGGGGGGGGGGGGGGGGGGGGTGGGGGGAGTGAACGAGGGAAGGGGGAGAGGAGTAGGCACTGGGCTGTAGTAGCAGGGACCTAGAACTGGCCATTCCTGTCTGGTGCCAGCGCCGACTGGCAGCCCGGACCATCATCACGAACTGTATGCTGGCTGCTCTGGCAAGGGCTGGTTTGTTCGAGCTTGGGGGACAGGGCGTACTGTTTCTCTGAGTAGCAGGGACAAAGCCTAGGTTTCCACGCCTAGACTTTGACCCTTTTCTGCATGTGTTTTGTGTGAAAAAAATATTAAAAAAAGATAGTCGCTTTTGTAGACCTATTTGCTCGTTTGTTTTTGTTTGTTCTCTTGCCTCTGTCTCTCTCCGCCCCTCTCCCTCTCTCTCAGTCTCTCCTACTTCCATTTTCCTCTCTCAGTCTCTCTCCCACGCTTTCTCTCTCTATCCCCATTTTCTCTCTCTCTCGTCTCTCCTCTGCCCTCTCCTATTTTATATCTCTCTCCCTCCCATTCTCTCTCTCTCCTCTCCCTCCATCCCCTTCCCCTCCCACTTTTCTCTCCCCCTCAGTCCCCCACACTCTCGCCCCCTCTGTCCCCCACTCTCTCGCCCCTTCTCTTTCTCTCCCTGTCACCTCTCATCCCCTAGAGTCTTCCTCCCAAATCATCCCGCCTATCGCTTATCTCATCGTCATCTCTCTCTCTCACTCCGGTCTCCTCCAATCTCTCTCTCATCGCTCTCTCAGAGGGCCTGAAACTAGTCCTGCAGAGTTTTATCTTTACGGGAAGTTTGAGCACGTGTTAGTTTATCGTAGTTATTCCCAGTTTGGAAGTTTGTGGATCCCGTTTCCTTTTTAGGCGACAGTTCTGATGAGGTTTAGTGTGTGTGTTGTTGGTGTGTGTGTGTGTGAGTGGGTGTGGTGGTGTGCTTTTTTTTTGTTGTGTGTGTATGTGTGCTTGTTTTTGGGGGGGGGGGGGGGGGGGGGGGGGGTGTGTTGGTTGGTGGTGGTGGTGGTGTGTGTGGTTAATCTACAACTATAATGGCGGGGGGCGGGGGGGGCGTGGGGAGATTTCGTCTGCAAGTACTCAGGTCGCGTCCGGAAGGTCCCACGTAATCAAGATGTGAGGAATGGAAGAGGAGAAGAGGACAGGCAGGGCACAACACTCACCGACCACACACCAACCACTCGTGGACAACAGTAAACTAAATAAGCAATTTATTAAATTAATAAAATAATCACATATCACACCAAGTGGAGAAGGGACACCTAGCAAGAAGAGGAGGGATAAGAGATAAATAGGACCAGAAGGAAAATAGAAACGACAGCCACCTAAAAGAAATTACTTAATGGACAAAATAACCCAACAAAAGACCCCACACGCCTGGGCCCAGGAAACAATTAAATTTAAACAACCACAAATCTATCCCAAAAAAAAGAAAGAAGAGAGGACAAGGGGAGAAACACTAAAATGAAGGAGGACACAGTGGTCTATCACAGCCACACAAGCATATTCATAAAAACATTCACACACTAACACAATTCATGAACAACTCAGATACCCCTCACAAATCCCCCAGCCAAACAGAATGTCCCCACACGCCAGGCCTCACCAAAACACCACCCATACACAGCTAAAAAATAAACGTAGTAAAGTCTTTTTCATGTCCGAACAGGGAAACACAGGTGCATCCCGAAGAAGCTGATACTCAGGAAGGCGTTTCTGGCCTCGCTCTTAGACCACGGTTAGCGTCCGGCTCCCTTCCCATACAGCTCTCGGAATGTATAACCAACGGCGTCTGGAACCGTCACGCCCGTACAAAAAAAAAACCCAACGAAAACAAGAAACAAAACCCCCGCCCTATTAAAAGGGGCATTAAGAACACATTCAGGTACAGCTGAAATATGGTGTAGGTGCAGGCTATTACCTGGCGAGAACTGGGCCTACCACAACCCGCAAGACTGCACCTAGTTTTAAATTATTTCATATCACATCATTATTGTTATTATTTTTTTTTTTTTTTCTTCTTCTCTCTAATGATTAAAAAAAAACACAAATCGTTTTACCTGATGAAAGCTATTTTTGTCATAATATATACTACCCCTTCAATCTGAAGGCCCTCGGGTAATATAAAACTGACAAGGAAAACAAGTCAGATGACGTGTTTTACCTTGAGAATAAAATTACAACACACACGATACCCATACCACATTCACAATAAAGGAAATAATAATAGTAAAATAAATGATAAATAGCAAAATGGAACACACATAAACAAATAGACAAACAGGCGGAGCGAAACCAACTAGGGCGCCGCGAAAAGGAACCGCTCCGCTTCCCGACTCCAATGAGTCGCGCGGTACTCAATCACAACCGCTCCCGGCCTGCAGTTTTTTCTGTCTTTTCCTTAAAAGTAAAATAAATAATTTTATATTTTATAGAACCAAACAAGCATACTCCTCTCTCTGACGGAGTAACACAAAAATAAAGAATGATTCATGCCCAAAAATGAAAATAACGCGGCGCGGCAACGAGCGCTCTGAGTCGACCAAGATCGCCTGACCAGAAGAAGGTCACCTGTTTCAGGCGGAGCGCCATTTTAAAATAAAATATTTAAGCTTGCTCCTTCCAAATTTATAAATAGGCTAACGCTCGCAGCGCGCCTGAAACCACCATAATTCGTCCCACACTTGTAGTACTAGCCCCAGCACAGTACCAAGGTCAAAAAAAATGACAGACTTTGAATGAAAAATAATTAATTTTATAATTTACAACCGATCCACTGTGGAATGCGACCTGAGAACCAAGAACACGAAAATACACTCGCCCCATAACGGGCGGTGGAAGGGAGGGGACATGAGTGGCCCGGCAGACTGCTTTCCTCAGCGATAAGACTGTCCGGAACCTCGGCAGTCGTCAGCCACAGCAGCCCTTTCACCATGGGATGGCTGACAGCTGGGTACACGCCCCCAGCGAAAGGGTCAAGTTGAAGACTAGGTGGGTAAGGCCCAGGAATAAGTGACATTCCTCTCTCTGCACCCTGAACTACCAACGTCAGCAGGACAAAGGTGGCCTTCCGTCACGGGTTATGGAAAATGCCTCGCCAAAGAGAACTGGTCTCTCAGCTCGTGGCTCCAATCCGAGTAAACATAAAGAATTTCCCAAACCCAACTGCCGATCAAAGGGGAAATTGAACTTCCTAATACCTAGTGAGGCTCTCCACGGTTTTTTCACAACTATACGGTATCTCACAAAAAGCAATGTTCAGCGGTGCAAAAGGAAGGAGTGCACGCAACACCGCACCTGACGGGTAACTATTTCTCTTCCCTGAAAAGTTTGACAGCACACAGCACCAATCCCTCTTTTTACACACACATAAAAAAATGGTAATAAACTGACAAAACTACATTACAAGCATGATGGTGGGCTGACCTCCGCTGACAACCACCCGCCCACCCAAAAGCCTGTGCCACCGAGGCACAGTCCCCTGTACCTTTCCCACACCGCGGTATGTAAGCATTGCAGAGAGGTCAAACTAACATAAATGAAACTGGAGAAACCTGGTAAGTTTCAGAAAGAGCAGGGGAAGACATCTTCAATGCCCTCATTCGACTCGAAGTCTGCCTCCACATTGGCCTTCCCAGAGAATATGCGGAAACCTGAAAGGCATGACTTTGAAAGCTCGACCGCCCAACCTCATCAGTCGACGACTTACCTGGACGGAATTTGTGCAGGTAGAGCCAAGGGATGGTGGTCCACTCTAAATGAATTCTCCTTGCCGTAGAGATAGGATAGAAGCTGCGACGGCCCTCACCCCCGGCGAGACAACACTCCAACTCGATGGGTGTAGTTCAATTCGCTCACCCGTTAACTTCTTGCTGGCACTCGAGGTTAATGGAAGCAGACCTTCGACCTTGGTCTTGGAGTCAGATCCGCCCCGAACCAATTCTGGCCGATCTGTGCGAACGCCCAACCGTGGTGTCGGGGATCTGCCAGTTGCAGCCCTGGCTGTCTGGATATAGCGTCCCTTGCTCCCTGAAAGCCTTCCACGTCTTCCTCCATACCAATCCAGATATCTCAGGCTTTCGAGCAGAGGCTTTGTCGGTACGGGGCTTTGCTTCTCCTGCAAAGGAGGTAACAAACTTTCGTGTAATATCCGACCAGGCCCAGAAATGACCGAGCTCCTTCTTAGGTCTTTGGGTGGCTGAGAGGACCTCGATCTTTCCCCACCTTGTCGGGCTCTAGGCAGAAGGTACCCCTTATGCCAACAACATGTCGCCAAAAAAAATCGGCACCTCTGATCACCCCTAATCCTGCACTTTGTAGGGCGGTGCGGGCGAGTTTGCAACCTCTCGAGCGATGGAAAAGTTTCCTGAGCAAGAAGCGCAGATTTCCTCCCATGTTAACAGTTTGCCAAAATAGATCACGATGAAGTTTATGGCTTCATTCATTTCTGTGGCTGTAAACATGAGCCGCATATACGCTAAACACTGCACCTGCAGTCCCTTGAGTCCAAAATGGCATTAACTTGGAACTGAAACTGACCCCTCAGGGAGCGTAGTAAATGCAGTTTTTTCTCCCCCTGTCGATTTGCAGCAACCGGTACAACCTCATTCCATCAGTCAGAAGAAACTGAGTTCCTTTATCCGATAGGGACAACTCCCTGGCACACCTGTCCTTAGTCCACATTTCCCCATATGGGCTTCAGCTAACGGGTTGCGGAATCCTATTTTCCTCTTGAGGGGTGTGGCCCTCAGGATTACCGTGTGGCTGGGTTAGTCGACCGTTAACCAATACGAAGCGGTTGTCCACGATCTGACGCTGGAACAATTGGGGCCGAAAGATCCAGCACCGACCTTTTTTCGGGCAGGGAGTCCCCTACCAAAGGACATGGTGCCCAGAGGCCACCTTGGTATGCCGTCCCTAGGGCTGGTTCTCTACAGATGGGTCACAGTTTCTGACAGAATCACCTTCCATCCCGAGCAAAAATCCCAGGCCAATAAAGCTTGCTGGATCCGCTCAGAGTGCGTCTTGTTTTTTACCCACAGTGCCCAGGCCAAGAGGCGGGTCATGTCCCAGACGCAACACAGTCTGCCGAAGCGTTCATGGAACGCCCAAATCTGGGTGACTGGTCGTGGTGGCTGGAAGAGAACTGCCGGTGCGAAGACTTTTGCTGGACAAACTTGACCTATCCCATTAGTGCCGCTCGTCGATAGAACTAGCTCCCACGAGCTGTCTTAACCTTGTATCAGTGTGGGGTCTGTACTTTGATAGTCCCTTGATCGCTGAAGGTTCTTAACACTGAACCTGGTCGCGTGAGCACGGGTTTTAACAAGGGCTTTTAAACTCTCTTTTCCTCTCTCTCTCTGGCCTGCGCCGAGTGGTGCGGCGACGAACACCTCCGGGTACCGTCAGTGGATATGGGAGAAGCTCCTCACCATCCTACCCGGCCGACAGTGTTCCCTATGAGGAGGGAGTATGCTGGTTGCTCAAAGCCACTGCCCATACTTTCCCCTTGAAGTAGGGCGGTCGAGAGGTCCACAAGCCCGTTGATCAGTGGCAGTGAACGTGACTCGATCCCCGCGACTTCCGTTAGGTTTTCGCAGTATTTCCGCGAGGACATCCTTAGGTACTAACTTCTCGTCAACAACCACTGCCGGGGGCGCCCGTTGTCCTCAAATGGCCTCGAACAACGTTTCCTGCTACCATGAAGGAAGGTAGGCAGGCTGGTGTAAGTCACTTCCACCCACCGCCCATATGCCACATTAACTTGCGTTGTAGGTTGTTTTTTTACGTCAGGGCAGACCCGCGCCAGATGAACCGATGCGAACCGACATACACAACACTGTCGGCTCTGCGCCTGGTTTGTCCTTCTTCCTCTTGGGTTTGGTGGTCTGACTTGCTGAAGACGAAGATAGTCCGGTGCAGATGAAGACTGTCCGGTGGCAGACGAATCTTCACCTCGTGGTTTCTTGTAACTTGCCGAGGAATGGTAATAATATCGCGAGGCATCGCTAGGCCTCAGCTATCCAAATGCCTCTGCGTAAACTCTGTGGTTTGGGCCCTCACCCCAACCTTGCAAGCGTAGGTCCGCGAAACCGATTCATGAGCTGGCTCAGATAAACTACATTGTCTCAAATTCCAAAACCTACGTTTCCACCCAATAATCGAGGGATCGACGAAGCCGCTCGCAAATTGGTAGACCGTCTACAGGTAGCAATCTTCAATGGAGCGAAATTGCCTCCTGTAGTTCTCTGGGGTCATGTGGAGTCTTCCTTCTCCAAAGAGCCTTCAAAGCCTCGTCATATGTAGCACCTGGTGGAATATCCACGATATCAAGCTTCCTTTGCTTTATTTAACCACGTGAATTGACTCACTATGATATAGAGCCTTTCTTTCGTGTTTTAAAAAAACCACATAACTTGAGCCACAGCTTCAAAATGGTCGATATAAGTGTCAATATACTCCCTATTATCATGTATCTGGGCATTTGAAAAATCATGGGGGGGACCATGTGGGGGTATATTTTCCCCACCCTGACAGCGCCGGCTACAAATGCCGGAGCATGTGGCGGTCCCTGAGAGAGATTGTCCCCTTCTAGTTTGCGAAGATAAATTCTGCTCGCATTTTTTCTCGCTCAGCCTCAAGACGAGTTTTCGAAATCTAACACTTCTCTTCCTTTGGGTTTCTTCCTCCTCTCTTTTCTTGACTTCTTGTTTCTTGTCCTTTTCATTTCCATCTCCATTTTCATCTTCTTTCTAACTTTGATTCTTTCTCTTCTCTCTCTAACCTTCTTTCCTCCCTCTCCTAACCTTCTTTTCCTCCTTCCCTCTCCTCCATCTCCCTTCTCATCCTCCTTTCTTCCTTAGCTCTTTCTTTCTCGTTCTATGCTTTCTTTTCTTTCCTTCGCCTCCCCTCCTTCTCTCTCTAACGTTCTTTTCTTTTCTTCGCCTCCCTCTCTCCTCTCTATTCGGTTCTTTTCTTTTCTTCCGCCGCCCGACTCTTCTCTCTCAACCTCCTCATAAGTAATGATCCAGTGAACTGGACCATGGAGACGCGGAAAACGGTGACGGGTGGCCGTATAGGTTCCTCCCTCGGAAAGGGGTAGGAGGTCGACCAACACGGGAAAAGGAGGTGGAAGTGGTCTCTCCTCGAGACCGTGAAACCATGGGGTATGGTTATACTGACTGACGAGACGTCGTGACCGGTGTTTGTCCTCCACCAGGAGAGAACACCACGTGAGTATCACAATCAATCCAGTACGGGAGTGTATGAACAACAGGGTAGCTCGTCCCAGGTAACAATTCCCTGTTCCTTTTAACATGAGAGCGGGAGAACCGACGACCCTCGCCATAGCCATTTTCCCACAACGTGAGATTACGCACAATAGTTTTCAAGTAAAACACTGCCGGGGCAAAACGCTTCCAGGAATAGGTTACGATATGAAATGTCAGTTTCCAAACACTTGAAACCAATAAAGTTATGCCCACAGATCTGACCCACAGCTAAGTGGAAGTCCGTCTTGGTTGAAATGCCAGTCAAATGACAAAAAAGGTGCTTTTGACCAAGTGGACTTCAAAACCCACAAATCTTTCCACTATTCTCAATCACACCATTCAAGGAAGACTCATGCCTTCAAATCAATAAGCCAATCCAAACAACAAGGTAAGGAAGAGAATTTCCTATACCCCTCTTGAGACCGAACGCAGAATCAAACACAAATGAAAAGCAACCATGTCCCCGGACAGATTCACCCACAAAAAGGTTTTTAGAAAATCTCCCAATAAGGGAACGAACGACCCTTTACAGAAACAGTATCCTAACACCGCCACAAAGAAAACGCGTTTACCAAAAGAACAGGAGACTACCCTATCCCACCCGGGTCACCTAATATGCCTATTTTGTGATCAAAAAGGGAAACAACTCTTACCAAAACCGCACTGACCAAAGAAAACTCCTCTGATGAAGCACGTCTCATCTGTCCGCCACAGCGAGTCGACAAACCAAAGGGAACTATGCCGAAAACAGAGAATAGAGCCTACAGACTCCTAACTGAAGGAATACCGCCCTAAACCTCTTTTCCAATAACAAACACTTGATGAATAAGCAGACAAACAGGTGATTTTGCCTCTTGATCCCTCGTGTATGAACAATACACTAACCAAAGACAAATCCTCAATCACAAGTCGAGAAACTGACTGAGCAAAAACACAAACTCATTATTTTACTCAGCTACGCCAACGCAAATGTAACGGCCGCAAAATCAATATAACTTACAAAAACACGACGACACACGAAAAACGCAACACGGAAGAATGGATAAGTGGATAACGGCCGGAATGGACTGACTAAATCACGATGGAAAAACTAACGAGATGACGACGCAAACTGAACAGTTTCGGTGTGGGGCATAGTCGAACAGAATTGCTTGACTACCCGCGCTGATATGAACACACTGCACCAACACGCCTAGCCATGTAGATTTTCAAGCTGACCCAGTACGGCGCGCAGTGGCAAGCCCACGCGAGCACGCCAGAACTGGACACAACCGCGGTGAGAGGGTAAAGGAGGTGGGGTTACACTGTAAGTTGGGAAGGTTGCGTAATGGAACACACAACCAGCCAAGCCAACCTCTCATCCACACACACGAACACTTTATTTCTTTTCTTTATCGCAACCCACACACCACCATTCAAAGAGTGTAAATTTTAAACTAACAAGAAAAAATATAAAAATAGCTATGAGTGCGAATAGATAGAAGAGAAAAGCCTAATCTAAAGGTACTAGTCTACCCTTTTTTTTACTACGAAACAAATACAGAAACCTATCTTTAGTGTAACAAAAATAATCACCAGAAACAAAATACTTAGTATTTTCACTGGACAGAGGGGTGTTACAGCTCGTTTTTCCGCACCGCAATTTAGACCCAATAAACCAACAGGATCCTACCTACTTTTACCTGCAGCTACTCGTCAGTCATAGTCTAGGGGTACCGGGCAAATCAGGCAAGAGCAAAATACGGTTCTAACCTAGTCAGGCACAAACACTGAGACGCTGTGGAACCTGCACAATGGAACTAAAATACACTCCCCACCCTTTACCCACCACCCCGTAACCTAATTGATAAGATAACATAAAGTTTTAAGGAGTAAAAGTTAACACATACCGGCGATACTTACTTTTGACAAACAATAAAACGAACAAACCCCGGAGCGGCTAGGAGCGCCGGCGCACCAAGGATGGGAACTGACTTTTCCGGTCACGGCAACCCCGCAAACGATTCCGCTCCGCGTGGAGTCCCCTTCACGGTGGGACTCCGGCCCAGCCACCCCCGCTTAATACAATACAGCCATGAGGTTGGAGCAGTAGTCGAGAGTGCTGTGAAAATCCCGACCCAACCCTCCTCCATTCCAGACCATCACATCCCGGACGAGCCCTCCCAAATGTTCGCGGTCAAGTCCACGTATCAAGGATGTGAGGATGGAAGAGGAGGAGAGGGACAGCAGGGCACAACACTCACCGACCACACACTCAAACCACTCGTGGAAAACATAAACTAAATAAGCAATGTATTAAATTAATGAAAAAATCACATTCACAACCTAGTGGAGAAGGGACACTATCAGAAGAGGAGATAGAGAGATAAATGGAAAAGAAAAAATAGAAGACGACAGCCACCTAAAAGAAGATCCTTAAAGGACCAAATAACCCAACAAAAGGACCCCAACAACACCCTGGCCAGGGAACAATTAAATTTAAACAACCACTACTCTACCCCAAATAAAGAAAGAAGAGAGGACAGGGGACAAACTAATATATGAAGGAGGACCAGGGTCTATCTACAGCCACATACACAAGCATATTCATCAACATTCACCACACTTACACAATTCATGAACACTCATATACCCTCACACAAATCTCACAGCCAAACCAGAAATTCTCCCACACGCCCGCATCACCAAACACCACCCATACACAGCTAAAAATAAACTTAAGCTTAAAGTCTTATTCATGTCCGAACAGGGAACACAGGTGCATTCCCGAAGAAGCTGATACTCCGGAAGGCGTTCTGGCCTCGCTCTTTAGTACCGACGTTAGCGTCCGGCTCCTCTTCCATACACACTCGGCAAGTATATCCAGACGGCGTCTGGACCGGCACCACCGTCCAACCAACTGGAAAACCCAGAACAAACCCCCGCCCTATAAAAGGGGCCATAGAACACATTCTAAGTACTGCTGATATATGGTGTAGTGCAGGCTATTACCTGCGAAATGGGCTTACACCCGCAAGACTGGAACCTATTTTTAATTATTTATTTCACATTTCATTATATTATTTTTTTTTTTTCTTCGTCTCTCTAATGATTAAAAAAAACACAAATTCCGTTTACCTGATGAATACTATTTTGTCATAATATATAACTACCCCGTCAAGCTGAAGCCTCGGGAATAATAAAATACTGACAAGACAACAAGTCAGATGAAGTGTTGAACTTGAGAATAAAATTACAACACACCCAAACCACATTCACATTAAAGAAATTAATTAGTACAATAAATGATCAACAAAATGAACAAAGTACATAAAACAAATAGACAAACAGGCGGAGCGAAACAACTAGGGCGCCGCGAAGGAACGCGCGCTTCCCGATCCAGGAGTCGCGCGGTAACTCAATCAACACCGCTCCGTGCCCTGAAGTTTTTTCTCTTTTGTCCTTAAATTAAACATAAATAATTTTATATTATTATAGAACCAAACTAGGCATACTCCCTCTCTCTGACGGAGACACAAAAATAAAGATGATTCAGCCAAAAATGGAAAATAAGCGCGCGCGGCCGCTCTGTGTCTGACCAAATGCGCTGACAAGGAAGAATGTCACCGTTTCAGCGTAGCGCATTTAAAATAAAATTTTAAGGCTTGCTCGTCCATAGTTATAACATAGGCTAACGCTTCGCAGCGCGCCTGAAACCACAAATAAATCTCCACACTATTTGTAAGTACTGCCCCAGCACAGTACCAAAAAGACAGAACCTTTAATGAAAAATATTAATTTTCATAATATTTACAACCGATACCACTGTGGAAATGCGACATCGAACCAAGAAGCACGAAAATCAACTCACCAACGCGGGTGGAAGGAGGGGAAAAGTGGCCCGCAGAACTGATGCCCCTCAGCGATAAGCTGTCCGGAACCACGCGGAGCCGACAGCACCAGCAAGCCCTTCACCATGGGAGGCTGAACAGCTGGTCACGCCCCAGCGACGAGGGTCAAGTTGAAGACTAGGGTGGCAGGAATAGGGATCCCTCTCTCCTCACCCTGAGACTACCTAACCGTCAGGCAGACAAGTGGCCCTTCGTCACGGGTTATGAATGCCTCGCCCAGAGAACGTGGTCTCTCACTCGTGGCTCCAATCCGAGTAAACATAAAATTTTCCCAAACGCCAACTGCCGATCAAAGGGGACTAACTTCCAATAACTCAGGAGCTCTCCACGGTTTTCACAACTATGACGGGTATCACACAAAAGCACTTTTTCATGCGGTGCAAAGGATGCACGCAAACCGCACGGACGGTTAGACTTTTTCTCCCTGAAACAGTTGAACAGCACACAGCAGCCAATCCCCTCTTTTACACACACTAAAAAAAAAAAATGGTAATAAACTGACAAACTACATTAAAAGCAGGATGAGGGCTGTCCGGTTACCGTGACATACTGGACCGGTGATTCAAAGCAACTCTATCTCCCTCTGGTCTCTGTCCTCTGTCTGTCCTGTCTGTCTGTCTGTCTGTCTGTCTCTCTCTCTCTCTCTCTTCTTCTGTCTCTATCTCTCTGTCTTCTGTCTTCTCTCTCTCTCTCTCTCTCTCTCATCTCACTCATCTCCCACATCGCTCCCCACCCCATCGTGTGTATTTAGTGGCTATTCGTTCGGTCCGTTTCGCCCACGAGAATTTTCAGGTTCCCCACATTGTGATTTATTGTATTGACTTTTTGACCCGGCTGTCGACGGCCCTTTTGTTAACGGTTGTTCTTCTTTATGAAATATCCAGAAAAGTAACTTGGCCGATCGTTCTTGACAATTTGTAGGTAATGTTCATTTTATGGGTCCACGAAATAATGCCGGCCCGATGATCTAGGTTACCGTCATAACCGTACTAACGGCTGTAAACGGCTGCAACGTTTTTTGTTCTTCAAAGGATATCTAAGAAAATACTTAGCCGATCTTTTGTGAAAAATTTAGCAGGCACGCTCATTATGGGTCACGATGATGGCCGATGTTTACCAGAATAGCCATTACTATACGGTTACACCAGCCCAAGACGGTTTTTTCCTCTTTATGGAATATCTCGCACGTATCAGGATAAACTGGGAGTACGTATATACGCTAGAGCATCTTGTTTTTTCTTCTAAAAAAGATAAATCCATTTTTCCCCGCAGAAATTGGGAATAACCTAAGGAAGCTGGCTGATTGGACTATTTGTTCTTGAAAACCATGGTGAACATCGTGACGTGAAGAAAACGGCTATCATTCCATGGAAACCTGCGTTCCCACAGATACAACATATTTAGCCCGCCGGTTTTTCTCTGAAAGTTAAAAGCTGTGTGTGCGTGTGTGTGAGTGTTGTGAGTGTGACGAATTGAAACTGAGATAAGCTGATATCACAGTAATTGAGGCTTAATGAAAACCCTTACACACCTTAGCGTCTGTGGCGTCCTCAGGACTCCCCTTCCCCGACAGACACCCGACTGTCCTCTCCGCCGACTCGCACGTGTCGTGCAGAGCTCAACAAATCATTGTTGAACCACCCCCCACCCCCCCTTTCCCTCCCCTCCTCCCCCACCCCGCCCGCTCTCCCTCTCTCCGCTGTGGCTGCCGTCACTGTTCTGTATGCTACGGTCCACACTGGAGAAACAACAGAGTTTGAAAGTCACCCGCCACCACCCTCACCCCCAACTTTCTCTGCCTCTCCCTCTCTCTTTCGCCAGCCCACGCCCTTCTAACGTCAACATTGTCACGGCCGGGCCGTCCCTTGCCAAAATTGTCCAGGGGGTACGGGCCAATGTATCGTTATCTCCTGGCCATCAGTGGAGTTGAGGTGGGGGGGGGGGGTGCTAATACTTTTCACGGACGGACTTTGAAGAATTTGTTAATTCAACAGCGTGCTCCAGGACTCTTTGCAGAGGTCTTTGGCATAAGCTTGAGCTCCAGGTTTTAGATCGATATGAGGGATACACAGCCTGCACAATCCTTTATGGTGAGCGTTCTTGGCAAGTTGATCACCACCTACCTCATTGCCTCGGGCCAGCGTGACATCCCGAGCAGAAACTGTGTCCCAACCACAGGATTAGGAGAAGCGTACAGTTGATAACAAACAAAAAAGGTGTTTGAGGTTAGAGCTAGCAATGGCCATCCGAGCAGCGAGGGAGTCGGATGGAATGAGAAAAAAAATCTGAATGTTTTAATCTAGAGATCATTTGGAGAGTCGGAACCAATGCCTTAATCTCCACATTGCAGGTGGAGCTGTTTGAGGGAGTATGTTTTGAACGTCATGATTAGTGAGAGAGGGAAGTGTCGAGCAGTGAGCCTCAGAAACAAATCCCTCATCAAGTTTGGGACAACCGTAAAAAATAATCATTGAAAGTATGGAAAGACAGAAGGAAGTTAGGGGAGTGGGGGATGTCTTCTACGTCTGAGAGTTGGAGGAGTCTTGAGAGAGCAATGAGAGGCGGGATCAAAGCGGATATCCAGTGTGTGTGTGTGTGTGTGTGTGTGTGTGTGTGTGTGTGTGTGGTGTGTGTGTGCTGCGTGTGTCCGTGATGCATAGTCTCTGTGGAAGTTTGGACAAATCACACTCGATTCCAGGTCAGTGTCTGCATTGCTAGATTGAGAAGAATATGGATTCCCAAGGCTGGGACTCGGCGGTTCTCTTTAGATTTCTTTAAGATTCGGGGTGGGGGGGGTGTGGGGGGTGGGGGGTCACAGGCCGATCATCAGCAGGCCGGGATTTGGAGCGAAAAATTAAGTCGACGGTTGGAGAGGGAACGTTCCCCAGTCTCTGCATATGGGTTTCTACCCAGGGTTAATGGGAACACCCCCAGAAGCCTTTGATAGTTCATGGGATCCAGAGCTTTTAGACAGGAAGGTTATCATATAGAATCATCGACGAAGCGACTGTAATTCAGTTTACCTATATTATTTTGAAGGCTGTAATTTTCCTCTCATTTTTTTAAATCACATTTAACGACTTTTTTCTTCTCTCCCCCCCCCCCCCCCCCCCCCCCCCTCCCTTTCGTTCTTTCTTTATTTTTTCTTTTCTCTCTCTTTCTCTTTCCTTTCTCTTCTTCTTTTTTTTTATTTTTTTTTTTTTACTTTGCAACCGTTTCCTTTCACGGTTTAGTGGGTTTTCACCCCTGTTTTTGACCCAGGCGGTCGACTCTGGACTCTTAGGACTAAACAAAGATGACGCTGAACGCTCCTCAGTCGCTAGAACAGGTGAACACCAGTTTGACCGTTACTCTGGGGGCCATCCTGTTGTTGTCTTTCCCCTGGTCTGTAGGTCACAGCAGGCACGTCAACACAGACCTGGAGCACCCTTGGAAAGGACCCCTCTCTCTCTCTCTCTCTCTCTCTCTGCCCGGCGCCCCGCTAACGTCAATACTCGCACAGGCTGAGCGGAGTCGTTCCTGGACCAAAATTAGTTTTCTAGGGGGGTGCTTTTGCGGCGGGGAGCTAACGTTTAATTAAGGGAGTCCCCCCCCCCCCCCCCCCCCCCCCCCCTAACCACCAACTCCACCGAGCTCCTTTTCCGTCGCTGCCTTCTTAAGCCGTTCCTGCACGGCACTTCCTCCTCCGGCTGTGTCATGATCGTTCTCAAACACCGTGTTTCAAGGTAGGGGTGGATATCCCCGGGGGTGTTTGTTTGTTTGGTTTTGGGGGCCTGGATCTTCACTTTTTACACACCACGGTGTCTTGGATAGCGCCATTTCTTTCCGACCGTTTTTCGGGGTGGTAGGGTGGGAGTGGTTTTGTGGAAAGGATGAGGGGATCTGCTGTTGTCTTTGCATGAGCCTTGGGTTTTTCGGACACGGGGGAGAAGGATGGTCGGTCTGAAGTGTTGAGGTGTGGGCACAGACGTGCGCGCGGCGGTGCCGGGAATTCGCTGCTGGCCTGGGTGTTTCTCGTTGTTCTTAATGGTGTTTTCGGACCTTTTCGAGGCGATGTGCATGTTAGGGCCCGGCTGTTTTTCACTGATGAGAGCAGAACAGTGTGTAACATCACCACGTGTTGCGTATGTCCTTACAATATGAAGTGAACGTAAAGGGGAATGGGTAAAAATGGTGGAAACCTCTCGTCTGAACCCTCAACTCTGTCCTAAACTGATCCGTTGGTAACGGAAAATAGACTGACCGTCGGATGGAAACTTGCAGGAGGGAGGGAGGGGGGAAGGGGGGGGGGAGAGAGAGAGAGAGAGAAATCGGACCTGCTGAAAAGAAATTCCCAGTCGTATGATAGTTTAGAAGCTTAATGGCCGATTTTATTCTTGCTGGTCTGTATTACGCTGAGAAGTTAGTTTCTCAAATCGAAACAAGAGACACACGCCCGCGCGTGCACGCACGCACGCACGCACGCACGCACGCACGCACGCACGCACGCACGCACACACACACACACACACACACACACACACACACACACACACACACACAGGTAGAGAGGAGGAGAGACAGAGACGACAGACAGAGGTGAAGAAAGGGGCAACTGGCCTTCCAGTTAAACGTGGATGAATTCAAAGGGAAGATGTGCCAACAGTATTGGATGTCTTCTTAAATCTAGCCACCCCGCCCGTAGCGTTTTCTGTGGGGAGCAAACCCCGTTCATCATGCTATGGGTTGTTTCACAGACAGACATACAGAGGATGGTTAGTGCCCCGTCGCAAGGGAGATCACTCTTCAGATCTAAACAGGTTTTGACGGGACCAGTTGAAATCTGTGGCATTAAAGGTTTTCGTATATTTTCCTTTTTTTTTCTGACTGATGATATAAAATATTCGGGGGGGGGGGGGGGGGGGGTGACGATGGACCGAATCGATCTGAGGTTTTCTCAGCTTCAATGTGCCGCACCCTCTGTCTTAAAGGCAACTTCACGAACTTTTGTCATTTCTTTACAAACAATGCTAGTATAGCCGTTCAGAAATCACCACCACTACCAACCCGCCCCTTCCATTGTTGCTTATATCGGGACGGCCGAATATTTCTATACTGGGCACAGCTAGCCCGCTATTGGAATCCTAAGGTTGGCCCAGTATACTGAGTGATTCGTATGTCTTTTTCTTCTTCTGCGTATGCAGGCTGATACTCCTGCGGACACCCCCTGTATAGAAAGGCAAGGATTGTTCCCATCTATCCAACAAAGGGAGTGGAGTTTTGTGTGTATGACTGTTTTTTACTTTTTCAACCCGGCCTTTAAGGCAGCCATACTCCAACTTCGGGGAAGATTCGTATGTCGATTCCGACCTAATCTTATCTCCTGCTAAAATCGTGGCGGGGGTGGGGTCGGGGTACATTGAAAGGAAGGGGGGGGGGGGGGGCATGGCGGTAGATCTTCATGCAGAGAAAATGATTTTTTTTCTTGTCTGATCTAAAAAAGAAAACAACAACAAAAAGCCGACGTTCATCCTATTTGTATTGAAGATGGAGTGAATTATAAACGGAATTTTGTGGTGGGTACCCGCGGGACAAGACTTGCAGCTGACCTCTGGGATTCTCGGTCCTCTGCTCGGATGTGGTTTCACAGAGCGGGTCAGTAGATTCCAGGCCGAAACCAGCTTTAGCACCAGTGGAAAACACACCACACAAAAAAAAAAAAAAAAAAAATTGAAAGATTTTGAGGACATTGATAGGGTTGACAGATTTGGTTAAACTCCCAACAGTGTGTCATTTTGTTAAACTTTGATCCAAGAAGTGGACATTTGATTGCCTGTTGAGGCGATGTGCATGTTAGGGCCCGGCTGTTTTTCACTGATGAGAGCAGAACAGTGTGTAACATCACCACGTGTTGC
>CM031602.1:63370556-63402481 GCA_018398815.1 Conus ventricosus
ACGCTTCCTCGACCTGCATTCACGCAAGCTCTTTTTCCAGTCTCATATTCAATCATACATAGACTATGGATCTACTCTATGGGACATGTGCTAGCGCTAACACTCTCAAACCATTGTTAAGCCTGCACAAGCGAGCACTCAAATTAGTCCTCCTAAAAAGCAGTAGTCTTCTGGACTCGGACTATAAAAGATTCAAGTTCCCCCATTAAGTCTGAGATTAGAATACAACAAAGGGATCATAATGCACAAGATTGTGTCTGGGAAGGCACCCTCAACATTAGTTTACAGATTCTCAATAAATTCCTCAAGGACTCTACCCAAACTTCATGTCCCTGTTCCTAGAATTGACTTATTCAAATCCAGTTTAACATATTCAGGTTCCTGTCAATGGAACTCGCTCCTGAATCGACCAAACAGCGCCAATGCATATCAACCTTCAAACACCATTATTTCAACCATCTTATGTGCCAGTACTTACATACTCCGCCATAAATCCACCACCATTCACCACCACCCTCTTTGCCTTATGTATGTACCTGACTATTTAGAAAGTGCTTTTGTACTTGAAATGCATATTATGTATGTTATTTTGTTTAGTAAGTATGTCTTATATGTGTGGTGTGTGGTGTGTGTGTGTGTGTGCGTGTGTGTTTCCTACTACCTCCTGCCCTCTTGTCATTCTGTCGAAATGCTTGAGTTTTTATGTGACTCACTCTCTCTCTCTCTCTCTCTCTCTCTCTCTCTCTCTCTCTCTCTCTCTCTCACGGTTCTGCTGGAATGACTTGATTTTTTTTTTTATCCATATGATATCCTTCCTACCCGTGGCGACTGGGCTATCATTATGCATTTCCCACCTCCATTTTTTGCTTTATTTCTTCCCCCCCTCCCCGGTGTTTCAAAATTGATTGTTTTGTATCTTTGGAATTTTTTGATTGTCAGATTGTTCTAAACATGCTCTCTTATCGCACCCACTCTAGCCTCTTCCTCCCCCACCCTCTCTCTCTCTCTCTCCCCCCTCCCTCCCTCCCCTCTCTCTCTCTCTCTCTCTCTCTCTCTCTCTCTCTCTCTCTCTCTCTCTCTCTCTCTCTCTTCTCTCTGCAGGCTTACCCCGCACTCCCTTCGCTCCTGCGTCTCTCTCTCTCTCTTCTCTCTCTCTCTCTCTCTCTCTCTTTTTATTTTTTTTTCCTTCCCTTTTTAAATTTTAATCCCCTATTGTATTGTAGTTCTAGTCACTTTTGCATGCTTCCTTTGTTGCCTTTTATTTTATATTGTTGACCCTACACAGGGCGAGGACTGGATGTAAAAAAGCACATCAGTGCTTATCTATTATCCTCGTAAATAAAGAATTTTGTCTTGTCTTGTCTTGTTCTCTCCTCTCTCTCTCTCTCTCTCTCTCTCTCTCTCTCTCTCTCTCTCTCTCTGAGCCGTAAAGGATGTGCGCCGTCTGCCTTTCCTGTCAGTGGTGTAGGGCTTGTCCGTTTGTCTGTCTGTATCTCTGTCTGTTTGTATGTCTATCTCTGTCTCTGTCCGTCTGTCTCTGTCTGCCTGTCTGACCCCCCCCCCCCCTCTCTCTCTCTCACTCTCTCTCTCTCTCTCTCTCTCTCTCTCTCTCTCTCTCTCTCTCTCTCTCTCTCTCTCTCTCTCTCCCCACCCCTCTCCCTCTTTGTAATCAGTTTGAAATAAAGAGTTGAAGCATTATAATGATGACGATAATAATAATGATAATTATGATAATAAACAATATTAATGATGGTAAACAGTCTCTCTCTCTCTCTCTCTCTCTCTCTCTCTCTCTCTCTCTGTGTGTGTGAGTGTGCGTGCACGCACCAGTGTGTGTGCTGGTGTGTATTCGTTTACTGTCTTTTCTGTCTGTCTCTCTGTCTGTCTCTCTGTCTGTCTCTCTGTCTGTCTCTCTGTCTGTCCGTCTCTCTCTCTCTCTCTCTCTCTCTCTCTCTCTGTCTCTTCTCTCTCTCTCTCTCTCTCTCTCTCTCTCTCTCTCTCTCTCTCTCTCTCTCTCTCTCTCTCTCTCTGTGCCTGCGTCTGTGTGTGTGCGCGTGCACTTCTAAAAGTTTTTCACACAGAGAAAATGGATTCTCTCCTTTCGATAAACGGCACTCTCACAAATCGCTCATAAAGCAATCTTATCATTGAACACGTACATGATATACAGGTTTGAATCCTAAAATGCCATATCATGGACCCGTTAGATCGAAAGTTCGGATCCAGCACCCCTTGCATCATGATAGTTAGAGAGGACTTCTCCAATCTCCCCATAATCATAACCTGAGGTCTCGGACTGAGACTGTGTATATGTGATACCCTACGTAGCTCTGGTATCGGCTTTGTATCTATAGTGCGTACTGGCTCGCAGAAGATAAAATCCATCAACTCATTTAACCATCTCGGCAGGTCGATGAGCTAATGGGAACACGAACCGGTGTGAAGTAGATCCGGCTAGCGCCGTACACCATCGCTGAACACACTGTAGGCTGTTGCCGCTTGAACAGGGGTTTTGGAACTTGTGTGTGTCTGTCTGTCTGTCTGTCTGTCTGTCTGTCCGTCCGTCCGTGGTCAAAATGTGTTCCACTCGCTCCAGACAAAACTACAGGGCCGATCTCTCTGAAAATTTGTGGGTAGGCCTATGTTCATTACGGGTCACGGATGATGCCCGATGTTTTATTCCACGTTATATCCGTTACTAACGGCTATAACGGCCCATAACGGTTTTTCTTCTTTGTGGAATATTTTAGAAAGTACTTGGCCGATCTTTCTGAAAATTTGTAGGTGTGTTCATTATGGGTCACGGATGATGCCCGATACTTTATTTTACCGTTATATCCGTTACTAACGGCTATAATGGCCCATAACAGTTTTTCTCCTTTATGGAATATGGTCACGGATGATGCCCGATACTTTATTTTACCGTTATATCCGTTACTAACGGCTATAACGGCCCATAACGGTTTTTATTTATGAAATATGGTCACGGATGATGCCCGATACTTTATTTTACCGTTATATCCGTTACTAACGACTATATCGGCCCATAACGGTTTACTAACGGCTATAACTGCCCATAACGGTTTTCCTTCTTTATGGAATATCTCAGAAAGTAATTAGCCGATCCTTCTGAAAATTTGTACGTATGTTCATTATGGGTCATGGATGATGCCCAATGTTTTATTTTACGTTATATCTGTTACTAACGGCTATAACGGCCCATAACGATCTTTCTGAAAATGTGTAGGTATGTTCATTATGGGTCACTGATGATGCCGATCTTTACCAGAATAGCCGTCACTAAGGGCTATAACGGCCCAAAACTGTTTTTCCTCTTTATGGAATATCTCACGCGTATTCAAGATAAACTGGGAGTACGTTTATATGCTTTGCATCTTGTTGAATGCATCTTGCATTTGCATCTTGTTGAGTACTTTAGAATGGGAACAAAGAAATGCTCTGTCTGTCTGTCTGTCTGTCTGTCTGTCTGTCTGTGTGTGTGTGTGTGTGGTGTGTGTGTGTGTCCGTGATCAAAATGTGTTCCACTCGCTCCTGACAAAACTACTGGGTCGATCTTTCTGAAAATTTGTAGGTATGTTCGTTATGGGTCAAGGATGATGCCCAACGTTTTAGTTTACCGTTACAGCCGTCACTAACGGCTGTAACGGCCTGTAACTCTTTTTCTTCTTTATGGAATATCTCCGAAAGTACTAGGCCGATCTTTGTGAAAATAAGCAGGTATGTTCATTATGGGTCACGGATGATACCCGATGTTTTAGTTTACCCGTTATAGCCGTTACTAACGGCTGTAACAGCCTGTAACGGTTTTTCTTCTTTTTAGAATAGATTAAAAAGTACTTGGCCGATCTTTCTGAAAATTTGTAGATATGTTCATTGTGGGTCACAGATGATGCCCGATGTTTTTAGTTTACCGTTACAGCCGTTACTAACGGCTGTAGCGGCCCGTAGCGCTTTTTCTTCTTTATGGAATATCTCAAAAAGTACGTGGCCGATCTTTGTGAAAATTAGCAGGTATGTTCATTATGGGTCTCGGATGATGCCCGATGTTTTAGTCTACCCTTTATAGCCGTTACTAACGGCTGTAACAGCCTGTAACGGTTTTTCTTCTTTATAGAATATCTCAAAAAGTACTGGGCCGATCTTTCAGAAAATTTGTAAGTATGTTTATTATGGGTCACGAATAATGCCTGGTGTTTTAGTTACCGTTATAGCCGTTACTAACGGCTGTAACGGCCTGTAACGCTTTTTCTTCTTTGTAGAATATCTCAGAAAGCACTTCGCCAATCTTTCTGAAAATTTGTAGATATGTTCATTATAGGTCACGGATGAAGTCCGATGTTTTAGTTTACCGTTACAGCCGTTGCTAACCGCTGTAACGGCCTGTAACGCTTTTTCTTCTTTATGGAATATCTCAGAAAGCACTTGGCCGATCTTTCTGAAAATTTGTAGGTATGTTCATTATGGGTCACGAATAATGCCTGATGTTTTAGTTTACCGTTACTAACGGCTGTAACGGCCTGTAACGCTTTTCTTCTTCATGGGATATCTCAAAGTACTTGGCCGATCTTTGTGAACATTAGCAGGTATGTTCGTTATGGGTCACGAATAATACCCGATGTTTTAGTTTACTGTTATAGCCGTTACTAACGCTTGTAACGGCCTGTAACGGCTGTTTTTCTTCATGGAATATCTCAGAAA
This sequence comes from Conus ventricosus, assembly GCA_018398815.1. Classification (NCBI taxonomy): domain Eukaryota; kingdom Metazoa; phylum Mollusca; class Gastropoda; order Neogastropoda; family Conidae; genus Conus; species Conus ventricosus. The sequence continues at coordinate 63,375,276 of CM031602.1, forward strand.
GTACTTGACCGATCTTTGTGAAAATTAGCAGGTATGTTCATATGGATCAAGGATGATGCCTGATGTTTTAGTTTACCGTTACAGCCGTTACTAAGGGCTGTAGCGGCCTGTAACTTCTTTTTTTTTAATGGAATATCTCAGAAAGTACTTGGCCGATCTTTGGAACATTAGCAGGTATGTTCACTATGTTTTACGGATGATGCCCGATGTTTTAGTTTACCGTTATAACCGTTACTAACGGGTGTAACGGCCTGTAACGGCCCGTAACATTTTTCCTCTTTATGGAATATCTCAGAAAGTACTTGGCCGATCTTTGTGAAAATTAGCAGGTACATGTATCTTCATTATGGGTTACGGATGATGCCCGATGTTTTAGTTTACCGTTATAGCCGTTACTAACGGCTGTAACGGCATGTAACGGTTTTTCTTCTTTATGGAATATCTTAGAAAGTACGTGGCCGATATTTCTGAAAATTTGTAGATATGTTCATTATGGGTCACGGATGATGCCCGATGTTTAAGTTTACCGTTAGAGCCGTTACTAACGGCCCATAATGGTTTTCTTCTTTATGGAAAATCTCAGAAAGTTTTTGACCGATCTTTCTGAAAATGTGTAAGTATGTTCTATATTTTAGGTCACAGACGATAGCCGATGTTTACCAGAATAGCCATTACAAACGATTACACCAGCCCGAGACGGTTTTTCCTCTTTATCTCAAGCGTATTGAGGATAAACTGGGGGTACGTTTATATGCTTTGCATCTTGTTTTTGTTCTGTTTTGTTTTTGTCGAAAGAATCGTTTAATTCTTTGATAGCTGGTCCAATAATCATATTCACACTATTACATTGCCATGGAGTTTTAAGAATTTCTCTCTCTCTCTCTCTCTCTCTCTCTCTCTCTCTCTCTCTCTCTCTCTCTCACACACACACACACACACACACACACACACACACAGACACACAGATAGACAGAGAGGGAGATGGGGAGTGGGGAAGCAACCAAGACGCACGTCATCAAGGGTGCCGGTAGTGTCTGGCCGGAGTTCCCATGCCTTTGTCTTCTGACACGCAACCGCCAACACACACACACACACACACCCGGTACCCACCCCGGTACCCACACCCGACTTGCACCCCTCACTCTGCAGTGACAAAGTCCACACCACCCCGGCAACCACTGGTGTAATTAGCCACGATGGGAGTGGGGGTGGGCGTGGGGGGGAGAGTTGGATGAAGCATTCTTGGTCCTCCACTCCGTTGTCATCTTAAACTCACCACCCCACCCCACCCCACCCCACCCCTCACCCCCACTTCATCTTTCAATTACCCGCCGTCCAAATCCTGCAATTAGCCCGAAGACGGTTGTTTGGTCACAAGTCCTGTTGTACACCGTGACACTTTTTCCGGTCGGTGCCATAAAGTCAGGGGAACGGTCCACCGGTGGGGGGGTGGGGGGGTGGGGGTGGTGGTGGAGGGGGGACTGCCATGTTGACAGAAAGCGGCAAGCCTCCCTCTCTCTCTCTCTCTCTCTCTCTCTCTTTGTGTGTTCTCTCTCTCTCTCTCTTTGTGTCTTCGCAGCCCCCTGTTACTCCCCCCCAAGAGCGAAAGACAACAGAGACGACTGAAAGGAGGAAGAGGCATTGGGCAGGGCGGCCCTGGGTGTGAAGAACTGGAGTGGGAGAGGAACGGGAGTCTCCTCAGGCGGAGCGGACAGGGAGGACAGTAGGTCACCGTGACGGCTTTTTTAGAGGAGGTCCAGCGTGTCTTCCTGCCCGAGGGGCAATCGATGTCGGTCCCATGCACTGAGGGGGGGGGGGGGGGGGGGGGGGGGGATGGGGGGGGGGGGGGGGGGGGGGGGGGGGGGGGGTTAATTAAAAGAAATGTCGACCGAAGGTTGCGTTGTTTTTGACAGAAGAGGAGCTCCCCTCCCCCTCTTTTTTTTCTTTCTTTTTAGGGTTCAAAAGTGGAGTGACTGCAGGAGGAAATTTGAAAAGGAGTTCAAAGTCACTCCGCCGGTTGACATGGACAACTAAATCAACAAGGCAAAGTGCTTCGTCTGGTAACTTGTTTGTCCGTGTTAACCGGCGGGGTGACTTAAAAAAATTCCTTTTGAAATTTCCTCCCTTTTTGTTTGTTTGTTTGTTTCGTTTTGATTTGTTTTCTTCATGTGGAAAGCTCAGTTGAAGTCTAGACAATAAACTCCCATGGACCGGGAAACTGACCGAGCTGGAAAAAAAATGTTTGAAATATTTTCTTTAATCATTAAACAAAATAAAGAACGGGGGGGGGGGGGGGGGGGGGGGGGGGGGGGGGGGGGGGGGGCAAGAGGGAGAGAGAGAGAGAGAGAAAACGCAGAAAGAAGTAATTTGTTTGTCCCTGCTATTGGCCAGAACAATTTCTTTTTTTCTTTTTCTTTTTTTTTTTTGAAAAAGAAAATAAAATGTCTCTACAGTGTATCTAGAGATTCACCAAGTTTTGTTTCCCCAAGATTCATTTATTGTAGGTATCAAATGTAGAAGCAATTGTTTGACAATGCGCGTCGTTCATTCGTTATATGTTTCTTTCAAACAAATACGCAACTGCTTTCATGGTGTGTCGGGGAGGAGGGGGAGGGGTGGGGGGGGGGGGGGGGGGGCGGCACCGAAGTTTCTTTCCAACGTTCAACCGTGATGGGTAATAAACGTTTGCATTTTGTTAGTGATTTATTTGTTGGTCGTCTGGTTTTAGAGTCAAACCAGTACACAGCAAAGAGGATAGTTTCGTAGTGTAGAACGGGTAGTTTGGTTCCAATCTTCATTGTGTTTGGGTAACAATTTGAATAATTTGTTTACAGCTCTTTCACTAGTCCCGACGGTGGTTCACCTTCATCATACATTGCGGAGGACTGATCGTTGTTTTTGTTGCTGTTCGGATAAATGGTTTGATTTCCACCCCGCGGATGTCTATCGGTCTTGCTGATTTTCGTTTAGTTTAGTGGGGTTTCTTTTCATCAGATCTACTCCGCCCCCCATCTCCACTGCCCCCCCCCCCCCCCCCCCCCCCCCCCCCCCTTCCCCAGCTCTACCTTCTCTGCGTACGCAGGCTGACACTCCTGCGGACACTCCATATATTGACAGACAAGGATTAATCCCATCTACCCAACAAAGGGAGTGGAGTTTTGTGTGTATGACTGTTTTATGATCCCGCCATTAAGGCAGCCATACTCCAGCTTCGGGGAAGGTGCATGCTGTGTGTAACGTGTCATCCATTACCGACGGCCAAACTGGCCTTCTCTTCCCAAAGTTGGTGATGGGATTTTACGTGTGTGCAAGGTGTTGTGCGTGCGTTCACACACGGAACCTCGGTTTATAGTCTCATTCGCAGGACTGTGGGAAATGGAGTTAGAACCAATGTTAATCGAGGGAAAAATCCCCCTGTACCCAAATGGCCCGGCGGAGATTCGAACCCCCGAAAAGCTTACGCGGGGCCGGGTACCTACACCATCGTGAACACATGTAGGCTGTTGCCGCTTGAACAGGGGTTTTGGAACTTGTGTGTGTCTGTCTGTCTGTCTGTCTGTCTGTCTGTCCGTCCGTCCGTGGTCAAAATGTGTTCCACTCGCTCCAGACAAAACTACAGGGCCGATCTCTCTGAAAATTTGTGGGTAGGCCTATGTTCATTACGGGTCACGGATGATGCCCGATGTTTTATTCCACCGTTATATCCGTTACTAACGGCTATAACGGCCCATAACGGTTTTTCTTCTTTGTGGAATATTTTAGAAAGTACTTGGCCGATCTTTCTGAAAATTTGTAGGTGTGTTCATTATGGGTCACGGATGATGCCGATACTTTATTTTACCGTTATATCCGTTACTAACGGCTATAATGGCCCATAACAGTTTTTCTCCTTTATGGAATATGGTCACGGATGTTGCCCGATACTTTATTTTACCGTTATATCCGTTACTAACGGCTATAAACGGCCCATAACGGTTTTTATTTATGAAATATGGTCACGGATGATGCCCGATACTTTATTTTACCGTTATATCCGTTACTAACGACTATATCGGCCCATAACGGTTTACTAACGGCTATAACTGCCCATAACGGTTTTCCTTCTTTATGGAATATCTCAGAAAGTAATTAGCCGATCCTTCTGAAAATTTGTACGTATGTTCATTATGGGTCATGGATGATGCCCAATGTTTTATTTTACCGTTATATCTGTTACTAACGGCTATAAGCCCATAACGATCTTTCTGAAAATGTTGTAGGTATGTTCATTATGGGTCACTGATGATGCCGATCTTTACCAGAATAGCCGTCACTAAGGGCTATAACGGCCCAAACTGTTTTTCCTCTTTATGGAATATCTCACGCGTATTCAAGATAAACTGGGAGTACGTTTATATGCTTTGCATCTTGTTGAATGCATCTTGCATTTGCATCTTGTTGAGTTACTTTAGAATGGGAACAAAGAAATGCTCTGTCTGTCTGTCTGTCTGTCTGTCTGTCTGTCTGTGTGTGTGTGTGTGTGTGTGTGTGTGTGTCCGTGATCAAAATGTGTTCCACTCGCTCCTGACAAAACTACTGGGTCGATCTTTCTGAAAATTTGTAGGTATGTTCGTTATGGGTCAAGGATGATGCCCAACGTTTTAGTTTACCGTTACAGCCGTCACTAACGGCTGTAACGGCCTGTAACTCTTTTTCTTCTTTATGGAATATCTCCGAAAGTACTAGGCCGATCTTTGTGAAAATAGCAGGTATGTTCATTATGGGTCACGGATGATACCCGATGTTTTAGTTTACCCGTTATAGCCGTTACTAACGGCTGTAACAGCCTGTAACGGTTTTTCTTCTTTTTAGAATAGATTAAAAGTACTTGGCCGATCTTTCTGAAAATTTGTAGATATGTTCATTGTGGGTCACAGATGATGCCGATGTTTTTAGTTTACCGTTACAGCCGTTACTAACGGCTGTAGCGGCCCGTAGCGCTTTTTCTTCTTTATGGAATATCTCAAAAAGTACGTGGCCGATCTTTGTGAAAATTAGCAGGTATGTTCATTATGGTCTCGGATGATGCCCGATGTTTTAGTCTACCCTTTATAGCGTTACTAACGGCTGTAACAGCCTGTAACGGTTTTTCTTCTTATAGAATATCTCAAAAAGTACTGGGCCGATCTTTCAGAAAATTTGTAAGTATGTTTATTATGGGTCACGAATAATGCCTGGTGTTTTAGTTACCGTTATAGCCGTTACTAACGGCTGTAACGGCCTGTACGCTTTTTCTTCTTTGTAGAATATCTCAGAAAGCACTTCGCCAATCTTTCTGAAAATTTGTAGATATGTTCATTATAGGTCACGGATGAAGTCCGATGTTTTAGTTTACCGTTACAGCCGTTGCTAACCGCTGTAACGGCTGTAACGCTTTTTCTTCTTTATGGAATATCTCAGAAAGCACTTGGCCGATCTTTCTGAAAATTTGTAGGTATGTTCATTATGGGTCACGAATAATGCCTGATGTTTTAGTTTACCGTTATAACGGCTGTAACGGCCTGTAACGCTTTTCTTCTTCATGGGATATCTCAAAGTACTTGGCCGATCTTTGTGAACATTAGCAGGTATGTTCGTTATGGGTCACGAATAATACCCGATGTTTTAGTTTACTGTTATTAAGCCGTTACTAACGCTTGTAACGGCCTGTAACGGCTGTTTTTCTTCATGGAATATCTCAGAAAGTACTTGACCGATCTTTGTTGAAAATTAGCAGGTATGTTCATTATGGATCAAGGATGATGCCTGATGTTTTAGTTTACCGTTACAGCCGTTACTAAGGGCTGTAGCGGCCTGTAACTTCTTTTTTTTTTTAATGGAATATCTCAGAAAGTACTTGGCCGATCTTTGTGAACATTAGCAGGTATGTTCACTATGTTTTACGGATGATGCCCGATGTTTTAGTTTACCGTTATAACCGTTACTAACGGGTTGTAACGGCCTGTAACGCCCGTAACATTTTTCCTCTTTATGGAATATCTCAGAAAGTACTTGGCCGATCTTTGTGAAAATTAGCAGGTACATGTATCTTCATTATGGGTTACGGATGATGCCCGATGTTTTAGTTTACCGTTATAGCCGTTACTAACGGCTGTAACGGCATGTAACGGTTTTTCTTCTTTATGGAATATCTTAGAAAGTACGTGGCCGATATTTCTGAAAATTTGTAGATATGTTCATTATGGGTCACGGATGATGCCCGATGTTTAAGTTTACCGTTAGAGCCGTTACTAACGGCCCATAATGGTTTTCTTCTTTATGGAAAATCTCAGAAAGTTTTTGACCGATCTTTCTGAAAATGTGTAAGTATGTTCTATATTTTAGGTCACAGACGATAGCCGATGTTTACCAGAATAGCCATTACAAACGATTACACCAGCCCGAGACGGTTTTTCCTCTTTATCTCAAGCGTATTGAGGATAAACTGGGGGTACGTTTTATATGCTTTGCATCTTGTTTTGTTCTGTTTTGTTTTTGTCGAAAGAATCGTTTAATTCTTTGATAGCTGGTCCAATAATCATATTCACACTATTACATTGCCATGGAGTTTTAAGAATTTCTCTCTCTCTCTCTCTCTCTCTCTCTCTCTCTCTCTCTCTCTCTCTCTCTCACACACACACACACACACACACACACACACACACAGACACACAGATAGACAGAGAGGGAGATGGGGAGTGGGGAAGCAACCAAGACGCACGTCATCAAGGGTGCGGTAGTGTCTGGCCGGAGTTCCCATGCCTTTGTCTTCTGACACGCAACCGCCAACACACACACACACACCACACCGGTACCCACCCCGGTACCCACACCCGACTTGCACCCCTCACTCTGCAGTGACAAAGTCCACACCACCCCGGCAACCACTGGTGTAATTAGCCACGATGGGAGTGGGGGTGGGCGTGGGGGGGAGAGTTGGATGAAGCATTCTTGGTCCTCCACTCCGTTGTCATCTTAAACTCAACCACCCCACCCCACCCCACCCCACCCTCACCCCCACTTCATCTTTCAATTACCCGCCGTCCAAATCCTGCAATTAGCCCGAAGACGGTTGTTTGGTCACAAGTCCTGTTGTACACCGTGACACTTTTTCCGGTCGGTGCCATAAAGTCAGGGGAACGGTCCACCGGTGGGGGGGTGGGGGGTGGGGTGTGGTGGTGGAGGGGGGACTGCCATGTTGACAGAAAGCGGCAAGCCTCCCTTCCTCTCTCTCTCTCTCTCTCTCTCTCTCTTGTGTGTGTCTCTCTCTCTCTCTCTTTGTGTCTTCGCAGCCCCCTGTTACTCCCCCCAAGAGCGAAAGACAACAGAGACGACTGAAAGGAGGAAGAGGCATTGGGCAGCGGCCTGGGGTGTGAAGAACTGGAGTGGGAGAGGAACGGGAGTCTCCTCAGGCGGAGCGGACAGGAGGACAGTAGGTCACCGTGACGGCTTTTTTAGAGGAGGTCCAGCGTGTCTTCCTGCCCGAGGGGCAATCGATGTCGGTCCCATGACACTGGGGGGGGGGGGGGGGGGGGGGGGATGGGGCGGGGGGGGGGGTTTAATTAAAAGAAAGTCGACCGAAGGTTGCGTTGTTGTGACAGAAGAGGAGCTCCCCTCCCCCTCTTTTTTTTCTTTCTTTTTAGGTTCAAAAGTGGAGTGACTGCAGGAGGAAATTTGAAAAGGAGTTCAAAGTCACTCCGCCGGTTGACATGGACAACTAAATCAACAAGGCAAAGTGCTTCGTCTGGTAACTTGTTTGTCCGTGTTAACCGGCGGGGTGACTTAAAAAAATTCCTTTTGAAATTTCCTCCCTTTTTGTTTGTTTGTTTGTTTCGTTTTGATTTGTTTTCTTCATGTGGAAAGCTCAGTTGAAGTCTAGACAATAAACTCCCATGGACCGGGAAACTGACCGAGCTGGAAAAAAAATGTTTGAAATATTTTCTTTAATCATTAAACAAAATAAAGAACGGGGGGGGGGGGGGGGGGGGGGGCAAGAGGGAGAGAGAGAGAGAGAGAAAGAGAAGAGAAGAAGTAATTTGTTTGTCCCTGCTATTTGGCCAGAACAATTTCTTTTTTTTCTTTTTCTTTTTTTTTTTTGAAAAAGAAAATAAATGTCTCTACAGTGTATCTAGAGATTCACCAAGTTTTGTTTCCCCAAGATTCATTTATTGTAGGTATCAAATGTAGAAGCAATTGTTTGACAATGCGCGTCGTTCATTCGTTATATGTTTCTTTCAAACAAATACGCAACTGCTTTCATGGTGTGTCGGGGAGGAGGGGGAGGTGGGGGGGGGGGGGGGGGGGCGGCACCGAAGTTTCTTTCCAACGTTCAACCGTGATGGGTAATAAACGTTTGCATTTTGTTAGTGATTTATTTGTTGTGTCTGGTTTTAGAGTCAAACCAGTACACAGCAAAGAGGATAGTTTCGTAGTGTAGAACGGGTAGTTTGGTTCCAATCTTCATTGTGTTTGGGTAACAATTTGAATAATTTGTTTACAGCTCTTTCACTAGTCCCGACGGTGGTTCACCTTCATCATACATTGCGCGAGGATGATCGTTGTTTTTGTTGCTGTTCGGATAAATGGTTTGATTTCCACCCCGCGGATGTCTATCGGTCTTGCTGATTTTCGTTTAGTTTAGTGGGGTTTCTTTTCATCAGATCTACTCCGCCCCCCATCTACTGCCCTGCCCCCCCCCCCCCCCCCCCCCCCCTCCCCAGCTCTACCTTCTCTGCGTACGCAGGCTGACACTCCTGCGGACACTCCATATATTGACAGACAAGGATTAATCCCATCTACCCAACAAAGGGAGTGGAGTTTTGTGTGTATGACTGTTTATGATCCCCCATTAAGGCAGCCATACTCCAGCTTCGGGGAAGGTGCATGCTGTGTGTAACGTGTCATCCATTACCGACGGCCAAACTGGCCTTCTCTTCCCAAAGTTGGTGATGGGATTTTACGTGTGTGCAAGGTGTTGTGCGTGCGTTCACACACGGAACCTCGGTTTATAGTCTCATTCGCAGGACTGTGGGAAATGGAGTTAGAACCAATGTTAACTCCGAGGGAAAAATCCCCCTGTACCGAAATGGCCCGGCGGAGATTCGAACCGCAACCCTTGAATACGAGTCAGCGTTCTACCAACTGAGCTATTCCGCCCCCCCCCCCCCCCCCAGCTCTATTACCGCAACACCTCCCTCTCCACCACCACTCCTCCTTCTTCCTTCCTCTTCGTCAGACTGAAGTTTTAATTATCTTGTTAAAAAAAAAAAAAGAATGCATTTGATGTCATTATCGCAACATTGTTTTATCCCAGAAAATCGCTTTAAACACACAATGTGTGTTAACCATTCGTTACACACACCAAACGACAGCACCGAAAACCGCTTTATGCTGGCTTGACAGTTTGTGAGTTGACCAATCATGTCATTGGGTTTACTTAGTTTCTAAGGAAATCAGGGTATATGGGCAAGCGTGGAACATTCTTTTTTCTGGGGGAGGGGAAGGGGGGGGGGGTGTCTGTTTGTTCTGTGTACTCCGTGTTGTCATATCTGCTTGGCGATTTGGTGTCGTAAGCAGCATTCCTTTGGAGTTATGGGTCTAATTATTCATCGTGGGAGCAAGAGTTACCGGACTTGTTTGTTATTTTAGTTTCGAGATCAGTCTCGTTTTGTTTTGTTTTGTTCTTTAATTCCATTCTGTATGTCATCAGTACTTGAAATCTGCTTCACGGCAATCAGTCGTCACATCCTGAAGCTGCCCGCTACGTACATTTTGTCTGTTTGCATTGACGTACTCCACACTTCACTACTGTTTTGAGACTTGGACGACGTACCGCCGACACACCGAACAGTTTCATCAACGATGCTTGCGCAAGATCTGCTGCATCAAATGACAAGACCGCGTGTCCAACCTACAGGTCCTGAAGAAGTGTGGCTGCCCGGCATCGAGTGTATACTCATCAACAGCTAGCTCCGATGGACAGGACACGTCCGTATGGAGGACAGCAGAATTCCAAAGATGTTGCTCTATGGATAACTGAAGGAAGGACAACGTGACCAAGGAAGGCCTCTAAAGAGACACAAAGACACCTTGAAAGCCAACCTCAGAAGTTTCAACATCGACACTGCTTCCTGGGAAGATGTCGTCCTTGACAGAACACAGTGGAAGCAACGGTGTACCCAGGGCACAAAGACATTCGAGCGCAAACAGAGCAGCCGATTCACAAAAAAGAAATCGGAAGAAAATTTGGGGCCCGTCCTTGCAAGACTCTTTCCCATGCAGCGTCTGTGGACGACTCTGTGCCTCAGAATTGGTCTTCTTTCCCAACGAGGACCCACATCAGGATGACCTGTCTGCCTACTAAATCCGTGGATACGACTGTCAACCTCGGGGTATGTCAGTGGGGGAAGGACTAGCGCACGGGCCCAAACACACTCACAGCTTGCTTAAAATCTTCATTCATATATCAGCATTCGTCACATCAAACCACTATTAAAGTCTATAACTTTACAAACACATGATCATAGAAAGAAACATCAATGCATATGGAATCAAACAAAATAAAACATTCTCTCTTTCCTTGAACTTCACAAAACCATTATCTAAATCATCATTAAACTAACCCGGGTATAAATAGATTTCTACTTTACCTGCCAGGTGATCTTAACTATTCACGAATCACTGTCTTTTCTTTTCCTTTTTCTTTTCTTTTCACTGTCACTTTCACAACACGACACAACTGCTGGCACTGGTCAGGTTGGACCGCCGGCACGGGTTTCAGGTTGGACTGGCACTGGTCAGGTTAGACCGCTGGCGTTGGTCGGGTTTGGGGACTGCCGATGAAAGTGGCGCTGGCCAAGTATGAGGTCGAACCCCGTTCAGATTAAACAGTGACTATTAGACATCGATCTGTTCTCCTTTCTTTCTTCCTGCATTAACGCATTGCACTCTCTCTCTCTCTCTTTTCTCTTCTAGTCTGCTTATCAAATGGACATGGTTGCTTTTCTTTTCTTTTTTCTTTTCTTTCTTTTTCTCTTCATCATTTAGCAACTCTCTCTCTCCACATTTTCTTAGCCCTTCCTCTCAGACTCTATCTCTCGTGAATGCTACAGCTCGGTTCTGTTCACTCCCTCATCTCTCTCTCTGCCCTTCCTCCTGCAGAGCTTACACCCAGAACCTCTTCCTCTCTGTCTGTCTGTTCGTTCCCTTTCCTCCATTCTTTCCCCCACCTCACGCATTCCTATCTTATCCTAAAAACCATCGTCAAAGGGCGAGTACCTTGGGTCAGTATTTTCGCCCCTTATACTTGGGGTTGCCCCCCCTCTCATTTCATTGGAAAATGTAATCATGACAGCCCACATCTACCTGCCTTGCCCTCTGTGGTGGTCAATGGCATTTAATTAATTAGCTAGATTTCACCCCCACTACACAGTACCTTCCCCCTCTCCCCTTTCCGGCGACATCGACTTAATTGTGGACACTGGTCCTACAAATTGATTGGATAGTCGGGCCCCAGGCGCTGAGACTAAACTGACAGACATCGAGGTGTCGGTCAAGCGGCTTAGTCTGTCTGGGTGGACAGTACCGTCTCTGTGGAGCCTCCCCGCTATGCTTAATTGGCTGACCCGACACATGAGGCCGTCTACCTGGCGCCCAGAATTTTTGACTTTGGGTTTATGTCCAGTTGAGCTGGCTGGCGATTGACCACGACTTTGGTTGTTTTATTTTTGTCCGTGACAACCCCCCTTGCAAAAGACTATGCTCCGAAATTGTCCAAAACAACGGTACAAAAAAGACAACAACCGAATTTGTTTGACACACAGCTACACGTGCAAAGTTTGAAAAATACTTTACAACAAACGGTTTATAATTATAAGATATAATCTTTAGTGAATACCACCCCAATGAGTTATCATTGACGTGCGCTCTTGCGTTATTTCAACTCATTTATAACAACCTCTGTGCGCACCTATGCAATTCCCCTACCTGCGGATTTGCCACATCTTCTCTTCACAATTATTATGAAAAGCACCATCGAATATGATCACGATCCATGACACCTCACTGAGGAATCTCCATCCTCACTTATCGCAAAAGTGCATCACTACACAACGACTGTATGCTCCCGACATAACACATTTACATGAACAAGTCTCACAAAGAAAATAATGAACCATAGCCAATGGGAATGAACCCATATCACTCAACAACTGTAATCCACACATATTCAACAAAGTAGCTATGCACCCCGGTTTATGACTGACTTCCTCTGAGTTGCAGCTTGCTAGACTACACGGCTTAAATAGTCAGCCCCGACATTCTGTCGACCTGGAATGTACTCCCACTCGATACCTGTAGGGCTGCAGTGCCATTGCCCAACGCAGCACCCTGCTGTTTTTCCAGCTGTGCCTCCTGCAGGAATTTGAGTGGTTGATGATCAGTCTCTATCACGAACTCTTTCCCATACAAGTATTTTTTGGAATTTCTGCACGGCCCACACGACAGCTAAACAATCCTTCTCCACCGTTGCGTCCCCTTCTTCACATTTCGTAAAGCTTCCTGCTGGCATACTTCACAGGAAACTCGACCCCTTCGTGCTCCTGCAACAATACTGCACCTACTCCACGCCTGATGCATCTGTCCGCAACAAAAATGGTTTGGAAATTCTGGTAGCTTCAAGATGGACGGAACCTAGTCTTTCCAGCACTGTCTGCAGCGCTTGCTCTGCAGCGTCTGACCATTCGACCACTCCCGGTTTCCCCCCTTTGACCAAATCACTGAGAGGACTCGTGATTGCAGCGAAATTTGGAACAAACTCCCTGTAAACCCAATAAAACCTAGCAGACTCCTGACTTTGTTTTGGTCTTTGGTCCCCTCTGAATTAAATCATCTTCTCCCCCTTTTTCCCTTTTCTGGCTGCTTTGTGTCGCCTCCGACAACAAAACCTAGGAACTCCAGGCTTGGAAAACCAATCTGGCATTTTTGTTGTCTGGCTGTGAATTGGTTTGTCTAAACCCTCTCTAAAACTGCTCCTACTGCCTATATGCTCCTCCCATGTCTCAGATGCTATCAGAATGTCATCCATGAAATTCACAACGCCTTCCAAACCCGTCAATAACTTCCTCATATCCGAGAGAAACTGCGGGTGCGTTGACCATACCAAAAGGTAGTACTCGCCACTGGTATAGCCCCTAGGAGTGGAGAATGCTGTGACTTCCCTTGAGTCTCACCCAAGGCTATTTGCCAATAACCCTTGCTCAGATCTATTCTGGTGAAATATTTGCTCTTGCTTGTGGCGCCCTGAGCGAATAGGTCTTCCACGTTCGGAATGACTTCTGCATCGACCTTGGTGACACTTTCAGACGCCTTTTGTCAACACAGAATCGATGCTCACCTGACTTTTTCCTCCCCTAAGACGACGGTGCACTATACGATGATTTGGACGGTTCGATCACCCCAAGGTCCAACATCTTTTTCCTCCCCCTCAAATCACTCGTTTGGTGGCATACGGGATCGGGAGGGTTTTCACATGTATGGGTTTTTGCGATGTTAACTCCCCCGTACATGTCTCTAGAGTTGTCCTGCCTGGTTTATCAGTCGGGGACGCCCAAATACTGTTCTAGGAGCCCCCTAACTTCCTCCTGTCTCCTACTGTCTACCCCTTCATACAGTGACACATCCCTGTTATGACTCTTCTGGAAACTCAGGCAACAAAATCTCCCCTTTTCTGCTGGGTCTCCTTCACCTCCATCAATGATTGCTGCTGCACCCTATGTGCTGAGTCTCACGCTGAATATATTTGCGAGAAAAATTCGCATGGAAAAGTTTTGATTTCCCATTCACATCGATTCGGTAGTCCTGATCTCCCTTTTTCAATGATGGTGAATGGTCCTTTCCAATGCATCAGCAGCTTGTTGTGACCCGTGGAAGCAGTAACAGGACTTGATCTCCTACCTTGAGAATTGCTTCCTCACCTTCCTGTCATATTGCTTCTTCTGAACGACCCTAGCCTCCTGCAAACTCTCCCTGCGACCTTACCCTGTCCCCCTCTAGCCTATTGCGTAAGTCCACCACATACTGATAATGGTTTTGACTTCTTCTGACTCCTGTTCCCGACCAAGCTCTTTGAGAAAACACACTGGTCCCCGAACTGTCCGCCCATACAGCAGCTCAAATGGCGAAAAGCCTGTGCTTCCTGAGGGCTTCCCTGTAGGCGAACAGTGCCGCTGGAATGTAGCGGGCCCAATCTGCTGGCCTTTCCTCACAGAGCTTCTTTAAGATACCCTTCACACACCATTGAATCTTTCCACCAAGCCATTGCATTGGATGGGATGGGTAGTGAAGCTGTGTGATCCCTAGCAGCCTTTTGACCTCCCTCATCACGCCTGAAGTGAACTGTGACCCTCTGTCACTGAGAATTTGTGACGGGACACCCACGCGAGAAAAGATTCTACCAGCCCCTTTAGCGACCTGTGCGTATCTACGCTTTTCAATGCAACTGCTTCTGGTATCTGGTCGCGTAGTCCCCCGAGCGTCAACACATACCTGTGCCCACCTTTGGAACAGGGCGCGATTGGGCCCAAACAGATCAATACCACTCTTCTGAATGGTGTGTCAATTAAAAAGGGGGCTGTTTAAGAGGCGCCTTCCTCTTCACCCCTCTTGTGGCTGATCTTGACACACATCACATGACATGCAGAAACCCTTTTTGTCTGCCTTGCTCCTGGCCAGTGAAAATCATCAAAAGATTCGGTCAGCTGTTTTGCTGGTGCCGAGATGACCCGCCATGAGCGACTCGGACCCACTGACATGACAGTGTCACGATAACCTGCTGGGACCTCTAAACTGAGTGGTCACCTTACCGTCCCTTTCCCCCTTTGGGGAACACTCGGTACAACAGCCTGCCTTTCACAAGAATTCTGTCTCACCCCCTCTAAACCCCCTGTTTCTCTTTCCCCCTCTTGCCAACTCCCAAGACTTCACGGCGAAGGGTCTTGTTCCTGCCTGCCCTAAACTCATCAGGCGATGCATCTATGCTGACTTCCTTGCTGGAACGACTAACGGTTTATCAACCTTTTTCCCCCTTCTTGCTCCGTGTTTGAACTGCTGCCCCTGTAGCAGTCAACAACTCGGATCCCCTGGATCACTTGCACCTGGAATATTTTCCCAAAGATCAAATCATGAAGGGGTTTCTCCATCACCAACGCAGCAAACTCGCCTGAGAAGTAAGGGGTACGTACTTCTATCTTGGCAACTGGGGAAATCCCTCACAGTGCCATCGATTAGGTACAGGGCTGGATTTGCCCTGTCAAAATCCCCTTCCTCGACCAGCGTTGTTCTTACTACACCGCATGAACAACCATGTCCCCTAAACACTTTCACCCTCTGCTGGCCATCCACCCTTCTTCCACTGGTAAGAACCACTCAGCCCAGTGCCCTCCATCCCTGACACTGACTGCTGTCCCGTGCTAGCCATAGGCCGCACTCCACCCTCTTCAGATTGGATCCCTTTTGGTTCCACTGCAGGTCGTTTCCCCTGGCGACCCTTATCAACCTCTTGCAAGGCTGCTGCCTTCTGGAACCCCATGCGACAATCCCTCGCCACATGTCCCTTCTTGTGACAAATGAAACACCTATTGTCCCTTTGTCCTCCTTTCTGCCCCACCACTGGGTTTGCAGACTGTGCAGAAAACTCCCCTAGTCTCCTTGCACTCTTCTCACCTGTGCCTGGCACCTGTTTCTCCTGCACCTTAGTGCCCCAAACGTGCCTCTCTATACACCTCTGCTAACTTCACAAAATCCCTGCTGTCTCTGCTGTCTCTCTTTCAAATGTATGGTTAACTCAGGGCCGCAACCTGACAAATCTGTTCCTTCAAACCAGCTCTTTCAATTCAGCGAACTCCTTGCTGTACCACTCAACTCTAACCCTTTCTCAAAATAGTGATCCAAACGTGCACCAAACTGAGTGTACGTTTCACCTGCTTGCAATCTAGCTGATCGAAATTTCTTTTGAATCCCTTTTCTGTGAGGTCAAATCCCTTCATCAATGATCCTTCACAGCACCAAAATCAGATTGTTTTTCTGTGGTAACGCAGTGAAAATCTGTAATGCCTTACCCATCAATAACGCTGACAAAATGACTGCCCACTCTTCTGAAGCCAACCCTGACTGGTAGCAAACGTTCAAAAAAGACTATGTATGCATCAATCGAATCTGTTTCCTTCAGAGAATTTTGGCAACTTTGGTCGGGGGCTAACTGCGACAGGGGCGCTGAAACTGAGCTACCATCATCGGTGGTCTCCCTTTGTATTTTCACTCGCTCTAACTCTAATTGAATCCTTTAAACTTTCTGTTTCCGCGCTTCCCTTAGTCTTTCTGTTTTCCCGCGCTTCCCTTATCTTTCTGTTTCCTGCGTCTCGCTAGCCTGAATCCTTAATCTTTCTGTTTCCTGCGTTCCTTATCATTGTTAGCCTGAATCCTTAATCTTTCCCGTTTCCTGCTCTTCTTTAGCCCTTTCCTGCTCTGCTATTTCAACTGCGACACGGCGTCTTTCCGCTCGCTCACCCCTTTCCATCTTTTGCTGGTTTTCAACGAATGCTCGCAACTCTTCTCCCGAGTAGCCTAAATCACGAGCGACGCTCACAAGTTGTTCAATGGGTGTTCTTTTCTTCCGCCATTGTATCTCTTTTTTTTTTTTTTTAACAAGATTTTTTTTTACTACGACAGCCAAACTGGTGGTTACCGACACAAGTGACGTAAAGCACAATCCTATGAATGTAAAATTACTTGGGACAACGTAATTAGTTTTTTAAGACGCCTAGCGCCTGACCCAACTATGAAGCGAATTATAGGCAATCTGTGCGAAATAAGTACTCTGGGGCTGAAAAAGCCAAGCCTAGTATTTAACTATCTTGGAACATACAGTAAGACACTACCTTGTCTTAGGATTACAATACTTGAATCCCACCCAGCTTCCTCTCTGAGAAGTTGAACAATTATAATAAATGGGCCAGAAAATCCTGGGAGGCTCGCCAATAAATTGTCAACCCGGGTATGTCAGTGGAGGAAGGGGCTAGCGCACAGCCAAACACACTCAAAGCTTCTTACAGTCTCATTCATATATCATGCATTCGTCACATCAAACCATAGTAAAGTCTATAACTTTACTACACATGTTCCATCGAAAGAAACATCAATGCATATGGAATCAACAAATAAAACATTCTCTCTTCTCTTTAACTCACAAAACCCCTTTTATCTAAATCATCATTAACTAACCCGGGGATAAACAGATTTCTACTTTAACCTGGCCAGGTGACTTAACTATTCACGAATCACTGTCTTTTCTTTCCTTTTTTTTTCTTTTCACTGTCCCCTTTCACAAGCACGACACAACATTTTTAGATGGTACCTTTGGTTGGTTTTTTGAAAACTCAACAACATACTACGGTATTGCACACCACCTTTTCTGGGATTGCATTCTTCTTAAAACTGAAAGGCAGAGGAGTCAAATTACCACTTTTCCGCGGGCACTGAGGAGAAACCACCAAGTTTTTGAAATATCGGTATATGACCAGGATTACATGTTAGTGAGTTTTCCCCCCCTATTGGAGGATGTCTCCCCCTTGGAGAATAAAGCTTGCTGAAGGCTCATTTTGAGAAGCATTTATTTAATTTTTTTTCCCCCTTCACCCACTCAAGCACATACTGTTAGTTAGGCAGAATCACTACCACTGCAGATAAGAATGCGTATCTCCCCTATTTCTTCAATCTAAGACATTTAAAAGCAAGTTTTGTTTATAATTCAATATTTCTTGCAGTCATTGCAACACCAAGCTGCTCTGTAAGTTGCTGGAACGGGGCTCGGTACTTGTCCTTGGAATTTGTTAGTTTGTTTGTATTTTAGTCCCTTGTGGATTCATTCCAAGAACTGGCCCTCAGCACTTGTGTCTTAGAGGATATCGTTTTATATTTTCTACTTTTCACAAGAAAATGTAGCTTGTTTTGCTCTTTCATGATTTTCTTTTGCTTCTTAGATGGTACCTTTGGTTGGTTTTTTTGAAAACTCAACAAACATACTACGGTATTGCACACCAGCCTTTTCTGGGATTGCATTCTTCTTAAAACTGAAAGGGCAGAGGAGTCAAATTACCACTTTCCGCGGTCACTGAGGAGAAACCACCAAGTTTCGAAATATCGGTATATGACCAGGAGTTACATGTTAGTGAGTTTCCCTCCCTATTGGAGGATGTCTCCCCCTTGGAGAATATAAGCTTGCTGAAGGCTCATTTTGAGAAGCATTTATTTTATTTTTTCCCCATTCACCCACTCAAGCACATACTGTTAGTTAGGCAGAATCATCTACCACTGCAGATATGAATGCGTATCTCCCCCTATTTCTTCAATCTAAGACATAAGAGCAAGTTTTGTTTATAATTCAATATATATATATATATATATATATATATATATATAGTTAAAACAAGTTAAAAGAGGAATCTTAAAACTATCTACAAATTTGTTTCAAGCGTGTTGCGCTGTCATCCTGATGACGGCGCAACACGCTTGAAACAAATTTGTAGATAGTTTTAACTTGTTTTAACCAATGTTGCTCCCCAAGGGTTGAGCACTTAAAAAATTGTTTTAGGCATTTGAAATATACTGATCTATATATATATATATATATATATATATATATATATATAGTGGGGGAAAACAAGTGCAGGTTAACAATTCTTCACAGAGAGAGAGAGACACATTATTGATGCACTGTAGTTTTCTCATTATCATCCATAGCAGCTTGTTGCATGTTAATATATTACAAAAGGAATGTAACACTCTCTCTCTCTCTCTCTCTCTCTCTCCTTCGATAACAAAGAGAATGATCGCTTATTCTATGTCTGTGTGTGCTGAGTTTTTTCTTCTTTGTAATCAGTTTCCTTACTCTTGTTTGTTGTTTCAATCCTTTTTTTTTAAACTTTCAATTCATCTACACCTCGATGTTAATGGAACAACTCATCAACTTTTTAATGTACTTGTGAAGATATGTGTGTTAAAAGTTTTGTAATTTGTAGTCGCTAGTCATGCTTAGTTAGTCCATAGCGGGGCAAAGGCCGGATGAAAACACCATGCATATCTGTTACCCTTGGAAGTAAAGATTATCATCATCAGCATCTCTCTCTCTCTCTCTCTCTCTCTGATAATGAAGCCAAACGTAGTATCCAATAAAGCGAAGGAATCAAATTGTTGAAAGAAAATTAAAACGGGAATTAATCGGCGATGACAATTGACTGTACTGCATCGATAGCCAAGACTTGGAAGGGGAAGCAACTAATGACAGACTCTGTCATAGTTCCGGTTCTTTCCCTTGAACCGTCCAGAAGAATGTATTAGCACTCGTTCATACAAAAGCAACCCTCACACACTGCATCAATCAGTTTTGTAGATAAGATGCTTCATAATACTAATTGCAACAGGTATTCTGGTGTCCTATTTGTTGATAAACAACAACAAAAAATCCTTTAATATCATTGGCCACAGTCTCCTTCCAAAACTGAAATTGTACTCTTTATCAACTTCTAAATTCATATTTCACAAAAAGACAACAGTATGTCACTTTGAAGACATCTGTCTCTTCAATAACAACCCCTAATATATGGTGTTCCACAACGCTCCATGTTAGGCCCTCTGCTCTTCTCGTTTACATTAACGACCTATCCCTGTATGCAAGATCTCCGCGCGACCTTTTTCAGATGATACTACGATTCACACCAGCCATGATGATATTTCCACTCTATAAAAAATGTCGCAAGAAAGTTCCACCGATCTTGTAAAAGTAGTATTCATTTCACACACACACACACACACACACGCACGCTTTTACGTGCAGATGCACAAACCCACACCCACTTTCTCGCACCACCACCGCACATCCACACAAGCACACGTCTGATCAAGCCAGCATATGGTAACAGTTTATAGTGTAGAAGTGTATAATATTTATTCAATAACTCTTTGGGCTTGTGGATAAAACTGTTTCTTGTTCTGGATTTGGAAAACAAATATAGCTATTTTGTAATGTTTTGAAAGAGTATGACTATGATTATTCGCAATCTTTCTTGTTTTCACTCTCACACGACGTTCATACAGTTCAGTTAGATTTATTTACCTTTATTACACTCATTTACCAGTCTGTTTAAAACATTTGTATTTCAAAAACGTAAAAGAAAATGTCAAAATGGATTGTATAAAACAGCGATTAAAAACATTCAAGGACTTATGAATCAGTGTGGGTGTTTCTTAGTTTTTGTAGAAAATATATCCGTGACTGGCACGGTCTGTTAATATGAATCGTATTGGAACTGAAGTTGAAACTTTGTTCTTTTGGTGGAAAAGGGTAGACAGCATTTTTACTATTTACCATTTCTTCCCACTTTTCTTGATATGTTGTCACAAGCAGCAGAGAGTTTTCGTCGTCAAATATTGAAAAGAAAGATAACAAGTGTAAAAAACAATCAGAGGAGAAACTCGTCCCTTCACAGGGACGGCCGGAGTAAGTACGGTTTGCACGACCAGCAAAATCACGGCTCTCTTCACACGGGTCTGGGTGCACTATGCACGGCTTTGGCCGTCGCCAGTAAGCGGGAAAAGAGATGAAGCGGAGCAGGGTTTTTTTTTTTTAATGGACGGCGCACGGCCGGGTCCGGGTCCACTATGTACACAGCCTCAAGTGTACAGGTTTGACCACAGATGCTTAAAATCATTCTTTGTCCTCTCTGCATAAAGATACATATACAAGGCTACCATTCAGGCATTTTCAGAGTAAAATCATCAGCAAAGACATACTGTGACCCTCCTTGGGCTGTCAAAACAGCCACAGAATGAGCTAGGAACACCACATTTCACACAATAAATGAATACATAAAACGGAAAAGTAGAGATGTGACGTGTCAATGACATTTGCGGTCAAAGGGAAGCAACTTCACATATTAGTTCCCGGAGTTGGCAACTAGACACATGGGTGTTATTTCCCTTTCGGAAGTGAACCGGTTTGTTTTCAACTTTCGGTTTGGGTCTAGTTAGGGCTCTTCGTTCTAGCCTTTAGTAGTTTATTATTAGTTTATTAGAGATATTGATAGTAATAACAAATAATAGAGTAGTGTAGGGCTGTAAGTAAAGAGTAAGTGCGAAATATTTAAAACCTAAAAGCAAGCTACCATTCTGGGTGAGAGTTGCTAGCGATTGGCTCCTTCAAGAGAATTACATCACCCGTGCCAGACGCGTCTCATGAAGTTTGGCGTGAGTCGGCAGGCTCCTGACCCCCTCAGATCAAGACGCACATCCTATCCCAGTCTGTCTGCTGCCTCCAGATAGCTCGGTGGGTTGTTGTTTTTTAGGTAGGGAATCTTCTGAGGGGAAAATTTGAAAGTTAATTGGGCAAACATCATCTTCGGCTTGCCCATTTAGTTAGGGATGTAGGGTTCTTATCATTGTATGTCCTCGTCACCTATGCCCCCACAACAGCATTTGGGCAATAAAAGAACTGGAATTTGAAGCAGAGAACTAATAAATACCAATCCTAGCTCAACCGCCCTCAACCAGTTTCGGGCGGTTGCCCTAGGATAGGCATTTGTTAGTTCTCTGGCAAGTAAGACTTCAATAACCAAAAAAATAACGATTTTTTTTACAAACATGCATACTGTGTAGGGTTATCCGTTTTCAATACTAAATTTACAAAACTTTTCAGATTTTAGTTTTTGTTTAATCCTGTGTTTTTTCTGATCATTTTCAATAACTATCTTTCGCGCAGGCATTCATTAAATGAGTCTCTGTCTTTCATGTGAAATAAAAATACAGTCTTTAACTGTTCTCTAAAGTCTTTTAAAACTGAGTTATATTTTTGAGATAAAAATCCACACACTTATCCCAGCATGTCTTGCGCTGAAAGCAAGTTTTGACAAAGGTTTCTTTTTTTTAACTATGTCTCTTCTGCCGAACAGTCATCTATAATAAATAGTGTCTGCGTTCCTTCAAACAGTTTATAAAAGTGTTCTAAACACTCACTCAGTTTATTGCTAGGATCAACTAAATATATTTCATCATCTGTCCATATAAACCTTCTATCAATGATATGCTTTGTTCCATTTAAGTGTTGGGCAGAAAATCACAATATAATCAAATTATAGCGATAAACTGTTTGTAATAGGTCGAGGATAAATATTGTTTTTCCACAACCAGTCTGTCCACAAATCAGTGAACAATGAGGGGTTTTTTATCATAAAGTTTAACATCGGCATTGACACCAAAGTGTCTGCTCCATAGTTTTATAACAGAATTTAATCTAATCCAGTTATTATGTTTACCATACTCTCTGTCAAAACTTGTTCAGTATAATAAAATCCTATAAGATCTAAATGTGTAAGATTAATCCAATTCAGTTCTGTAAGATTGTTTCTATTTAGACTAATATGATTTTGTCACTGGTTGTAATGACCTTAATCCCCCCACCGTCGTAAAGAACGACGACAGTAACTTTAGTTTTCAACGCCTAAGTTTTGCCAGCTAATTAGAATTCCTTTTAAAAGGACGTCACTAACGCCCACAACCCCATCCCTCTCCTCATCTTTTAAGACAGAAAATTTCAATATCATTGTGAACGTGTCTCCTAATTTCATTTGTGGAATGAACTGTATTTTGTAGAAGCATCTTTCAAAACTGATTCTCTTCTGTGGAGGATGTACTGTTTATTCCCATACAGCTTTATTTCAATTCTCTTTCCGACTATTGCCTCTGGCATAAGACTTACATGTAAAGGGCCAGAGTTGAATGCTTTTCTGAAACTTTTTTTGACGGCTAAAAAATGTAAAATTGGGCTTATGAATTCAAATTTTTATATCCCATTCTAAATAGGTTCTAAGTGCCATTTGCTGTCAGGTTTTTCGAACTATTTTATATTCATACTGGCCAGCATTATTTGCTTCTACATTGCGCAGTTGCTCTAGTTTAGGAAACTTTTGTTGTCGCCAACCTCTTTGCGTTTATAATCACCATCTTTAGTGTACTCAAAACCATACAAAGCGCCTATCTCACCATTCTGTTCAAAGTCCGCAACGTCTGCAAGGTCTTTTAATTCTAAAGTTATACACCTTACAGGCGCTAATGTAACTCCTGATTCTTCTGGCCCCCGTGACATTTTTTAGTACAACTTATTATTTTATTTCCAAAACAATGTGCAGGTTATCACATTTCACGACTTTCCCTGTTTTGTCTGCAATTTTTATATTAAATGACCCGACCCTCCCACAAACTAATCTTTTAAACTGTAAATTAGGGAATTGTATAATTTCATAATCGCAATATGCAGCTTTCCCTGATGGAAGAGCTCTTAAAACAGTTAAGGGCCTTCCATCATATAAGTTTTCATCAGTGCTCAGCTCATCCAAATGAACATAAAGTAATGAATGTAATGCAAGATCGAGCGGATTTTCCCCCTCATAAGTAGTTTTGTTTGGTGTAACTCTAAATCTATGATTGTCAGCTGCAAAGCCTAACATTTTAGCTAGCTCTTTATCAAATAGTAACCTGCTTCTTCTTCAGACTTGAATGTTAACATTGTTTTTAGATTTGCATTGTTAAGTTTGAGAGTAATGTCAAAGTTACTCATTGCTTTTTTTAGTGAGCAAAACCCGTAATAACCATCAGGTATTGTTAACTGGCTAACTTTGGCCCCTGTTTTGTCAACTTTTAGAATCTTATTATTATTCTTCGATTCACTTATATTAAACCATACAACTTTGTAAAAAATTTCATGAAGTGCAACCATTCTGGTTCGCAATTGTTATCAATAGCATGTTCTAAAAACGAAGGACGGTCTTGAGTTGTTATTGTTACAAACATTTTTTAAACGAAATAAAAATGAGTGCATTCAAATATACTAATGCAAAATATTCTGTTGGGCCTCACTACAATCTTAAAAATATAACAACTGATACTCTTGACATTTCTCACGGCTGTTCAGAGCAAGTTACTTAGTTTTGAGTCGCAGGGGAGTTTACAGCTGCAGAGACCAAGCTGTGAATGCAGGTGAGGGAAAGGAATGTTTTCTGCAGACCGCTCCCCACCAGCCAGCTAACCGCACTGTATTCGGCCAACTGAATGTCATCTGTGCATAGCTGGTCTGGCAGCAATGCGTTCGGCAAGGTTGAGCGGCCATTACAAATGGGGCTGTAGGTTTGATAATTAGTTATTGTCATGAAAATGTAATATATCTGCACTATGAGATGACTGAATTGGCGAATTCCCAACAATTGTTTTAATACCAAACTCGACTGGGTTTATTTTCTTGTAGATAACATAGATGCCGCATGAAAGCTTGTACGCAAGTGGTCGGGCCCAATATTAGAACAATGTCAACAAACAAAATATTGTGCAAAAATGACGTCATCACTTTCTGGGAAGTTAATTTTCCATAGTTAAGTAGTACACAAGTTTGATACATGCCTCTGCTCAGACTACAGCAACAAAAATATTGGATTACAAATGTGTAAAGCCTTGTTTGTTTGCCCTTTCACTAAGTGTCTCAATAAGGACGGAAATGTAAAGCTGTGTTCTGTGACTCAGTCTGACGCCTTTCAAGTAAAGGTGAGTACTCCATTAAACAGATATCTTAACCCTCCTATTAAAAAAGACTACATTGCGAAAGTGTGGTTTAGTCATCCGATGCAGTTTTATCAGAACCAGTTAAACTTTGCTGTGTTTTGTGCATCAACTGGGTGTGGAGTGTCGTATGCTGATCATTTAAATCATCCTGATCCTTTGGTGAGGTCAGTGTATAGATTTCATTTATATTACACCTTCAGGCGTATTTTGTCTGAACTGCAAGCTCCATTACCAAATGACAAACCGTTTAATCCATTCAGCAACAGAATAGACATGAAGGCTTTTGAAAGGATCTGTAACGAATTCAATATTAAGGCTAAGACAGACTTTAGACAAAAGTTGGACCGCAATCATGGCTTAGGCACCCCTTATTTTGGGGCGTGCACAGAAAGTATAACTATGCCTGGAATCCTCCTTACACATCTTTCTCTTCAGACACAGCTGTTCACCTCGGGTCCATAGAGCAAGAGCATAAAACAGCATGGACAACATTTATCTTAGACACTTCTAAGGGCCTAACTAAAGCAGGAATAGAACGAATAAACGACTCTGTTCGTACTTACGTTTGGTGTTTGCTAGGCTCGCAAGCACAAATGAGATCGAGCATAACTGATCCTTCTACTGGCTTTGACGCACAAAAACAATACTTAGCAAATTTAGAGGACGCCATTAATTCTACAGTTGATTTACTTCAAGTATTAAAAGGTACCAAAATGTTTTACAATACGCAAGATCGAAAGTAGACTTTGCTGTTGGCACTGGTTTATACATGCTGCCTTCTGACCTCAGACTCCAGACAGGAACAATAATAGACTACAATAATGAAATCCTTGTGGCAGGCAATGAACAGAAGGTCGGAAAAAAACGAAATAAATTCTGAGCCTGTAATATTGCAAGCAGTAAACAAACAAGATGACCCCCCAAGAATAAGTCATCCAATCCCCGTGGCCCAAAGGCCGTTGAAAACCACGAAGTCAAAAAAAATAATGACCATGAATATGAAAAGACAGCACTTGTTCTTGGATTAACTGGCCTAGGATACTTGGTCTTTATCTTACAAAAAATTAACCCGGCTATTAAGAGAACTAATGCCCATAAGTGCTCGGCCATAAAGCCAACTACTTTGCTTGCAGTAGACAAAAGCCAGCTAACAACACCCCCTAATATACCTGGTAAAGCGTCCATGGCTTTACTGGCTAATTTTTTTAATAAACCTGCAAGATGATCAAGCTGTTTTTTTACCCATGATTTATCAGGCGGTGATGGAGGCGATGGCGGTGGAGGCACTAGGCTTTGACCACCGCCGCCTGTAATAGCCATCACCAGTGTACTTATTGCAAATCCTAAGGCTGTTATAACGCTTGCTAATGTGACTCCTTGCTCTCTAAACAGTGTTCTTATTCTTTCTGCTAGCGTTGTGTCTTCATATAAAATTCTTTGGATAGTTTCTCTTATTCTGCTCACTTGAGTTCGTAATTCTTCTCGGTTAGTAGACGCCGCTTCTATTCTTAATGATCTCAGTTCTTCAAGCTCTTTTAGTCTTTGGGTTATTCTTTCTTTATCCCCAGGCCCTAAGTTGGCGGCATTAGCCTCGGCGAGTTTTTCTTTTTCTCTTTCTATATCCTTATTTAGTTCGCCCAGTTTTGCTAAATTGTTTATTAATTCACCCCTAATGGTTCTTAAAGTACGATTAAGGGCTGATAATTCTCTCATAGGCAATGAAGAAACGTCAAATGTTTTTGGTACTGTTTCTTCGGAAAAACTGGTTTTTGCATCTATTGTTTTTGGTACTGTTTCTTCTGATAAACTGGTTTCTGCTTCCATTACATTTATTAATTCACCCGCCGTATGACTTAAATCTTTAAGTTCCATGTTTTGTATTTGGTTATCTGTTGGGAGTTCTTGTAGAGTGTTTTGAAGTTTAGCAACTGCATCCCTATCTAATTTTGGTTTAGAAATGCCAAGGCGATTTTGTACGCTCACACTGAGTTTTTGTCTAATTGTACTCCGGGCTAAAATCTTTAATGGGTCTCGTTTAGTTGTAAGCTGAACACGTTGTCCTTGGTTGTTTCTTACAAACAAATGGCCATCATCATCTCGTTCAAAATCATTAGGATCTAAAACTTCGGGAGGTTCAAGGCCTAATTTTTGGTACAATGATCTAACATGACTTTCTGTTAATTCACGTCGCAATGAGGGCGCTGAGCGATGCTGTATCAAAGGAGCCGTTTCACTCATGTCGTCTCCAGGATCAAAAACATCATAATCTTCTTCACCTTCAATGCCTGCCATGTTTCTTTAATAATTAACTTTTTATTTTGTTTTATAAAAAATGTCACAAGCATATGGTTCAATTCTTGACCCGCATAGAAGCCTGAAAGAGCCCTTTGGCGTGAAGGGAAATAACGGAATATTACTGTTCCAAATAATCCATCTACTATTGATGCAGATCAATTTTACTGTCAATTCAGACCTAGGAGGATAATGATTGTGCAGCTGTCACACGTCATTTTGGTCGCCCTGCAGAGACG
>CM031602.1:63403481-63419600 GCA_018398815.1 Conus ventricosus
TACAAAAGGATTTAGAACAGTAAAAGACTTTCTTCAGCTAGAGAGAATTATCGCCCTTAATCGTACTTTAAGAACCATTAGGGGTGAATTAATAAACAATTTAGCAAAACTGGCGAACTAAATAAGGATATAGAAAGAGAAAAAGAAAACTCGCGAGGCTAATGCCGCCAACTTAGGGCCTGGGGATAAAGAAAGAATAACCCAAAGACTAAAAGAGCTTGAAGAACTGAGATCATTAAGAATAGAAGCGGCGTCTACTAACCGAGAAGAATTACGAACTCAAGTGAGCAGAATAAGAGAAACTATCCAAAGAATTTTTATGAAGACACAAACGCTAGCAGAAGAATAAGAACACTGTTTAGAGAGCAAGGAGTCACATTAGCAAGCGTTATAACAGCCTTAGGATTTGCAATAAGTACACTGGTGATGGCTATTACAGGCGGCGGTGGTCAAAGCCTAGTGCCTCCACCGCCATCGCCTCCATCACCGCCTGATAAATCATGGGTAAAAAAACAGCTTGATCATCTTGCAGGTTTATTAAAAAAATTAGCCAGTAAAGCCATGGACGCTTTACCAGGTATATTAGGGGGTGTTGTTAGCTGGCTTTTGTCTACTGCAAGCAAAGTAGTTGGCTTTATGGCCGAGCACTTATGGGCATTAGTTCTCTTAATACCCGGTTAATTTTTTGTAAGATAAAGACCAAGTATCCTAGGCCAGTTAATCCAAGAACAAGTGCTGTCTTTTCATATTCATGGTCATTATTTTTTTTGACTTCGTGGTTTTCAACGGCCTTTGGGCCACGGGGATTGGATGACTTATTCTTGGGGTCATCTTGTTTGTTTACTGCTTGCAATATTACAGGCTCAGAATTTATTTCGTTTTTTCCGACCTTCTGTTCATTGCCTGCCACAAGGATTTCATTATTGTAGTCTATTATTGTTCCTGTCTGGAGTCTGAGGTCAGAAGGCAGCATGTATAAACCAGTGCCAACAGCAAAGTCTACTTTCGATCTTGCGTATTGTAAAACATTTTGGTACCTTTTAATACTTGAAGGTAAATCAACTGTAGAATTAATGGCGTCCTCTAAATTTGCTAAGTATTGTTTTTGTGCGTCAAAGCCAGTAGAAGGATCAGTTATGCTCGATCTCATTTGTGCTTGCGAGCCTAGCAAACACCAAACGTAAGTACGAACAGAGTCGTTTATTCGTTCTATTCCTGCTTTAGTTAGGCCCTTAGAAGTGTCTAAGATAAATGTTGTCCATGCTGTTTTATGCTCTTGCTCTATGGACCCGAGGTGAACAGCTGTGTCTGAAGAGAAAGATGTGTAAGGAGGATTCCAGGCATAGTTATACTTTCTGTGCACGCCCCAAAAATAAGGGGTGCCTAAGCCATGATTGCGGTCCAACTTTTGTCTAAAGTCTGTCTTAGCCTTAATATTGAATTCGTTACAGATCCTTTCAAAAGCCTTCATGTCTATTCTGTTGCTGAATGGATTAAACGGTTTGTCATTTGGTAATGGAGCTTGCAGTTCAGACAAAATACGCCTGAAGGTGTAATATAAATGAAATCTATACACTGACCTCACCAAAGGATCAGGATGATTTAAATGATCAGCATACGACACTCCACACCCAGTTGATGCACAAAACACAGCAAAGTTTAACTGGTTCTGATAAAACTGCATCGGATGACTAAACCACACTTTCGCAATGTAGTCTTTTTTAATAGGAGGGTTAAGATATCTGTTTAATGGATACTCACCTTTACTATGAAAGGCGTCAGACTGAGTCACAGAACACAGCTTTACATTTCCGTCCTTATTGAGACACTTAGTGAAAGGGCAAACAAACAAGGCTTTACACATTTGTAATCCAATATTTTGTTGCTGTAGTCTGAGCAGAGGCATGTATCAAACTTGTGTACTACTTAACTATGGAAA
Organism: Conus ventricosus; assembly: GCA_018398815.1. NCBI lineage: Eukaryota > Metazoa > Mollusca > Gastropoda > Neogastropoda > Conidae > Conus > Conus ventricosus. Next base: position 63,405,421 of record CM031602.1, read on the forward strand.
AATTAACTTCCCAGAAAGTGATGACGTCATTTTTGCACAATATTTGTTTGTTGACATTGTTCTAATATTGCCTGACCACTTGCGTACAAGCTTTCATGCGGCATCTATGTTATCTACAAGAAAATAAACCCAGTCGAGTTTGGTATTAAACAATTGTTGGGAATTCGCCAATTCAGTCATCCAATAGTGCAGATATATTACATTTTTCATGACAATAACTAATTATCAAACCTACAGCCCCATTTGTAATGGCCGCTCAACCTTGCCGAACGCATTGCTGCCAGACCAGCTATGCACAGATGACATTCAGTGGCCGAATACAGTGCGGTTAGCTGGCTGGTGGGGAGCGGTCTGCAGAAAACATTCCTTTCCCTCACCTGCATTCACAGCTTGGTCTCTGCAGCTGTAAACTCCCCCGCGACTCAAAACTAAGTAACTTGCTCTGAACAGCCGTGAGAAATGTCAAGAGTATCAGTTGTTATATTTTTAAGATTGTAGTGAGGCCCAACAGAATATTTTGCATTAGTATATTTGAATGCACTCATTTTTATTTCGTTTAAAAAATGTTTGTAACAATAACAACTCAAGACCGTCCTTCGTTTTTAGAACATGCTATTGATAACAATTGCGGAACCAGAATGGTTGCACTTTATGAAATTTTTTACAAAGTTGTATGGTTTAATATAAGTGAATCGAAGAATAATAATAAGATTCTAAAAGTTGACAAAACGGGGGCCAAAGTTAGCCAGTTAACAATACCTGATGGTTATTACGGGTTTTGCTCACTAAAAGAAGCAATGAGTACTTTGACATTACTCTCAAACTTAACAATGCAAATCTAAAAACAATGTTAACATTCAAGTCTGAAGAAGAAGCAGGTTACTATTTTGATAAAGAGCTAGCTAAAATGTTAGGCTTTGCAGCTGACAATCATAGATTTAGAGTTACACCAAACAAAACTACTTATGAGGGGGAAAATCCGCTCGATCTTGCATTACATTCATTACTTTATGTTCATTTGGATGAGCTGAGCACTGATGAAAACTTATATGATGGAAGGCCCTTAACTGTTTTAAGAGCTCTTCCATCAGGGAAAGCTGCATATTGCGATTATGAAATTATACAATTCCCTAATTTACAGTTTTAAAAGATTAGTTTGTGGAGGGTCGGATCATTTAATATAAAAATTGCAGACAAAACAGGGAAAGTCGTGAAATGTGATAACCTGCACATTGTTTTGGAAATAAAATAATAAGTTGTACTAAAAAATGTCACGGGGGCCAGAAGAATCAGGAGTTACATTAGCGCCTGTAAGGTGTATAACTTTAGAATTAAAAGACCTTGCAGACGTTGCGGACTTTGAACAGAATGGTGAGATAGGCGCTTTGTATGGTTTTGAGTACACTAAAGATGGTGATTATAAACGCAAAGAGGTTGGCGACAACAAAAAGTTTCCTAAACTAGAGCAACTGCGCAATGTAGAAGCAATAATGCTGGCCAGTATGAATATAAAATAGTTCGAAAACCTGACAGCAAATGGCACTTAGAACCATATTTAGAATGGGAATATAAAATTTGATTCATAAGCCCATTTACATTTTTTAGCCGTCAAAAAAGTTTCAGAAAAGCATTCAACTCTGGCCCTTTACATGTAAGTCTTATGCCAGAGGACAATAGTCGGAAAGAGATTGAAATAAAGCTGTATGGGAATAAACAGTACATCCTCCACAGAAGAGAATCAGTTTTGAAAATGCTTCTACAAAATTACAGTTCATTCCACAAATGAAATTAGGAGACACGTTCACAATGATATTTGAAATTTCTGTCTTAAAAGATGAGGAGAGGGATGGGGTTGTGGGCGTTAGTGACGTCCTTTTAAAAGGAATTCTAATTAGCTGGCAAAACTTAGGCGTTGAAAACTTAAGTTACTGTCGTCGTTCTTACGACGGTGGGGGGATTAAGGTCATTACAACCAGTGACAAAATCAATATTAGTCTAAATAGAAACAATCTTACAGAACTGAATTGGATTAATCTACACATTTAGATCTTATAGGATTTTATTATACTGAACAAGTTTTGACAGAGAGTATGGTAAACATAATAACTGGATTAGATTAAATTCTGTTATAAAACTATGGAGCAGACGACTTTGGTGTCAATGCCGATGTTAAACTTTATGATAAAAACCCCTCATTGTTCACTGATTTGTGGACAGACTGGTTGTGGAAAAACAATATTTATCCTCGACCTATTACAAACAGTTTATCGCTATAATTTTGATTATATTGTGATTTTCTGCCCAACACTTAAATGGAACAAAGCATATCATGATAGAAGGTTTATATGGACAGATGATGAAATATATTTAGTTGATCCTAGCAATAAACTGAGTGAGTGTTTAGAACACTTTTATAAACTGTTTGAAGGAACGCAGACACTATTTATTATAGATGACTGTTCGGCAGAAAGAGACATAGTTAAAAAAAAGAAACACTTTGTCAAAACTTGCTTTCAGCGCAAGACATGCTGGGATAAGTGTGTGGATTTTATCTCAAAAATATAACTCAGTTTTAAAAGACTTTAGAGAACAGTTAAAGACTGTAGTTTTATTTCACATGAAAGACAGAGACTCATTTAATGAATGCCTGCGCGAAAATGATGTTATTGAAAATGATCAGAAAAAACACAGGATTAAACAAAAACTAAAATCTGAAAAGTTTTGTAAATTAGTATTGAAAACGGATAACCCTACACAGTATGCATGTTTGTAAAAAAATCGTTATTTTTTTGGTTATTGAAGTCTTACTTGCCAGAGAACTAACAAATGCCTATCCTAGGGCAACCGCCCGAAACTGGTTGAGGGCGGTTGAGCTAGGATTGGTATTTATTAGTTCTCTGCTTCAAATTCCAGTTCTTTTATTGCCCAAATGCTGTTGTGGGGGCATAGGTGACGAGGACATACAATGATAAGAACCCTACATCCCTAACTAAATGGGCAAGCCGAAGATGATGTTTGCCCAATTAACTTTCAAATTTTCCCCTCAGAAGATTCCCTACCTAAAAAACAACAACCCACCGAGCTATCTGGAGGCAGCAGACAGACTGGGATAGGATGTGCGTCTTGATCTGAGGGGGGTCAGGAGCCTGCCGAATCACGCCAAACTTCATGAGACGCGTCTGGCACGGGTGATGTAATCTCTTGAAGAGCCAATCGCTAGCAACTCTCACCCAGAATGGTAGCTTGCTTTTTAGGTTTTAAATATTTCGCACTTACTCTTTACTTACAGCCCTACACTACTCTATTATTTGTTATTACTATCAATATCTCTAATAAAACTAATAATAAACATACTAAAGGCTAGAACGAAGAGCCCTAACTAGACCCAAAACCCAAAGTTGAAAACAAACCGGTTCACTTCCGAAAGGGAAATAACACCCATGTGTCTAGTTGCCAACTCCGGGAACTAATATGTGAAGTTGCTTCCCTTTGACCGCAAATGTCATTGACACGTCACATCTCTACTTTTCCGTTTTATGTATTCATTTATTGTGTGAAATGTGGTGTTCCTAGCTCATTCTGTGGCTGTTTTGACAGCCCAAGGAGGGTCACAGTATGTCTTTGCTGATGATTTATCTCTGAAAATGCCTGAATGGTTAGCCTTGTATATGTATCTTTATGCAGAGAGGACAAAGAATGATTTTAAGCATCTGTGGTCAAACCTGTACACTTGAGGCTGTGTACATAGTGGACCCGGACCCGGCCCTGCGCCCGTCCATTAAAAAAAAAAAACCTGCTCCGCTTCATCTCTTTTCCCGCTTACTGGCGACGGCCAAAGCCGTGCATAGTGCACCCAGACCCGTTTTGAAGAGAGCCGTGATTTGCTGGTCGTGCAAAACCGTACTTACTCCGGCCGTCCCTGTGAAGGGACGAGTTTCTCCTCTGATTGTTTTTTACACTTGTTATCTTTCTTTTCAATATTTGACGACGAAAACTCTCTGCTGCTTGTGACAACATATCAAGAAAGTGGAAGAAATGGTAAATAGTAAAAATGCTGTCTACCCTTTCCACCAAAAGAACAAAGTTTCAACTTCAGTTCCAATACGATTCATATTAACAGACCGTGCCAGTCACGGATATATTTTCTACAAAAACTAAGAAACACCCACACTGATTCATAAGTCCTTGAATGTTTTTAATCGCTGTTTTATACAATCCATTTTGACATTTTCTTTTACGTTTTTGAAATACAAATGTTTTAAACAGACTGGTAAATGAGTGTAATAAAGGTAAAATAAATCTAACTGAACTGTATGAAACGTCGTGTGAGAGTGAAAACCAAAAAGATTGCGAATAATCATAGTCATACTCTTTCAAAACATTACAAAATAGCTATATTTGTTTTCCAAATCCAGAACAAGAAACAGTTTTATCCACAGCCCAAAGAGTTATTGAATAAATTTTATACACTTCTACACTATAAACTGTTACCATACTGGCTTGATCAGACGTGTGCTTGTGTGGAGTGCGGTGGTGGTGCGAGAAAGTGGTGTGGGTTTGTGCATCTGCACGTAAAAGCGTGCGTGTGTGTGTGTGTGTGTGTGTGAAAATGAATACTACTTTTACAAGATCGGTGGAACTTCTTGCGACATTTTTTATAGAGTGGAAATATCATCATGGCTGGTGTGAATCGTAGTATCATCTGAAAAGGTCGCGCGGAATCTTGCATACAGGATAGGTCGTTAATGTGAAACGAGAAGAGCAGAGGGCCTAACATGGAGCGTTGTGAACACATATATTAGGGGTTGTTATTGAAGAGACAGATGTCTTCAAAGTGACATACTGTTGTCTTTTTGTGAAATATGAATTTAGAAGTTGATAAAGAGTACAATTTCAGTTTGGAAGGAGACTGGGGCCAATGATATTAAAGGATTTTTTGTTGTTGTTTATCAACAAATAGGACACCAGAATACCTGTTGCAATTAGTATTATGAAGCATCTTATCTACAAAACTGATTGATGCAGTGTGTGAGGTTGTTTTTGTATGAACGAGTGCTAATACATTCTTCTGGACGGTTCAAGGGAAAGAACCGGGAACTATGACAGAGTCTGTCATTAGTTGCTTCCCCTTCCAAGTCTTGGCTATCGATGCAGTACAGTCAATTGTCATCGCCGATTAATTCCCGTTTTAATTTTCTTTCACAATTTGATTCCTTCGCTTATTGGATACTACGTTTGGCTTCATTATCAGAGAGAGAGAGAGAGGAGAGAGATGCTGATGATGATAATCTTTACTTCCAAGGTAACAGATATGCATGGTGTTTTCATCCGGCCTTTGCCCGCTATGGGACTAACTAAGCATGACTTAGCACTACAAATTACAAACTTTTAACACACATTCTTCACAAGTACATTAAAAAGTTGATGAGTTGTTCCTTAACATCGAGGTGTAGATGAATTGAAAGTTTAAAAAAAAAGGATTGAAACAACAAACAAGAGTAAAGGAAACTGATTACAAAGAAGAAAAAAACTCAGCACACACAGACATAGAATAAGCGATCATTCTCTTTGTTATCGAAGAGAGAGAGAGAGAGAGAGAAGAGAGTGTTACATTCCTTTTGTAATATATTAACATGCAACAAGCTGCTATGGATGATAATGAGAAAACTACAGTGCATCAATAATGTGTCTCTCTCTCTCTGTGAGAATTGTTAACCTGCACTTGTTTTCCCCCACTATATATATATATATATATATAAATATATATATAGATCAGTATATTTCAAATGCCTAAAACAATTTTTTAAGTGCTCAACCCCTTGGGACAACATTGGGTTAAAACAAGTTAAAACTATCTACAAATTTGTTTCAAGCGGTTGCGCCGTCATCAGGATGACAGCGCAACACGCTTGAAACAAATTTGTAGATAGTTTTAAGATTCCTCTTTTAACTTGTTTTAACTATATAGATATATATATGATATATAATATATATAATTGAATTATAAACAAAACTTGCTCTTATGTCTTAGATTGAAGAAATAGGGGGAATACGCATTCATATCTGCAGTGGTAGATGATTCTGCCTAACTAACAGTATGTGCTTGAGTGGGTGAATGGGGAAAAAATAAAATAAATGCTTCTCAAAATGAGCCTTCAGCAAGCTTATATTCTCCAAGGGGAGACATCCTCCAATAGGGAGGGAAACTCACTAACATGTAACTCCTGGTCATATACCGATATTCGAAACTTGGTGGTTTCTCCTCAGTGACCGCGGAAAGTGGTAATTTGACTCCTCTGCCCTTCAGTTTTAAGAAGAATGCATCCCAGAAAAGGCTGGTGTGCAATACCGTAGTATTTTGTTGAGTTTTCAAAAAACCAACCAAAGGTACCATCAAAAGCAAAAGAAATCATGAAAGAGCAAAACAAGCTACATTTTCTTGTGAAAAGTAGAAAATATAAAACGATATCCTCTAAGACACAAGTGCTGAGGGCCAGTTCTTGGAATGAATCCACAAGGGACTAAAATACAACAAACAACAAATTCCAAGGACAAGTACCGAGCACCGTTCCAGCAACTTACAGAGCAGCTTGGTGTTGCAATGACTGCAAGAAATATTGAATTATAAACAAAACTTGCTCTTATGTCTTAGATTGAAGAATAGGGGAGATACGCATTCATATCTGCAGTGGTAGATGATTCTGCCTAACTAACAGTATGTGCTTGAGTGGGTGAATGGGGAAAAAATAAAATAAATGCTTCTCAAAATGAGCCTTCAGCAAGCTTATATTCTCCAAGGGGGAGACATCCTCCAATAGGAGGGAAACTCACTAACATGTAACTCCTGGTCATATACCGATATTTCGAAACTTGGTGTTTCCCTCCTCAGTGACCGCGGAAAGTGGTAATTTGACTCCTCTGCCCTTTCAGTTTTAAGAAGAATGCAATCCCAGAAAAGGCTGGTGTGCAATACCGTAGTATGTTTGTTGAGTTTTCAAAAAACCAACCAAGGTACCATCTAAGAAGTTGTGTCGTGCTTGTGAAAGTGACAGTGAAAAGAAAAAAAAAGGAAAAGAAAAGACAGTGATTCGTGAATAGTTAAGATCACCTGGCCAGTAAAGTAGAAATCTGTTTATACCCGGTTAGTTAATGATGATTTAGATAAATGGTTTTGTGAAGTTCAAGGAAAGAGAGAATGTTTTATTTTGTTTGATTCCATATGCATTGATGTTTCTTTCGATGAACATGTGTAGTAAAGTTATAGACTTTACTAGTGGTTTGAATGTGACGAATGCATGATATATGAATGAGACTGTAAGCAAGCTTTGAGTGTGTTTGGGCTGTGCGCTAGTCCTTCCTCCACTGACATACCCCGAGGTTGACAATTTATTGGCGAGCCTGCCAGGATATTCTGGCCCATTTTTTATAAATTGTTCAACTTCTCAGAGAGGAAGCTGGGGGGGATTCAAGTATTGTAACCCTAAGACAAGGTAGTGTCTTACTGTATGTTCCCAAGATAGTTAAATACTGGGCTTGGCATTTCAGCCCAGAGTACTTATTTCGCACAGATTGCCTATAATTCGCTCTCATAGTTGGGTCAGGCGCTAGGCGTCTTAAAAAAAACTAATTACGTTGTCCCAAGCTAATATTATCATTCATAGGATTGTGCTATTACGTCACTTGTGTCGGTAACCACCAGTTTGGCTGTCGTAGTAATAAAATCTTGTTCAAAAAAAAAAAAAAAAAGATACAATGGCGGAAGAAAGAACACCCCTATTGAACAACTTGTGAGCGTCGCTCGTGATTTGGGCTACTCGGGAGAAAGTTGCGAGCATTCGTTGAAAACCAGCAAAAGATGGAAAGGGGTGAGCGAGCGGAAAGACGCCGTGTCGCAGTTAAAATAGCAGAGCAGGAAAGGGCTAAAGAAGAGCAGGAAACAGAAAGATTAAGGATTCAGGCTAACAATGATAAGGAAACGCAGGAAACAGAAAGATTAAGGATTCAGGCTAGCGAGACGCAGGAAACAGAAAGACTAAGGGAAGCGCAGGAAACAGAAAGACTAAGGGAAGCGCAGGAAACAGAAAGATTAAGGATTCAATTAGAGTTAGAGCGAGTGAAAATACAAAGGGAGACCACCGATGATGGTAGCTCATTTTTCCAGCGACCCTGTGCGCAGTTATGCCCCCGACCAAAGTTGCCAAAATTCTCTGAAGGAACAGATTCGATGATGCATACATCAGTCGTTTTGAAACGTTTGCTCCCAGTCAGGGTTGGCCTTCAGAAGAGTGGGCAGTCATTTTGTCAGCGTTATTGATGGGTAAGGCATTACAGATTTTCACTGCGTTACCACAGCCCAACAATCTGATTTTGGTGCTGTGAAGGAATCATTGATGAAGGGATTTGACCTCACAGAAAAGGGATTCAGAAAGAAATTTCGATCAGCTAGATTGCAAGCAGGTGAAACGTACACTCAGTTTGGTGCACGTTTGGATCACTATTTTGAGAAATGGTTAGAGTTGAGTGTACGAGCAAGGAGTTCGCTGAATTGAAAAGCTGGTTATGAAGGAACAGATTTTGTCAGGTTGCGGCCCTGAGTTAACCATACATTTAAAAGAGAGACAGCCAGAGACAGCAGGGAGTTGCTGAAGTTAGCAGAGGTGTATAGAGAGGCACGTTTGGGCACTAAGGTGCAGGAGAAACAGGTGCCAGGCACAGGTGAGAAGAGTGCAAGGAGACTAGGGGAGTTTTCTGCACAGTCTGCAAACCCAGTGGTGGGGCAGAAAGGAGGACAAAGGGACAATAGGTGTTTCATTTGTCACAAGAAGGGACATGTGGCGAGGGATTGTCGCATGAGGTTCCAGAAGGCAGCAGCCTTGCAAGGGGTTTGATAAGGGTCGCCAGGGGAAACGACCTCCCAGTGGAACCAAAAGGGATCCATCTGAAGAGGGTGGAGTGCGGCCTATGGCTAGCACTGGACAGCAGTCAGTGTCAGGGATGGAGGGCACTAGGCTGAGTGGTTCATTACCAGTGGAAGAAGGGTGGATTGGCAGCAGAGGGTGAAAGTGTTACGGGACACTGGTTGTTCATGCGGTGTAGTAAAGAACAACGCTGGTCGAGGAAGGGATTTGACAGGGCAAATCAGACCTGTACTCTAATCGATGGCACTGTGAGGGAGTTCCCAGTTGCCAAGATAGAAGTACGTACCCCTTACTTCTCAGGCGAGTTGTCTGCGTTGGTGATGGAGAAACCCCTTCATGATTTGATCATTGGAAATATTCCAGGTGCAAGTGATCCAGGGATCCTGAGTTGTTGACTGCTACGGGGGCAGCATTTTCAAACACGGAGCAAGAAGGAGGAAAAGGTTGATAAACCGTTAGTCGTTCCAGCAAGGAAGTCAGGCATAGATGCATCGCCTGATGAGTTTAGGGCAGCGCAGGAACAAGACCCTTCGCTCGTGAAGTCTTGGGAGTTGGCAAGAGGTGGAGAGAAACAGGTGGTTAGAGGAGGTGAGACAGAATTTCTTGTGAAAGGCAGGCTGTTGTACCGAGTGTTCACCAAGGGGAAGACAGGTAAGGTGACCACTCAGTTTAGAGGTACCAGCAGTTATCGTGACACTGTCATGTCAGTGGGTCACGAGTCGCTCATGGCGGGTCATCTGGGCACCAGCAAAACAGCTGACCGAATCTTTGATGATTTTCACTGGCCAGGAGCAATGGCAGACATAAAGCGTTTCTGGCATGTCATGTGATGTGTGTCAAGATCAGCCACAAGAGGGTGAAGAGGAAGGCGCCTCTTAAACAGCCTCCTTTAATTGACACACCATTCAGAAGAGTGGCTATTGATCTGATTGGCCCAATCGCGCCCTGTTCCAAAGGGGGGCACAGGTATGTGTTGACGCTCGTGGACTACGCGACCAGATACCCAGAAGCAGTTGCATTGAAGGCGTAGATACGCAACGGGTCGCTAAAGGGGCTGGTAGACATCTTTTCTCGCGTGGGTTGTGCCGTCACAAATTCTCAGTGACAGAGGGTCACAGTTCACTTCAGGCGTGATGAGGGAGGTCAACAGGCTGCTAGGGATCACACAGCTTCTCACTACCCCATACCATCCACAATGCAATGGCTTGGTGGAAAGATTCAATGGTGTGCTGAAGGGTATCTTAAAGAAGCTCTGTGAGGAAAGGCCAGCAGATTGGGACCGCTACATTCCAGCGGCACTGTTCGCCTACAGGGAAGCCCCTCAGGAGAGCACAGGCTTTTCGCCATTTGAGCTGCTGTATGGGCGGACAGTTCGGGGGCCAGTGTGTATTCTCAAAGAGCTGTGGTCCGGAGAACAGGAGTCAGAAGAAGTCAAAACCACTTATCAGTATGTGGTGGACTTACGCAATAGGCTAGAGGAGACCCTGTAAGGTCGCAAGGGAGGTTTTGCAGGAGGCTAGGGTCGTTCAGAAGAAGCAATATGACAGGAAGGTGAGGAAGCAATTCCTCAAGGTAGGAGATCAAGTCCTGTTACTGCTTCCACGGGTCACAACAAGCTGCTGATGCATTGGAAAGGACCATTCACCATCATTGAAAAGGTAGATCAGGGCTACCGAATCGATGTGAATGGGAAATCAAAACTTTTCCATGCGAATTTTCTCCGGCAATATATTCAGCGTGAGACTCAGCACATAGGTGCAGCAGCAATCATTGATGGAGGTGAAGGAGACCCAGCAGAAGAAGGGGAGTTTTTTGTTGCCTGAGTTTCCAGAAGAGTCATACAGGGATGTGTCACTGTATGAAGGGCTAGACAGTAGGAGACAGGGGGAAGTTAGGGGGCTCCTAGAACAGTATTGGGCGTCCCTGACTGATAAACCAGGCAGGACAACTCTAGAGACATGTACGGTGGAGTTAACATCGCAAAAACCCATACATGTGAAACCCTACCCGATCCCGTATGCCACCAAACGATGATCGAGGAGGAGGTGGAAAAGATGTTGGACCTTGGGTGATCGAACCGTCCAAATCATCGTATAGTGCACCCGTTTGTCTTAGTGAGGAAAAAGTCAGGTGAGCATCGATTCTGTGTTGACTATAGGCGTCTGAACAGTGTCACCAAGGTCGATGCAGAAGTCATTCCGAACGTGGAAGACCTATTCGTCAGGTCGCCACAAGCAAGAGCAAATATTTCACCAGAATAGATCTGAGCAAGGGTTATTTGGCAAATAGCCTTGAGTGAGGACTCAAGGGAAGTCACAGCATTCTCCACTCCTATGGGGCTATACCAGTGGCGAGTACTACCTTTTGGTATGGTCAACGCACCTGCAGTTTTCTCTCGGATGATGAGGAAGTTATTGACGGTTTGGAAGGCGTTGTGAATTTCATGGATGACATTCTGATAGCATCTGAGACATGGGAGGAGCATATGAGGCAGCTAGGAGCAGTTTTAGAGAGGTTGAGACAAGCCAATCTCACAGCCAGACCAACAAAGTGCCAGATTGGTTTTCCAAGCTGGAGTTCCTAGGTTTGTTGTCGGAGGCGACACAAAGCAGCCAGAAAAGGGAAAGGTGGAGAGAGATGAATTCAGAAGACCAAAAGACCAAAACAGAAGTCAGGAGTCTGCTAGGTTTTATTGGGTTCTACAGGGAGTTTGTTCCAAATTTCGCTGCAATCACGAGTCCTCTCAGTGATTTGGTCAAGGCAGGGAAACCGGCAGTGGTCGAATGGTCAGACGCTGCAGAGCAAGCGCTGCAGACAGTGCTGGAAAGACTAGGTTCCCGTCCCATCTTGAAGCTACCAGATATTTCCCAAAACCCTTTTTGTTGCGGACAGATGCATCAGGCGGTGGAGTAGGTGCAGTATTGTTGCAGGAGCACGAAGGGGTCGAGTTTCCCGTGAAGTATGCCAGCAGGAAGCTGACGAATGTGAAGAAGGGTACGCAACGGTGGAGAAGGAGTGTTAGCTGTCGTGTGGGCCGTGCAGAAATTCCACAAATACTTGTATGGGAAAGAGTTCGTGATAGAGACTGATCATCAACCACTCAAATTCCTGCAGGAGGCACAGCTGAAAAACAGCAGGGTGCTGCGTTGGGCAATGGCACTGCAGCCCTACAGGTATCGAGTGCAGTACATTCAGGTCGACAGAATGTCGGAGCTGACTATTTAAGCCGTGTAGTCTAGCAAGCTGCAACTCAGAGGAAGTCAGTCATATCCGGGTGCATAGCTACTTTGTTGATAATATGTGTGGGTTACAGTTATGTTGAGTGATATGGGTTCATTCCCATTTGGCTATGGTTCATTATTTTCTTTGTGAGACTTGTTCATGTAAATGTGGTTAGTCGGGAGCATACAGTCGCTTGTGTAGTGATGCACTGTTTGCGATAAGTGAGGATGGAGATTCCTCAGTGAGGTGTCATGGATCGTGATCATATTCGATGGTGCTTTTCATAATAATTGTGAAGAGAAGATGTGGCAAATCCGCAGGTAGGGAATTGCATAGGTGCGCACAGAGGTTGTTATAAAATGAGTTGAAATAACGCAAGAGCGCACGTCAATGATAACTCATTGGGGTGGTATTCACTAAAGATATATCTTATAATTTATAAACCGTTTGTTGTAAAGTATTTTTCAAACTTTGCACGTGTAGCTGTGTGTCAGCAAATTCGGTTGTTGTCTTTTTTGTACCGTTGTTTTGAGACAATGCGGAGCATAGTCTTTTGCAAGGGGAAATTGTCACGGACAAAATAAAACAACCAAAGTCGTGGTCAATCGCCAGCCAGCTCAACTGGACATAAGCCCAAAGTCAAATATTCTGGGGGCCAGGTAGACGGCCTCATGTGTCGGGTCAGCCAATTAAGCATAGCGGAGAGGCTCCACAGAGACGGTACTGTCCACCCAGACAGACTAAGCCCCTTGACCGACACCTCGATGTCTGGTCAGATGAGTCTCAGCGCCTGGGCCAGACTCATCCAATCAATTTGTAGGACCAGTGTCCACAATTAAGTCGATGTCGCCGGAAAGGGAGAGGGGGAAAGGTACTGTGTAGTGGGGGTGAAATCTAGCTAATTAATTAAATGACCATTGACCACCACAGAGGGCAAGGCAGGTAGATGTGACTGTCATGATTTACATATCCAATGAAATGAGAGGGAGGCAACCTCAAGTATAAGGCGCGAAAATACTGACCAATGGTACTCGCCCTTTGACAGATGGTTTTTAGGATAGATAGGAATGCGTGAGGTGGGGAACGAATGGAGGAAAGGGAACGAACAGACAGACAGAGAGGAAGAGGTTCTGGGTGTAAGCTCTGCAGGAGAGAAGGGCAGAGAGAGAGATGAGCGGGGTGAACAGAACCGAGCTGTAGCATTAGCACGAGATAGAGTCTGCAGAGGAAGGACTAAGGAGAGATGTGGAGAGAGAGAGTTGCTAACTGATGAGAGAAAAAGAAAGAAAAGAAAAAAGAAAAGAAAAGCAACCATGTCCATTTGATAGAGCAGACTAGAGAGAGAGAGAGAGAGAGAGGTGCAATGCGTTAATGCAGGAAGAAAGAAAGGAGAACAGATCGATGTCTAATAGTCACTGTTCAATCTGAACCGGGGTTCGACCTCATACTTGGCCAGCGCCACTTTCATCGGCAGTCCAACCTGGGCCAAACGCCAGCGGTCTAACCTGACCAGTGCCAGCAGTCCAACCTGACCAGTGCCGGCGGTCCAACCTGACCAGTGCCAGCAGTTGTGTCGTGCTTGTGAAAGTGACAGTGAAAAGAAAAGAAAAAGGAAAAGAAAAGACAGTGATTCGTGAATAGTTAAGATCACCTGGCCAGGTAAAGTAGAAATCTATTTATACCGGGTTAGTTATGATGATTTAGATAAATGGTTTTGTGAAGTTCAAGGAAAGGAGAATGTTTTATTTTGTTTGATTCCATATGCATTGATGTTTCTTTCTATGATCATGTGTAGTAAAGTTATAGACTTTACTAGTGGTTTGATGTACGAATGCATGATATATGAATGAGATTGTAAGCAAGCTGTGAGTGTGTTTGGGCTGTGCGCTAGTCCTTCCTCCTGACATACCCGGTTGACAGTCGTATCAACGATGTAGGCAGACAGGTCATCGCTGAGTGGGTCTCGTCTGGAATGAAGACCAACTACCATGCAGAGGTCTCAGACGGCTCATGGAATGATGTCTCGTCAGTGATCGAAGT
>CM031602.1:63419700-63422200 GCA_018398815.1 Conus ventricosus
TCTTTTCCTTCAGATCTCAAAGTACTTGGCCGATCTTTGAAAATTGAAGTAGTCATTATGGGTCAGATTATGCCGATTTTTTTCCTCCTCCGTTATAGCCGTTACTAACGGCTACAACATCCACAACGGTTTTTTCTTTTTTATGGAATATCTCAGAAAGTACTTTGCCGATCTTTCTGAAAATTTGTAGGTATGTTCATTATGCGTCACGGATCATACCCGATGTGTTATCTTAACCATTATAGCTGTTATTAATGGCTATAACGGCCCATAACGGTTTTTTTCTCTACGGAATATCTTAGAAAGTACTTGGCCGATCTTTCTGAAAATTTGAAGGTATGTTCATTATGGGTCTGATCATGCCCAATGTTTTATTTTACAGTTTTAACTGTTACTAACGGCTACAACGGCCCATGACGGTTTTTCTTTCTTATGGAATATCTGAGAAAGTACTTGACCGATCTTTCTGAAAATTTGTAGGTGTGTTCATTATGGGTCACGAATCATGCCCTATGTTTTATCCTACCGTTATAACCGTTATTAACGACTATAATGCCCCATAACGGTTTTTATTTTTCTATGGAATACCTCAGAAAGTTCTTCGCCGATCTTTCTGAAAATCTCTAGGCATGTTTATTATTGATCACGGATGATGCCCGATGTTTTATTCTACCGTTATAACCGTTACTAACGGCTATAACGGCCCATAACTTTTTAAAAAATTATGGAATGTCTTAGAAAGTACTTGGCCGATCTTTCTGAAAATTTTAAGATATATTATGGGTCACGGATCATGCCCGATGGTTTTCTTTTTTTCTTCTTCTTCTTCTTTTTTTTTTTTTTTGCCGTTATAGCCGTTACTAACGGCTATAACATCCCATAACGGTTTTTCTTTTTTATGGAATATCTCAGAAAGTACTTGGCTGATCTTCCTGAAAATTTGAAGGTGTGTTCATTATGGGTCACGGATCATGCCCGATGTTTTATTTTACCGTTATACTGTTACTAACGGCTATAACGGCCCATAACGGTTTTTCTTTCTTATGGAATATCTCAGAAAGTGCTTGGCCGATCTTTCTGAAAATTTGTAGGTGTGTTCATTATGGAACACGGATCATGCCAGATGTTTTATGTTACCGTTGTACCGTTATTAACGGCTATAACGGCCCATAACAGTTTTCTCCTTTATGGAAAATCTCAGAAAGTACTTGGCCAATCTTTCTGAAAATTTGTAGGCATGTTCATTATGGGTCACAGATGATGGCCGATGTTTACCGTTATAGCTGTTTCCAACGGCTATAACGGCCCAAAACGGTTTTTCCTCTTTATGGAATATCTCACGTGTATTCAAGATAAACTGGGAGTACGTTTATACGCTTTGCATCTTGTTCATTCTCTCATCCTCCAACAATTTACTTTAATTAAGCGGTTTTTTTTTCTTTCTTTCTTTTAGTTTTTTTCTTTTCACCTCACCTTCCATGAGCAAGGACGTCTCATGTAGAAGATCCACTGGGTGTGTTTAGCACGTAGTGCAGCGGTTTATGTCATGTATCGATGGGTGAGTTGTGTTGCCTGGCATAGGACTGAAAAAGAGGAGATGAATCGAGTTACTCGAACCTTGACTGCCGAGTGAGGAAAACTTCTTTCTCCACCAGCTGGTATGTTCTCTGAGGGCTCCCACACCTGGTCCTTACTTCGCTGTGGGACGGTTCAGTCGTGGTCGGCGGCCTGAACGACGACTACATTTTTCATCTCAAGTCCACAAGCCGTTATGGTAACTACTTTATCTTTTTCTTTATTTACGATTTAAATTTGTAAATTTTCGCTTCTTTCCGTGTTTTAACAGGCGGTTCAAAAGTCATATTTCATTTAAATAGCACTTCGACAGGGGTTTGTTATTGAGGTTACACATTTTCGTTGTCATTGCGAACATATCGAAATTGTGACCATCTGGGATGCCTTGGGCTTTTTTTCTTACGTAAAGTTGGCAATTCTGCATTTTTTTCCTCGTTTGATTGTGGTCCCCCCCCCCCCCCCCCCCCCGTCAAGACTGTTAGACGAATTTTGTGTTGTGTGGATCCTGTTATTCAATGTTATGTTTCTTCTATTTCTCTTCTGTGGGGAGTGGATATTTGAATAGTGGGCTAGGTTGGGACTTAGCAGTTTCCTTGGGCACTCAGGAGGATATTCTTTTTTTTTTTTTTTGTCCACTAGGATAGTTAGTTCTGCATAAAGCTATCTTCTTCTTTGTCCCCTCTTACCTTCTATGCTCTCAGTCTATACTCACTCCTCTTTCTTCTCCCCACCAGGTCGTGTGGATGAGTGTATGTATATTTGTGTAGCAACGTTGTGTATTGTCATTCTTGCCTCATGTGGTTTGGTGGTGAGCGCTGGGGTGTTAGTTTTGCCGCACCGCACTCTACGGAACCGCAGTCAGGGTAATCCCCCCCCCCCCCCCCCCCCCCCCCCGACAGTACACAGACGTATAAAAATTTGTTTC
>CM031602.1:63424700-63444700 GCA_018398815.1 Conus ventricosus
AGGGAATCGACTCCACAACCTGTAGGCCAGGGACCTGTTAAACCTTCCAATTGGTTAGTTACTTATGGCCAGAACTGTGAAGTTAGTACTCTGACTGTAAGACAACAGGCCGACATCTGCACGCTCGATAAGCCAACCCTTTATTAAGCTAACCCTTGAACCGAATACGGATGAATGCGAATAGCCGAACCGAATGCGGATAAGTACAAATTGGGTTAAGCCAATTATGTGACATCCCCTTTCTTTCAGGAAATGGACATAGATTTATAAACGTTAGCGTCTCTAGTTTTTTTTTCCTTTTCTTTTTTTCAAACATAGCATCCAGGGAACCAGGTCAGAGGTCCAGGCGGTCTGGGTTCCTGATGGCACGGCCACATCTAGAGGTCTGGACCATAGGCGTAGCAGGCTGGTCTTCTGGCTGGGGATCTGGCCTCTGGATGGGGTTCCCACGTCTGGAGTTCTGGAGTGTACCTGGGGACAGTTGTTTTGCTTGATGGGGTTTTGGGGACGAGGTAGGGGCCACGGCGGGCCGCCATGGTGTCTCGGTCTCAGGACCCGGATCGTCTTCCTCTGCAGGATCTCCCATGGACCCAGGGTACAGAGAGGAGGCCTCCCTAGGAACTCTGCAAGGGGTCTGAGGTTTGAGTTCCCTGGGGACCAGGTGACGCGGTTCCTCCTCTGTCTGCCACTGGGAGTCTGCACTTCATAGGACCGGAAGGGGAAGGACTGAACGACGGTCCCTGGTGCCCCCGATGGCTTGATCCACACAGGTTGTCCTGGAGTAAGTGGAGGAGCTGTTCTTGTGCGGTGTGCTCTGTCAAAGTTCATCTTCTGCTTCTGTTTGACAACTTTGTCCTGCTCCTCGAAGTTTTTCTCTTTTTGTCCCCCCGGCTTCAAGGTTGATGGCAGTATGGGTACTGTGGTTCGCAGCTTTCGTCCCATGAGTAGCTCTCCTGGGCTCAGTCCCTGCTGAAGTGGTGTTGCCCGATAGCTGAGGAGAGCCAGGTAAGGGTCTGCTTTCTTCATGAGAGACTTCACTGTCTGTACTGCTCTCTCTGCTTCTCCGTTAGCTTGAGGGTAGTATGGACTGCTTGTGACATATGTGTGAATCCATATTTCTCTGCGAAGGCTGCAAACTGGCAGCTGGTGAACTGGCAGCCATTGTCCGACATAACAACTTCTGGGATTCCATGTCTGGAAAACATGCTCTTGCAGTGGTTGATCACACAGTCAGCGGTAGTCTGCCTGAGGAGGGCTAGCTCGATGAATCTAGAATAATAGTCCACAACGATCAGGTACTGTTCTTTCTTCAGTTCGAAAAGGTCCATGCCTATCTTCTGCCAGGGGTAATCAGGGGTGTCTGTGGGAATTAGGGGCTCTGGGGGAATTTGTCTCTCTCGAACGCAGATAGGACAGTGTTCCACCATAGACTCGATCTGGGCAGACAAACCTGGCCACCACACACTTTCTCGTGCTCGAGCCCGACACTTGACGATTCCTTGATGTCCCGTGTGAATTTTCTCCAGGATGTCTGGCCTCAACTTCTCAGGGATGACCAGTCTGGTTCCATAGAGCAGGAGGTCTTCTTCCACGCTGAGATAGTGTCGAACAGACCAGTATGGCTGGATCTTCTCATTAGGGCAGTGTTCGGGCCATCCTTCATGAATGAATCTTTTGATTTCTGAGCAGACTGGGTCCTTGCTAAGCTCTTGCCGGATCTGGTCGAGTCTCGATGGTGTGGCTGGAGCACTGGAGAGGACCTGATCCACCATGGAGTCAGCTTCTTCTTCTAGCTGTTTGTCTTCTTTCTGTGCCAGTCGAACCGGTGCTCTAGAGAGGGCATCCGCAGTGATCAAGTCCTTGCCTTTTTTGTATTCCATCTGGAAGGAGTATCGCATCACACGCATGCGGAATCGCAGTAGACGTGGTGACAGCTCATCGAGATGTTTGGTCTTCAAGAGCGTCAGGAGTGGTCTGTGATCTGTTTCAATGACCAAGTCTTTGATACCTGTGATGTACTCTCGAAATTTCTCACATGCCCAGGCCACTCCCAATGCTTCTTTCTCCACTTGGGCATAGTGCTGCTCCGTTGGAGTGAGTGATCTGGATGCATAGAAGACTGGTTTGAAAATGCCGTCATCCTGTTTCTGCTGCAGTACTGTTCCAAGGCCATAGGACGAGGCGTCTGTAGACAGACGGGTCTTCCGGCTCGGGCTGTAGTGAGCCAGAACAGGTGCTGAGCTGAGCTGTCTTTTGATGCGTTGGAAGGCTTCTTCTTGTGGGGCATCCCAGGTCCAGTCATTTTCTTTCTTCAGGAGGTCTCTGAGAGCCCTGGTGTCATCTGCCAGATTGGCACCAGCAAACTTGGCGACGTGGTTGACCATACCAAGTAGACGTCTGAGTTCGGTGATGTTGGTTGGTGTTGGAAAATTTGTGATGGCGACGACTTTCTCAGGGTCAATGGTGATGCCCTCTGGGGAGATGATCTGTCCCAAGAACTTGATCGACGGCTTTGAAAATTCACATTTGTCTGGGTTCAGAGTCAGTCCAGCATCACTCTGCTTCTGCATCACCTGGCGGAGGCGTTCATCATGTTCTTTCTGGTCTTTCCCATGAACGAGGATGTCATCCATGTCACAGATGGCACCTGGGAGACCCGCAAGCAAGTGGGTCATGGTGCGCTGGAAGATATCGGGGCCTGAACTTATACCGAAAGGGAGTCTGGTATAGCAGAACCTTCGAAGGGCGTAATAAAGGTAGTCAGTTCTTGTGACTCAGTCTCCAGTGGTATCTGATGGAAACCACTGTTGCAGTCTAGTTTGGTGAAGACTGTGGATCCAGATAACTGGGCGAGAAGCTGGTCGTACGCGGTGGAAGGAAGTGGAAAGTTCTCACGTTTGACCCCTTCATTCAGTTTTGTGAAATCCACACAGATTCTGACCCTGTTGTTTGATTTGGGCACTACAACTATTGGAGCACACCAGTCCGTTGGTTTCGAGACAGGACGAATGACTCCAAGTTGTTGCAGATTGTCTAGTTCTTCTTTGACTTTGTCTTGGAGTGGAAGAGCAAGTCGACGTGGTGAGGTTACAGCATATGGTTTGCAATCTTTCTGGAGGTGTATTTTGTACGTAGAGCTTGTCAGGTTACCAAGGCCTCTGAAGAGTGTAGGGAACTCTCTCCTGTACTGGGCTTCCTTGTCACTGACAGCGTTCACTTTTTCTATCATCTGAAGGGCAGAGATAGCTGGGCGACCCAGCAATGGCTCTTCTAGGTCTTTGATGACGTAGATGTCCTGTGTGACTGTCTTTTCTTTGTAGGTCATTTTGCTGAGAATTTGCCTAGGACAGTGATTTCCTTCTTTCCTGGTCCATAGAGTTTTTTTCTTGGTTTTCTCCAGTGGACGTTTTCCCTTGGGTATCATCTTCTCTGGTATGACCGTGACGTCGGCACCTGTATCTAGCTTAAAGTCATGGTCTGGGAGTCCTTCTAACTGAATGGGGACTTTCCAAGGGTCACTGACTTCTCCAATCACACATCCCAAATAGTACTCATTGACTGTTCCTCTTCTTCCTCTCTGGTCTAATGAATTTGGCCTGCTGACCTGCATACCACCGCAAAATGTCCTGGTTTGGAACACTTTCGGCATCTGGCTAACTTTGCTGGACAATCATTTCGGTTATGGCGGTCTCTGCCACATCGATAGCATGTGCTGTCCAGTGCACGTTTTGGTCGCTGCTGATAGAGCTGTGGCTGTCTCTCCTTAGGCTCTCTGCAGTTTTGGCTGTTTTTGAGCTTGCTGTCTGTGAGGCGGCTGACACGATCTCCCTGTGACATGGACTTCATCTGGGTCTGCGTGCTCTCTTGAGCTCTGCATATCTGCACAGCTTTCTGGAGGTCAAGGTCTTTCACTTCAAGCAGTTTCTTACGAATAGCGTCATCCCTAATGCCAATCACAACTCTGTCGCGAATCATTCTTTCTTCTTCCTTGAAATTGCATGTTTTTGCAGCTCGTCTGAGGGCGGCGACATAAGCATCAATGTTCTCTCCAGTCTCCTGCTCTCTCTTGTGGAACTTGTATGACTCGTATGCTTCACACGTTGTGTCTATACAAAACTCCTCAAACTTCTTGATGACAAGATCAATGTCCGTTTTGTTCTCTCCCTCTGCAAAAGGAAGTCCGTCGAAAACTTCCAGGGCATCTTCTCCAATGCAGGCAAGGAAAACGGCGCACTGGTACTCCTTTTCTTCTTTGTTGAGTCTAGAGGCGATCGCATAGTTCTGCCACTGACGTTTGAACTTTCTCCATGATGTTTCTACATGGCCTTGAAGGTCTAGTTTTGAAGGAGCTGGAATGTTGGCTGTAAAATGTCTCTGTTGTTGTTGTTGTTCCTCATTCGCCATTTTTGCTTAACAATCTTGACACTCTAACAACTGTTAACATAATACATCAAACCATACTTATCTGTGGGCTGTGGTCACTTCTGACACCATGTGAAGTTAGTACTCTGACTGTAAGACAACAGGCCGACATCTACATGCTCGATAAGCCAACCCTTTATTAAGCTAACCCTTGAACCGAATACGGATGAATGCGAATAGCAGAACCGAATGCGGATAAGTACAAATTGGGTTAAGCCAATTATGTGACAAGAACGTTGACAGAATTCAGCCAGTCGCGTTGCCCGTCGCATTTATGAATAGGCTGTATATTACTAGAAAGGGATAGACGAAAAGGGAAGAAAGACTAAGAAAACATACAGATAAACTATCAATCAAAAGAACCAATGAACTAGGCTAATCAAACCAATATCGGCGAAAGTAGAACACCGTCAAAGGTTTGCTGTATTTGAAGTTAATGTGTGTGTGTGTGTGTGTGTGTGTGTGTGTGTGTGTGTGTGTGTGTGTGTGTGTGCGTGCGTGCGTGCGTGCGTGCGTGCGTGCGCGTGCGTGCGTGCGTGCGTGCGTGTGTGTGTGTGTGTGTGTGTGTGTGTGTGTGTGTGTGTGTGCGTGCGTGCGTGCGTGCATGTGTGCGTGCGTGCGTGTGTGCGCGCGCGCTACTGTATACCATGTGCAATCACTTTAACGGACCAGTTAAACATCTCGCCCATGGGCTCGCACACATATATAATCTGTTCGCTGATTAACTACCTTTGCTTTTATAATCCACTTGTTATCTTCATAACAAAACATTCTCTCTTTTTTTTTTTTTTTAAAAGACTAAATGTTGCTGTCATAACGCACTCGCTCACTACCTGTCAATCTTGGCGCAGTACTATAGATAGTAACATTCTCTGATTGGTCGTCTTTCCGCATTTGACCTTTTAGGTCAAAGTCACAGTGGGATTCAGTGGTGTTTCTCTGCCTTTGATCTCTGCGTGTGCTTCTTCTCATCAGAGTCGTCACAACTCTGCCGTCATGACCGGTGTCTCTACCGAGACTGTCGACCCGTCAAAAAAATCGCCATCGCGACAGCACAGGCCAGCCCGTACACCCCCCCCCCCCCCCACCCCCTATTCTCCGCCCGGACAGAACAGATCTGGAACCACCTGGACGAGGCGACGGTGACAACAACAACAGTCGAGAGCTGAAGGCACGGCTCTCAGCGCGCCACTATTACTAGTGCAAGGCTGCGCACTCCTTCCACTGTTGCGTTCATGTCATAAGTGGCAACAGCAACGTACTCGACAGATCCAGATCATCCTATACTGTCCCTCTGCCGTCTAAATTATCTCCCCTTCCTCTTCATCCCAGACAGTTTTGGCTGAGTGGCATGCTCGAAACTGCCCCCACCCCCACCCCTTTTATCTATCTATCTATCTATCTATCTGTCTGTCTAAAAACAGCAGTCTTTTTATGTCTTCAGACCTGAATGTTTGTCATACGCGCGCGCGCACACACACACACATCTCTCTCTCTCTCTCTTAGTCCCTTAGCAGGGCAACGGCCGGATGAAAAAAAGCATGTGTTTGCTTATCTGTTACCCTTGGACAAAAAATTATCATCATCCCATCATCATCATCATCATCTCTCTCTCTCTCTCTCTCTCTCTCTCTCTCTCTCTCTCTCTCGCTCTGCGAATATGGTATGGAGAAGTTAATTTTCTTAGAAGGACACCCATGTTTTCCCATCACAAACTTCTTCCAGGCTCACCAGCAGCACCACCACATCCACCCCCCCCCCCCCCCCATCCAGCCCTCAGTCCTGCAATTCCGGTCCGGCTCCATCTTCCCCTCTCTCACTCGTCCCAACGGCCACGTCCAACCAAAGATAGTACGCCTTCGGAGGCATACCATCTTTGGTCCAACCCATTGAAACGGGATATTGTAGAAGGGAGGCTACCATTTGAAATTTGTGGAGCTACACGATATACAGAGTCGTCTCCCTTATATGAAGAGAGAGAGAGAGAGAGAGAGAGAGAGAGAGAGAGAGAGAGAGAGAGAGAGAGAGAGAGATATTTGTTCTCAAGTCCGACAGATTGACAGACAGACGGACAGACAGACGCACGCGTACACCTGTTCAAATCACGGAAATAATCTGATCTTACAAAAGTTAAATGGCATCCTGTTCGCTCTGAAATGTGTGTGTGTGTGTGTGTGTGTGTGTGTGTGTGTGTGTGTGTGTGTGTGTGTGTGTGTGTGTGTGTGTGTTAGTTCTTTAGTTTAACGTCTATTCACCATAAGTGTTATTAGACGAAAAAAAACAAACAAACAAACAACAACAAAAAGTATGATTGTGTGTGTGCGTATACGTGTGTGTGCGTGTGTGTGCGTGCGTGTGTGTGTGTATGTGTGTGCGTGCGCGCGCGCGCGCGTGTGTGTGTGCGTGTGTGTGCCTGTGTGTGTGTGTGCAAGAGAGACAGAGAGAGAGAGAGAGAGAGGACTGTGTTAGAGATAAGAGGGGAAGGCTGGGATGGGTGGTGAGATGGGTAGATATTTACTTATTCTGGTTGTTTATCTAGCCTTCAGTGTATGTTCATCGGGGGAATTAAAGTAAATCAAACGAAACAAGTTTAGTAGTATTGAAGCATAATGCAAGGGAATGGGTTGGGGTAGGGAAAGTTTGCGGGTGGGGATGGGGGGCATCAGGGTGGAAAGGAGGACGGAACAGAGGAAGGGAGTGGGGGGGGGGGGGGGGGGGGGGCGGGCTAACCATATATATAATATAATCGTAACTCTTTTATGTCAATGTCATACAACACAACAAGTTTAGTTTGAAGTACATTAGAGATAGATACATTACCAAGTGGACTGGAATTAAAAATGTCAGAAAACACGCAAAGTAATGAATGATTATTTAAAATATTTTCAGTGGATAATGGTACACTGGCTGACAATTGATCTGCTAACTTTATGTTAGGAACAAAGTGCCTAACTCCTGGGCAGTGAAGGAGTAGGTGGTTTACAGCAGAAGGAGTAGGTGGTTTACAGCAATTTGTTTGCCACGTATGCAATGCATGTTTTTAGAATACTTTATTCGATCGGCACCTACACATCAAACTTGTCTGGAATGCATTACAGATAAATTGTTTGAAAAGATTTTGGATTCGCTGCATTCTTTACTTGTACACAGTACTGGTCATACTCTTTTTTGTGTGCAGTTCAGCAACCTGATTTTGAGACACTTTTCCTATGCGCTGGTTAAATTCGTGCAGATCTAATTGAATGTCAAGATGCTGTGAACCTTCTACATTTTTCGCTGCTCTTTTAGCCGCATGATCTGCCCACTCGTTTGGGGTGATTCCGGAGTGAGAAGGAATCCAGCAAAAGGCAATACTGGCGAAGATAGAATACCATCAAAAGTTTGTTGTATTTGAAATTAACGTGTGTGTGTGTGTGTGTGTGTGTGTGTGTGTGTGTGTGTGTGTGTGTGTGTGTGTGTGTGTATGTGTGTGTGTGTGTGTGTGTGTGTGTGTGTGTGTGTGTGTGTGTGTGTGTGCGCCCGCGCGCGCGCGCGCGCCTTACAGTATAAGCTTAGTATGTACAATCACTTTAACGGACCTGTTAAGCATCTCGCCCATGTGGGCTCGCACACATATAATTGTACGCACCTGTACAAACATGCATGCCTTCACATGTTTATGCATACATAACACGCAAAATTTAGTCTTCACCAGATGTTGCACATGATTACAAGGACTCTATGTAGGCCCCTTGGTATCCATTCATTGTATGTAGGCTGTACTTTGTGTTTTTTTTCTTGTGTTTTATGCCTGTTGTAGGTCTCCTTAATACCATTCATTGTACGTAGGTTGTACTATGTGTTTTCATTGTGTTTTATGCCTGCTGTAGGTCTCCTTAATACCATTCATTGTACGTAGGTTGTACTATGTGTTTTCATTGTGTTTTATGCTTGTTGTAGGTCTCCTTAATACCGTTCATGGTACGTAGGCTGTACTATGCGTTTTCATTGTGTTTTATGCCTGTTGTAGGTCTCCTTAATACCATCATAGTACGTAGGTTGTACTCCCATTCATGGTACGTAGGTTGTACTATGTGTTTTCATTGTTTTATACCTGCTGCAGGTCTCCTTAATACCATTCATTGCACGTAGGTTGTTCTATGTCTTTTTAGTGTGTTTAAAATATTTTTTTTTATCAATGTTATTGCCTTTGGTTGCTTCAATGTATAATGTTTAAGATCTTCAAATATAGCCGCAGATAGTTTTTCCCTCCACATTTACAATCCATCACACTTTTATTTCTTTTATGTTTAATGTCCTTATGCTTCAATTCCCAAACTGACATACAGAGAAGTCTTAAGATGAACAACAACGTCAGTTACGCGTAGCTTACACCCTCCCCAACCGACCTCTCATCATTGCCCCTCCCTCCCACCCTGCCTCCCTCTCTCCCCGTAATTTATTTACAATGAAGCCACATCAAAAACTGATGAACAAACAAGAGAGAGAGAGAGAGAGAGAGAGAGAGAGAGAGAGAGAGCAATCATATTGTTTTGTTTACAGAAATAAATCATAACAAACCCGCGCGAGCGATAACGACGCACTTTGAGCATTTCTTGTGTGAATAGTTCGGTCTGTCTAACACGATTTAATAAGATGAAAAAAAAAGGGATTTATCTACCAATTCTGATCAATCATATGTGGACAAACGGCGCACGCAGACGACAGTAAACTGAGACAAGAGACTCGGCCGATTAATGCTAATTTTAAACAATCAGTCACATCAATAACTGGCTAACTGAGAGAAAAAGAAATACACTAAACTTACCCACCTCTGAAAAAGAGCCCAGTCGTAAGTGTTTTCCAACAACCCCAGTCAACACACACACCGTTCCGCTTTCGCTGAACACAAGAAACAGCGACAGAGACCGGTGCAAGAAGCAGACGACAATTTTGAGACAAAACCGCACTGCGCACGCGAGCGCCTGGCGTGCCTGTCCGTGGGTGGATACCAATACCAATCGCCAGAAACATTGCACGTAATATGTGTTTTATTAGTGTTGTTTTTTCTCCAGATGTTGCGGTCCTGGTGGACCCAAAAACGTTTATGCTTTAGATTTTCAAGCGGAAGGGGGGGGGGGGGGGGGGGGGGGGGGGGAGGACCCCAGCACATCAGACCCCAGCACATCAGACAGAAAAGTGAGGAGGGGGGGGGGGGGAGGGGGTTGTAAAGTCAATGATTCAACAGGAAGAAGTTACAGGATGGTTGAAAAAGGTCGACGTTTAGTTCAAAGCAGTTATAATATAGATGTGGTTCAGATACCCATGGAGGGGTGGTGTGGGTTTGTCCCAACTGAGGCCGGGTCCCACGGCAACGCCCTGGTTAGGGGTCTTGAGGGTACTCCCCCATCCCTTCCCTCCACCTTCCGAATCCTATGGCAGGGTTCACAGACGATGCGGTCCACCTGGCGCCATACTCAATGCGCTGCTGTATCCGATGACAGCGTGGCTTCTCCAGGACCCGCAATTCACGGGAAGTGTATCGTTCAACTGTTATGACTGACTTGTTTCCCTTTAGCAGACGAGAGAAGCGTTGCATGCACTGGGGGTACACTGAACTGAAACATGGTCACCATAAACCTTTGCGTTTAAGGGGTGAGACTTTGGATTCTCTCTTGAGGGCACATAAGACCGTATGGCGAAAGCTTGGCTGTGTCTGGAGTGGCACTGTCTTCATCTGTCCGTGGGCAGGGGTGGTTGGGTCTGTGGGGTGTGCTCGGCAGCTGGAGGGTGGTGTTTTTCGCCGGTGGGCTCTGCAGTCATGAAATACGGGCTGGTACACCCATGGGGATGCTACTTTAAGGCTGAAATGAGCTGCATCCTGTAGTCTAATTTACCTCTGTTCAGGAGCAGTTATGTCCCTTGATATCTTAATGGAGTGTCCTGCGCGTGCCTGTACCCATCGTCAACACAGCCCAGGCCTCCAAGGGTGGTACAGGACTGCTCTAAAGGCAGGTGAAGACAGTGCTTCTCTGGGTCCTCCCCAGCACCTTCGGGTGTTTCTTTTTCTTTGCGTTTAAGGGGTGAGACGCTTCTTTGGCAGATGAGGTAGATGAGGTGTGTGGCACCAGCTTGACGAGGTATGGACATGCTGATGCAGATAACTCGTCGTGCTGGAAACTTCTGATTATTTTCGACTTTTTAGACCTCCAGCTGAGGAGAGCGAAGGTCTGCTGACGACGCAATGGTCAAAGGCAGTTCTGACACTCCAAATCTTTCTGATATCTGCGACAGCGTTTATTAGAGCAGCGTGCTTTTAACCATGAAATGATAGTTTTTACAATGCATGTGCTCTCTGATAACACTTGTTACACATACTTTTGAGATGTGTTTGTTCGTTCAACCTTGAAGCATTTACCTTTCACCTGTCTTTTGGCTGTCACCACAACGTCCAGGGTCTGGCCTGGAATTCACAGGTGTTAAGTGTCATGTATGAATCGACTCTTTTATGAATGAAAAAAAAAAAAGGAAAAATCAATCAACACAGAGCACATCAAATACGGAACAGTTCATCACAACTGCCGCTTCATTCTCTAGACCAGGTGTGCGAAAGTTTTAAAAAACGAAATTGTGATAACTGAAACAGCAGCTCTTCTGGTAAAGACTTTTTTTATGTGTTGTCCCATCTTCTGTGCCACTTCAGTGGCATTGTACTTTCACCGCTCATTACGACCCCCCCCCCCCCCACCCCCCCCCGTCCACAGCCACAGTCCGCCTCGGCCTGCCGCAGCCCCGGCACCGGCAATCCACAGGGAGCAGCTAATGTCACGCCGTCAGAGGCAACCCACCAGAGGAGACACTGCACTGCTGCCGAGTCACTTCAGTGGTGTTCAGTGGTTCCCTGTTCTGATCCAACATACACAGGACACCACCTACTAAGCACGCTACTGACGGCAATAATTAATTGCTTATTCGCGGAGTCAGTGTGAATGGGCTGTCCCTCCAGAAGGCGCCACCACGTCCATCCAACGACAGTCCCCACGAATTTGCTGACACCAGCGACATCAACCGAATTAAACCAAGGCCACAGACGCGGCGACGCAATCAAAACTTAGGTCACCATGAGAGCAGGGAATGAAGGGCCACAAAACTCAACCCTTTTTTCTTTTCTTTTTTTCCTGATCGATGAGGATGAGATGATGAAGGTGATCCCACTGATTTCCATTCTGGTCTGAGACTGCATGACAGGGCTGCACTCTACGCTTGCAGTCATGATATATCCCGGCGTCATCCAGGCCCGAGAGATACAAACACCTGCAACATTTGAGCAACTCTCTCTCTCTCTCTCCTCTCTCTCTCTCTTCTCTCTCTCTCTCTCTCTCAGAAAGACGCATCCATTCAGTGGATAAAACTCAACTAACTCAACTGCGTGGTCTCAGTATTCCTCGCTGAGCCCGTCACAAACTCGAACTCTGGCTAGGAGCAGGTCGGGGCAGAAAAATTTCACACAGAAATGGCTGTGATAGGAATCGAACCCACGACCTCCCAGCCGGGAGTCGGCGGTGCTACTCACTTGTCCATGGCGGCTGGTTTAAAGAGAGAAAAAAAAGACGCTTTGTATACATGTAATTAACAACGTCTTAGAAATGCAGGTTTATTTGTACTGGAGAACAGCGGAGACGGTTGAAGCACTGAGAGGCGTGGTTCTCTCTGTCAACTTCAGCTTCCGATAAGGTCACTGTAGAGGTGGCATTCGCCTTATCGGATTTAGGTAGATCCTTAACGGGTAGAGAGCGCGTTTCGATAGGGACCTCTGTAGTATTTACGAGGTATGAATTGTGTACGCTGTTAAGGCTGTGTATGTGTGTGAGAGTGTGTGTACGTGTGTGCGCGCGCGCGCGCGCGTGCGCGCGCGCGCGCGCGTGTGTGTGTGTGTATGTGTGTGTGCGCGCGCGCGTGTGTGTGCGTGTGTGTGTGTGTGTGTGTGTGTGTGTGTGTGTGTGTGCGTGCGTGCGTGCGTGCGTGCGTGCGTGCGTGCGTGCGTGCGTCCGTGCGTCCGTGTGTATGTGTGTGTGTGTGTGTGTGTGTGTGTGTGTGTGTGTGTGTGTGTGTGTGTGTGTGTGTGTAGGCGCGCGCGTCCCCGGGCGCATGTTTACGTGCGTAAGTACATGTGTATATTTACTCTCTCTTTCTCCCTCCCTCTCTCTCTTGATATGCAGTCTACTATGCCCCCTACTACGACAATAATTGTTTAGTCGCGGAGCCGGTTGTGAGTGAGCTGTCCCTCTGGAGGACGCCATCACGTCCGTCCAACGACAGCCAATACCGGTGACCTCGGCTACAGACGTGGGGAGGACATCGAAACTGAAGTCATCATGAGAGCAGAGCACGTAGGGCCACAGAATTTGAGACTTAAAAAAAAAATACTGATCAATGATAATGAGTATGATTAAGATGATGCTACAGATTTCCATTCCGGTCTGAGACTGTATGACAGGGCTGTACTCTACGCTTTCTTTCATGATATATCCCGGGTCAACCAGGCCCGAGAGATACAGACACCTGCAGGGTTGGCCAGGAAATTTGAGCAACACTCTCAGAGACGTATCCATTTAGTGGATGAAACTCGACTGTATGGTCCCAGTCTTCCCAACTGAACCCGTAGCAAACTCAACTCTGGGTGGGAGCCAGTCGGGGCAGAAAATT
Organism: Conus ventricosus; assembly: GCA_018398815.1. Lineage (NCBI taxonomy): Eukaryota > Metazoa > Mollusca > Gastropoda > Neogastropoda > Conidae > Conus > Conus ventricosus. The sequence goes on from CM031602.1 coordinate 63,437,808, forward strand.
CCCACATGACTCTGATGGGAATCGAACCCACGACCTCCCAGCCGGGAGTCCGCGACGCTAACCACTTTGCCACGGCGGCTGGTGGTGGAACTCAATCTGGCTGGATCTGCCTCGGGATCGGACTGGCGCCCCGGATCTGCAGCCAAACGGAATGGATTCGAGAGAATGTAAATATCTTCCTTCAAGACCACCCATCTTATTTTGCACGAAACCCCCCTTTTTACAAACAAAGTTCGTTCTTCTTATGTTAATTTTAGCCAAAATTAACACCTTTTTTACACTAAAATTAACACGCAAAAACCTCCAAAAATCGACGTAATCGTTAATTTAAAATGGGGGCTTACGTGCAAGATAATAGGGTGATCGTGAACGAAGATATTATACATTCTCTCCAGGGCATAAAAATTAAGGGTTTACAGTACGCTCTTCTACTTCCAGCACCACCAACAAATCAGAACAAACAACTGGCCTTCCATCTTGATTAGTTATTTTTACATCCAATGAATTTATAGGCCCCTCAACTAATTCTTTAAATGACTGTTTCCATCAAACCTATACAACTGATAATCGCAAAACCCCGCCTTAATTGACGGCAGTGCTCGTAGAACTGTAGATGGCTGGCCATTAAACAAATTAGTATTTGTTTTTAATTCATTTAAATGGACATACAAGATTGGATTTATGAGAAAATCAGAAGGTTTATTACCTTTAAATTGCCAGATGTTTTCTCTTGTGCTAAATTTATAAACTCTATCACTACTGTGAAAGCCCAAAATTCGAGCAAGCCCTCTAGGAAAAGTATGCTCTCTTCTTTCTTCTAGTGGAAAATTCATAGTAATTCTGAGGTTTGCCTCGTTAATTGTTAACAATATGCCAAATTCGCTAAATACTTCTTTTAAAAAACAAAAGTTGTAGTAACCATCAGGTATTTGCACATGAGTTATTTGATTGCCTTGTTCGTCATTAACATTAATCCAATTATTCTGAGCCTTTTCAGATATGTTAACCCACATAACTTTAAAGCCAATTTCTTTAAGGGCAACCCTATAATCACCACGCCAATTGTCAATTGGATACATTAAGAACACACGTTTGTTTTGTTGGGTTATATAAATGTACATCTTTTTTAATAACTATTTTAAAAACTATTTAAAAATGGAACCTTTTAAATATAACGAAAGTGCCACTTACAATGTAGGAGCGTTTTATAACCCAAATCTTTGGACTTCAGCAATTTAACCATTGCAGTAGATGAATCATATGGCTTCCAAGTCAGACTTGTAAACTCGCTAACTAAATATTTAAATCCGCCAATAAAGAGTGACAGCGTGCCATCAGCATGGTCATCCCGCCCTATGGCTTTTTTCCAGAATCAGTTAAATTTTGCCATTTACTGCGCAACTACTGGCTGCGGTGTTTCATATGCAAATCATTTAAACCATCCCAATCTTTTAGTAAGGTCAGTATATAACTTTCATGTTTATTACCAGTACAGACGAATACTAACTGAACTACAAGTGCCCCTCCCTAACGACAACGCGTTTAATACATTTCTAAGCCCAATGGACACTAATGCATATGAAAGAATTTGCAATGAATTTAGCATTAAACCCTCAACTGACTTTAGACAAAAGTTAGACCGTAATCATGGGATGGGCGCATTGTATTTGTGGGGCGAACATAGAGAATATAATTATGACTACTGGCCTGGCCACACCTCTTTTCAAGCAAACAAACAAGTCCGATTAGGATCCATAGAACAAAAACATCCTAATGCTTGGGCAACATTTATCTTAGATGAAAGTGAAGGCCTAACAATGCCAGGAGTGCAAAGACTTAATGACTCCATACGAACATACGTTTGGTGTCTATTAGGAGCACAAGCACAGACCAAGTCTAGCATAGTAGATCAATCTACAGGCTTTGATGCCAGAAAACAATTTCTAGCCAATTTAGAAGATGCTATTAACTCGCTGTTGATTTGCCTGCAGCATACAAAGGTATCAAGACGTTCTTGCACATGCTAGGTCAAAGGTTGACTCGACTTTGTTGTAGGCATGGATTATACATGCTACCCTCTGACCTTAGACTACAGATTGGCATGATACAGAATTATAACAATGAAATCCTCATAGCTGGAGACGACCAAAACTTAGGGCACAATCAAGGCTTAAACACAAGGCCTGCTCCATCCATTTAAAAAAAGTACTTAGCTCTGAAGAAAGCGATCCAGTTATAAGCGCCCCACAGCCAGAAAGCAGCCCACAACCAGAAAGCACGCCACCTGTTAATGTACCTTACCTGACAGACACACTAGTGAAAAGACAGCCCTTGTTGTATTTTTAACTTTTACTGGATTAGCCATACTTTATTTCACTAAAAATTAATCCAGCAGCTAGCACTCCCCAACGTCCACAGATGGTCGGCCATATAACCAGCAACTTTGCCTATAGTAGACAAAACCCAACTAACAACACTACCTATTATGCCAGGCAAAGCATCAAGCGCTTTAGCTGCTAACTTCTTTAATAAGTTTGCTAGATGATGTAATTGTTTTCTAATCCAACTTTTACCAGGCTGAGGCGTTGGAGGTGTTGCTGGCCCTGTTGGCGCACCACCTGTTAAAGCATAAACGAGTGTAGAGATAGCAAACCCTACAGCTGTTAATATACTAACTATTGTAAGCCCCTGTTCCCTGAACAGAGTCCTTATTCTTTCAGCTAGCGTAGTGTTTTCATAAAGTATTTTGTTTATAGTTTCTTTAATTCTGCTTGTTTGTGATGTTAGCTGCGCTCTGTTATCAGACAGCACTTCTAACCTGGCCCTTTCTATCATTAAATCCTGTATTTTCTGCTGTATTCTAGCCTTTTCCTCTCGCCCTAAATTGTTATCATCTGCATTAGCCAGTTTATTTTTTTCTTCTTCTATCTTTCTATCTAGCTCACCAAGTTTTGCTAAATTGTTTGTTAGTTCGCCCCTTATTGACTTTAGACGTTCATTAAGAGCCAGGATTTCACGCATAGGCAATGGAGAATCGTCAATTGTCATTAATTGTGTCTCCTCATTAAAACTCGCATCAATTTCTGCTACTATCTCATCTGCTGTTTGATTTAATTCTTGAAGAGGAATGTTTTGTATTTCAGATTGTGTTGGCAACTCTTGCCCAAAGTTCTGTAAACGACTGACAGCTTCGGCTCTAAGCTCTAAAAGGTTTAATTGTTCTGCCTTAGCAATAGGGCGTTTTCACCTAACTGTGCTTAGTTTTAAAAACTTGTTTTTGTTTTGCGTTGAAGTAACTTTTACACGGTTTCCTGCACCCGTTCTTATATACAAATGCCCATCAACTTCCTCAAAATCATTAGGATCAACTACTTCTGGTAGCTCTCGTCCTATGCTTCTATAGAATGATTGAATTCTTTCTCGCAATAGTTCTTGACGTTGTCTAGGGAGTGTCAACTCGGGGTATGTCAGTGGAGGAAGGACTAGCGCACAGCCCAAACACACTCACAGCTTGCTTACAATCTCATTCATATATCATGCATTCGTCACATCAAACCACTAGTAAAGTCTATAACTTTACTACACATGATCATAGAAAGAAACATCAATGCATATGGAGTCAAACAAAATAAAACATTCTCTCTTTCCGTGAACTTCACAAAACCATTTATCTAAATCATCATTAACTAACCCGGGTATAAATAGATTTCTACTTTACCTGGCCAGGTGATCTTATACTATTCACGAATCACTGTCTTTTCTTTCTCTTTATTTTTTCCTTTGTTTCTTTTCACTGTCACTTTCACAAGCACAACACAACTGCTGGCACTGGTCAGGTTGGACCGCTGGCACTGGTCAGGTTGGACTGCTGGCACTGGTCAGGTTAGACCGCTGGCGTTGGTCAGGTTGGACTGCCGATGAAAGTGGCGCTGGCCAAGTATGAGGTCGAACCCCAGTTCAGATTGAACAGTGACTATTAGACATCGATCTGTTCTCCTTTCTTTCTTCCTGCATTAACGCATTGCACTCTCTCTCTCTTCTAGTCTGCTCTATCAAATGGACATGGTTGCTTTTCTTTTCTTTTTCTTTCTTTTTTTTTCTCTTCATCAGTTAGCAACTCTCACTCTCCACATCTCCCCTTAGTCCTTCCTCTGCAGACTCTATATGGTGCTAATGCTACAGCTCGGTTCTGTTCACTCCCCCTCTCATCTCTCTGCTCTCGTTCAGAGCCTACACCCAGAACCTCTTCCTCTCTCTCTGTCTGTTCGTTCTTCCCTTTCTTCGTTCCCCCCTCCTCACTCACGCATTCCTATCTTATCCTAAAACCCATCTGTCCAAGGGCGAGTACCATTGGTCAGAATTTTTCCCGCCTCGTAAAAGGTTGCCTCCCCTCTCATTTCATTGGATATGTAAATCATGACAGTCACATCTACCTGCCTTGCTCTCTGTGGCGGTCGATTGGTCATTTAATTAATTAGCGTGATTTCACCCCCACCACACACTACCTTCCCCCCTCCTACTTCAACTGGCGACGTCGACTTAACTGTGAACGCTGGTCGCAAATTGGCTGGATGAGTCTGACCCAGGCATCGAGATCCGTCTGGGCAGACATCGAGGCGTCGGTCAAGCTACTTAGTCTGTCTGGCTGGACCGTACCGTCTCCGTGGAGCTCTCCGCTATGCTTAATTGGCTGGACCCGACACATGAGGCCGTCTACCTGGCGCCCAGAATGTTTGAGTTGGAGCTTATGTCCAAACAAACTGGCTGGCGACTGACCACGAATTCGGTCTTCTATTTTTGTCCGTGACAGAGAGTAAAGAACCTACTCCTTCAAGCTCTTCTTGCAATGAAGGCCCCAATTGTGTTTCATCTTCTTCTTCTTCAATAGGATTAATCGCGTCAAAATCTTCATCCATATTTTTTATTTATATTATTTTTTGTTTTATAAAAATGAACTCATATGGTTTTGACCTTGATCCATACAGAAGAGAAAGGGAACCCCAATGGCGTAAGAGGTATAAGGCAGACTGTAATTAGTGTAAACACCCCATCAACAGTTCAGCCCGGACAAGCTTTAATAGTCAAGTTCCCTGATCTTGGCGCTGGTGATGTTATAATGCCAGGCACTGCTAAACTATCATTCAAAATAGATATTAAATCGACAGATCCTAATGCTACTGTTGTTGCTAATTTAGGTAGGGCTATCGTTAAACATATGGCAATCAAACTGGAGGGCAGAGAAGTCTTTGTACTAAGCGAGGGAGACATTTTTGCCCTCTATTCTGACCTATGGCTGCCTAAAAAAGAAAGAAAAGAGAAAGTTTATCAGGAATACAAGGCTCAAACGGCCTCAAGCACAGGCTTAAAGTGGAGGATGCAAAGGATGATGTTAAAGACGAGGCAGTAGCAGAAGCATTTGGCAACAGATTCTGCATCCCTCTAGATTTTGAACTGTTAAAGACGCATATGCCATATTACCAAGGCGCACTAAAAGAAAAACTTACTTATGAACTGGCATTTAATCCTAGCGATTCTGTTGTTCTGTCTGAAGACCCTTTATCCAAATACACAGTCAGCGACATTTCTCTTGAGTTTGATGTTGTTACTAACCCTGAACTGGCTAGAACAATCTTAACCCAGTATAAAAGTAAAACGGTTATTTATTATGAAAGAGTTCTGCACTCCACTACAGAAAATAGAAATAAGCGAGACACTCTCTGGAACATACATCTAAATCAGTCTCTGAAGTCTTTAAAAGGAATTTTGTTCTTGTTTACTGAAGGAACAACTCCTTTTCATAGAGAATCAGAAGCGTTTTATAATCCAAAAATTGAGAAGGTTGACTGTGCAATAAATGGCAAGTCTGATCAGTTGTATTCAGGTTGTGGACTTTTACCTCACCAACACTTTGATGAAATAAGAAAGTTGTTCACTGGAGGTTGGCAAAGAGATCCTGAAGTTGATTGAGTATGTAAAAAACTTCGCCTTTATGATGTAAAACTCGAAGACTACTTAACAACCAAATATGGCTTGTGGCTGGAGTTTAGATCCACATTTGACAACAGATTGTTTGGAAGTGGAGAAAGGGTAGGGCAAGATGGTATAAAAATAAATATTCACAAGAAAGCAGACGGAAACGCCCCAATACAAATGCATGTTTTTATGGTTTGTGATGCTCAGTTAAACATTGAAGAAAACAGGCTAAAAGACGTGGCTTATTAAAATGCAGAAGAAAATATTCTAATAAAAACAGATGGATAGTTTGAAGTTTCTGCCAAAAGATCCGCACTGTTCTCTTATCTGCGGGATTACTGGGTGTGGGAAAACTGTCTTCATACTTGATTTGTTACAAACAATATACAGGTTTCATTACGAGCACATTGTTATATTCTGCACAACAATTAAGCACAACAAGTCTTACAAAGAAAGGAAGTTTATTTGGACAGACGAGAATATATTTTTAGTTGATCCTAGCGACAAGCTGAGCGACTGTTTAGAACATTACTATAGATTATTTGAGGGAACTGAAACGCTATTTATTATTGATGACTGTTCGGCTGAACAAGACATTGTAAAAAAAAGAAAAGCTCTGTCAAAGCTAGCCTTTAGTGGTCGCCACGCCTTAGTTTCTGTGTGACTCTTAACTCAGAAATACAATGCTGTCTTAAAAGACTTTAGATCGCAGTTAAAATCGGTTGTATTATTTTACACTAAGGACAAAGATAGTTTTGAAGAATGTTTAAGTGAAAATTATATGAAGATGAAGATGTAAACAATGACAGACAAACAAACAAACGGACAGATAGAGATGTAAACAATGACAGACAAACAAACGGACGGATAGAGATGTAAACAATGACAGACAAACAAACAAACGGACAGATAGAGATGTA
>CM031602.1:63447200-63457200 GCA_018398815.1 Conus ventricosus
TCTCCCGGGACAACGTCAGAGCCTTTTCAAGCTTACTAAACTGGTCGGCGTCTGGTTTTGGGAGGGGGCAAGACGTATAAACATACAACATGCCTCATCGATTTACCAGGTGAGAATTTTGATGTTCTTCAGTGAGAACCTTGGGAAAGATATCCTCTTGGTCTTTCCCGGCGATGTTTTTGCGTTGCTGTATTTATTCATTGATTTACTCATTTATTGATTTGTTTGTTTTAAATTTGGTCGCACTGCACAAGACAAATCCATTCTTCGCTCCAATGTTTAGAGGTGGTGATTCAAGGGAGCTAATAACTTGGACTTTGACAGGTTTCTGTCTAATATTACCCCAAACCAGATCGTTCTTAGTTTTCAGAGGTAGTAAATGTTTTGTATGAGGAGAGATAGGGCTTTTGGGGTTGTGGAGATTTGGAAGGGGGGAGGGGGGGGGGGAGGGGGGATGGAAAATGAAGGCATGCCTTTTAAAAAAAAAAAAACGGAGGGAAAGTGGGAGTTTATAACTTATGACATCGAAGTGTAATAATATATTTTATTATTGTTTTGAAAACATTTAACCCAGTTATTAGCAGCAATTCTTATGTTAATCAGTAAACTGTTCCACAGTGACTTATGGAAAGTGGAAGACTGTTCCTCAGACTTTTGAGTTAGAGAAACCTAAAACTGTGCAACAGAAATACAGTTAGCAAAATGTTGATTTAGCTGGAATAAATCATATTTGTCAGTATTTAACAAAAAAACAAAACAAAAACAAACAAGGAAAAAGTGTGAAACAGAAAAGGCTTTGCAAAATGCCTTTTTTCATTTAGCCACGATACAAAGAAGCACACTGTATACGGTGCAAAGTAGTGTTTAGTCAAGACACAGTACAAAACGGACATGTGAATTTTCGATAAATAATTGTTCGTTGAAAAAAAAAAGCAGACATTTTGTGAAATCTCTTATACAGCACACAAAAAATGCACCAGGCAATACATCCAGATTGTCATCAGTAGGAGAATGGCCAAAACGTGTGTGTGTGTGTGTGTGTGCGTGTGTTGTGTGTGTGTGTGTGTGTGTGTGTGTGTGTGTGTGTGTGTGTGTGTGTGTGTGTGTGTGCGTGCGGTGTGTGTGTGTGTGTGTGTGTGTGTGTGTGTGTGTGTGTGTGTGTGTGTGTGTTTATGTGGTGTGTGTGTTGTGTGTGTGTGTGTGTGTGTGTGTGTGTGTGTGTGTACGTGTGTGTGTGTAGCGTCAGTGAATATCCCTGACTACATGAAATAACATAAAGAAACAACAACAGAAAATCGATCATTTCAGTGTCTGTTATATTCACACGTTCCAATAGTGATGAAACAATAAAACAAAATCAATCAAGAGAAATCACCTCCTATTCTAAGAAATTCAAGAGTTGGTAGACTCGTGAAAGCCTTTGATCTCTGTTTGTGGCTCAGAGTATCGTTTGCATTCTTATTCATCAAATTCCTAGCCTGCCAGGAGCGGTGGCCAAGTTCCTGTTCGTTTGACATGTGTTTATTTGTGAAAAGAGTATGTCGACGAAAGACACAAATTATTTATGCAAGCTTTCGAAAAGGGAAGGATTTTGGTCTTGTTTACTCTCTTGAGTAAGGCAAGCCATTGGACCACACGAAGACCTGTTGTCCACAGTGAAAAGAAGGAAAATGAGACGGTATGGTCATGTATCAAGATCAACAGGACTTGCCCAAACCATTCTACAAGGAACAGTGCGAGGAGGCAGAAGGAGAGGAAGACAGAGAAAGAGATGGGAGGACAACATCAGTGCATGGACTGGCCTCACACTCAGTAACTGCCTCAGAGCGTCTGAGAACCGGGAGGAGTGGAGGAAGCTGGTTGTGAAGTCTTCTGTGCGTCCCAACGGTCTTCAAGGCTCCGGGATAGGTGATAGGTGATATGTGATAGGTGAAGTGGTACCATGGCCCATCAAGGACCTCTGGCAAGAGGAATGGAACTCGCAGACGGATAACAGACTGTTCCAAATCCGTCCAAACCTGAAAGAGTTTTTACCATGTTCCAGGAGCGGCCGTAAAGAAGAAACAGTCTTGTGCCGTTTGCACACAGGGCGCACCTTTTCACATTCCATTCTTATCTTTTAAAAGGCGAAGAAGCTCCGTGGTGCATTCCATGTCATGTACCACTCACAGTGAAACATGTTCTTGTAGAGTGTTGGGACTTGCACGATGTGAGACATAAACACTTTACAGCAGACTCCATGACGACTTTGTTCGGAGACGTCCCACCTGATATGATCTTTGAATTTCCAAAAGAGATCAAAAGAAATCCCCGAGGCGTGTCCGAGTCGCCTGAGGGTGCGCCCCTCCTCCCCCCCCCCCTTCGCCTTTCACACACACACACACACACACACACACACACACACACACACACACACACACACACACACACACACACACATGAGCGCGCGCGCACGCACTCACATACGCACGCTCACACACAAATCTGTAGCCTTTTTATCTGTCAATCATTAAGCGATTTTCTCTGTCTGTGTGTCTGTGTGTCTGTCTGTGTCTCTCTTGTCTGTATCTATATATACAGACAAAGATATTTGAAAATTGGAGAGAGTGAGAGAGAGAGAGAGAGGAGAGAGAGAGAGAGAGAGAGAGAGAGAGACAGAGACAGAGAGAGAGAGAGAGAGAGAGAGAGTAGCGGTGTGTGTGTGTGTGTGTGTCTGTGTGTGTGTGTGTGTGTGTGTGTGTGTGTGTGTGTGTTGTGTGTGTGTGTGTGTGTGTGTGCGTGCGTGCGTGCGAGCGCGCGCTTGTGCGTGTTTGAGTGTGTGTGTGTGTGTGTGTGTGTGTGTGTGTGTGTGTGTGTGGTGTGTGCGTGCGTGCGTGTGTATGTGTGTGTGTGTGTGTGTGTGTGTGTGTGTGTGTGTGTGTGTGTGTGTGCGCGCGCGTGCGCATATGTGTGTGTGTGTGTGTGTGTGTGTGTGTGTGTGTGTGTGTGTGTGTTGTGTGTGTGTGTGTGTGCATGTGCAGAAGCGCCCGCGCACGTGTGTGTATGTGTCTGCCTAGATTAAGTGATGATGTTAGAAGTTAAAAAGAAATTAAAAAAAAATAAAAATAAAAAACCAAAAAAGTCGAGTATAGCAGACCAACTTCATTAAGCTGTAGGTTGAGTGTTTGTCGAGTTAACTGAAAAAAAAAGTTACCCCCCCCCCCCGTTCCTTCCCTCTCCCATTCCACTGCTCTCACTTATCTTCCCCTCTCCCCCACCTCCCTCACCTCCCTCACCCAGCAGTTAGAGCCAACAGCTCCTTAAGCCACTTGTTGTAAAGGTGGAGCGTTATCAAACAAACGAATCCGTCTGGTACTGGATGTCCAGTTTACCGTTCTTAGATTAGACCCTTGCCATCTTTGTAGTTGGCCAAATGAGCGAGTCTAACTGGCGACTTTCGCCCCCCCCCCCTCCCCCTTTGGTTGAAACAACAGTGATTGAGTCAGTGACGTGTTGGCCAGTGTTTGAAGCAGGTGGTTTCCAGACACAAGTCAAATAGGGAGCTCGTTTTGTAAGAGGAATGACACTGATGAGTTGGGCGAGCTTGGTGGGCGCACACCGAAAAAGTCAACGCGCCAGGGTCTTGCATAAGGAGTCGGGTATTTATAGACTGGCCCAGTTAGATGGTTTTTGAGAGTTTCTATTGTGTCTGAAAGTTGATTCTTCTCGTTTTTCCTTTCATATGGCCATCAAGGTAGAAGCCAGGTGGTTCCAAGCAGACAGATTAAAGTAAAAGAAATGGGACTCTTTGGGGAAAGCGGCTGGCGCCAAGATGGGATCAGGGGTGAGTGCAAAGGCCTGAAATGCATGTCAACTAAGGTGAAGGGCACACATTTGAAGACTGTTTGTGGTTTTATCGGTGAAAATCCCCCAAACGAAGGGAGATAAATGGAGAGTTGTTCTTTTGATTAACTATCGGTTCAACTTGAAATGCTGGCTCAAATTTATTGGTTGGCCTCAAAACGCTCACGTGGATTGCATAGTGTTTTTGTACAAAATCTTAATTGTGGCATGTGGCCGGTGCGTTTGAGAAAAGGAGAGAGGGTATACATACAGGTCCGAGTTCACAGTTACGAATTAGGCCCCCGAACGTTCTATGTTCTCTATTAGACTCACAGCTGCATGTGACATCTCTCAGAACATCAGCCCACATTGAAACCAATTCGCTGCACAGTTCAGCCCTTAGGAGAGACTGTGTCGGATGTTTGAGACAGCCCCAATGTAACAACATTTACTGTATTTGCAAGCACAATCGACATGACGCCACCACCCCCCCCCCCCCCCATCTCCACGCTTTTCCCCCCCGCTGTCATGTGCTAGACCTTTTTTTTCTTCCAAATCCCTGTGCCCTAACAATAGCGTAGGAACACAAAGAGTCCACGAGTCATGCATATTTCCACTATCCTTGTCAACGTCTTGCACTGAACTGATTTATTAAACCCAAATCCTAGGACAAGGTCTTCCTTTTCACATCCGAAACGCTTGTTACACGAGCAGGGCGATTTCCAACGATTCAAACTGCGTCGTTATTGACAGCCCTCCATTGTAATCCTATACACTTTTGACATCTGGTGGAGGAAGGCCCGGTGTTGCACACTATAAACACCACCCTGCCTAAAAAGACAAGAAACAGAGACACCCGAAGGTGCGGGTAGGACACAGAGAAGTACTGTCCTCAAAGCTGAGCAAACCAGCTGGGAGCAATCCTGCACCCCACTTGGAAGCCTGCGCTGTGTTCACATAGGGTGCAGGCATGCACAGGGCATTCCATTAACACGTCAAGGGATATGATTGCTCCCTGGCAGATGCCATTGTATAATGGCCACCGGATGTGACACGACAGAAGCGCCACGGGAGCGTTCCCATGGGTGTTCTAGCCCATATTTCATGACTGCAGAGCCCACCGGCAAGAAACGCCACCGTCAAGCAACTGCCGTGTGTATTCCGCAGCCTCGCTCGTTGCTGTTCCACTGACAGGTGACGACAGTACAACACCAGACACAGCCAAGCTTTACGTGCTATGCTCTCTGAAGAGAATCCCGGGTCACAGTCTTTCCAGTTGTCAACAGGACTTTCCCTGCGGTCAGGGAGTCTCCTCACAGTCACCGGACCTTTCCCAGGGTCGGCCAAAAACAGACAAGAACAAGACACACCCGAAGGTGTTGGTAGGACCCAGAGAAGTAGTATCCTAAAAGCCGAACAAACCAACTGGGAGCAGTCCTGCACCGACCTTGGAGGCCTGCTCCGTGTTCACATAGGGTGCACTACGCGCTGCGTTCACATAGGGTGCACTACGCACTGCGTTCACATAGGGTGCACTACGCGCTGCGTTCACATAGGATGCACTACGCGCTGTGTTCAAATAGGGTGCACTACGCGCTGCGTTCACATAGGGTGCACTACGCGCTGCGTTCACATAGGATGCACTACGCGCTGTGTTCAAATAGGGTGCACTATGCACTGCGTTCACATAGGATGCACTACGCGCTGTGTTCAAGTAGGGTGCACTACGCGCTGGGTTCACATAGGGTGCACTACGCACTGCGTTCACATAGGATGCACTACGCGCTGTGTTCAAATAGGGTGCACTACACGCTGCGTTCACATAGGGTGCACTACGCGCTGCGTTCAAATAGGATACACTACGCATACGCGCTGCGTTCATATAGGGTGCACTACGCGCTGCGTTCACATAGGATGCACTACGCGCTGCGTTCACATAGGGTGCACTACGTGCTGCGTTCACATAGGGTGCACTACGCGCTGCGTTCAAATAGGATGCACTACGCGCTGTGTTCAAATAGGGTGCACTACGCGCTGCGTTCACATAGGGTGCACTACGCGCTGCGTTCAAATAGGGTACACTACGCGCTGCGTTCAAATAGGATGCACTACGCGCTGCGTTCACATATGGTGCACTACCTACAGCATACGCTCTGAACAGCGCGGTCGTGTTTTTCGTGCACGCTGTAAATACTACTTACGCGCCGTACGAACTCTCACCGACACGCGTAATGAGCTACCCAAGCAAAATACTCTGCCCCCTCGCTTGTCCAGGCAGCCTATTCAACGGACTTTATTTCAACTTGCCTGTTTGTGCCGAATTTGACCACATCAGCGACTGCTCGTTCTTCATTTTTGTGGTCTTGAGTGTAGTTTTTCATGCCCGAAGAAGACCCGAGAGGTCGAAACGCGTCGTGGTTTGTCTTGTTGATTCGTGTGTTCATGTTATCTCGCAGAGTTCTATCAAAGACTTTTTCCAAAATAATGTGTTTACAAGGCTGCTTTAGTAAGTGTTATTACTGAGGGGGAAGCGGTGACGCTTTTAAATGCTACTCAAAGCAAGGCGACTCTTTTCCAGATCTAAGTACACAGATCTACAGTCATGAAGGCTTTAACAAAGATGATCATCGTTCTCCTCATCGTCATATCATCATCATCATTGTACATTGAACTGCGCTTAATCCAAACAAAGCACACACACACACACACACACACACACACACACACACACACACACACACACACACACACACACGCGCGTACACACTCATGGACACACACACACACATACATACACATACACACACTCACTCTCTCTCTCTCTCTGTCACTCACACACACACACAAACGCACACACACACACACTCTCTCTCTCTCTCCCTCACACACACACACATACACACACAAAACATACGCGTGCGCGCGCGAGCGCGCGCGCGCGCGCGCACACACACACACACACACACACACACACACACACACACACACACACACACACACACACACACACACACACACACACACACATATACATGCATGCACGCGCGCGCATACACATGAATAGTGGCATCATGATTGTGACAGAAATGAATAAAACGGCTAAAGACAGTCCAGCAGAAGAAGTGAGAAGATTGTTAGGAATTTAAAAAAAAAATATATTCAGATCACATTGAAAAGACTGCGAAGGAGTGGGGCATGTTTCTTCCAGAAAGATAGAGAGAAAGTGTATTCCAGACCTGGTTGTTTCTTGAAAAGAGGAGAACGAGCACTGGTCGTTTAGTGTTCGTTCTGACGACAGGGGGGGATCCTGGGACCCCGTGCGTCCTCGGAACAACGCCATTGTCGTGTGAAGGAATAGCAAAGAGAGGGAAGATGTGACAGATAGTAATAGTGAAGACCTGAAGCAAGGAAACAGAAACACGGAGAGGTAGTCTTGTGCTCCACTCTTTACGAACAGGCAACTAACTTAGTGAAAAGAGTGAAAAACAGCGGACTCGTGTTCTGATTTGGACTTTTGTGACGACACGTGCATCGTGATTTTGAACCTTTTGCAGTCTACTTGCAAAGTGAGGCGACTGCAGGCGAAAATCTAAAACAAATTGGAAAAAAAATTGTTGATAAAGCTCCGCCAGAAAAACGTAGACAAAACGAATCACAAGACAAAACACGACGCGTTTCGACCTCTTAGGTCTTCTTCAGGCAAGATACACAACACCCAGGACAACGACAATGAACGAACTTATCATCGTCCTACTCGGCGCAAGATGGGCGTTGAATATGTCAAGAAGCAGTTTGTGGACAGCCACAGAGTAGCGAATTGCAAGTAAGCAAGCCTGACAACAACAACAATACCATCATCATCATCATCATCATCATCATCATCATCATCATCATCATCATCATCATCATCATCAACAACAACAACAACAAGAAGAGAACACACTAGAGGCTTGGTCAGGTCTTCAGTGAGACGATGACACCAATAAGACAATGACACCCCCGTCCCAAAAAAATAAATAAATAAATAAATAAATGGTGGAGTGCGTGACTGGGTGTGGACGAACTAAATCACCAACTAGAAGACGTCAATGCCCGACATTGTCCTGGGACAGTTGGGATTGAAGGGTCGCTTGTCGGTTGGTGTGTTGTTAACAACCGCAGCAATGCACAAGGCTTCTCTCTTCCTGTCTGCCTGTTGTGGTTGGTGAACGGAGGATGTCAGGACCTTCTCTCTCGGGACAGCTTTTCTTAAAGTTGGGCCCAAACTGGTGGAGGGTGGGGGGTGGAGGGGGGGGGGGGGGGGGGGGGGGGGGGAGGGGAGGTGTTACTGAAATGATAAAACAAAGTTTGTTTTTTTGTCCTTCAACTATTGTAAAATTTGTGTGTGTGTGTGTGTGTGTGTGTGTGTGTGTGTGTGTGTGTGTGTGTGTGTGTGTGTGTGTGTTTGGGGCCTTCAACCTTCCATTTGTCCTACTTCTTTTTTCTTTTCTTTTTGTGTGTGTTTTGTTTTAATCTTTCTCCTCCACACTAACCTTTTCTGATCTTGCATAGTCTGTGTGTTGTTCATCCTTCCATTTTCCCCACCTTTTGTTTTTCCTTTAACCTTTCTCTCATCATTGACCTTTTTTGATCTGGCATAGTCTGTGTGTTGTTTATCCTTCCATTTTTCCCTTTAAAAAAAATCTTTCTCTCCTCACTAACCTTTTCTGACCTGGCATAGTCTGTGTGTTGTTCATCCTTCCGTTTTTCTAACTCTTTTTTCAATCTTTCTCCTCACTAACCTTTTCTGATCTGGCATTTCTGATCTGGCATTGTCTGTGTGTTTTTCATCCTTCCGTTTTTCTTTTTTTTTCTTTTTTTTCCCCAATCTTTCTCCTCTCACTACCCTTTTCTGATCTTGCATGGTCGGTGTGTTGTTCATCATTCCATTTTTCCTATCTTTTTATTTCATAACCTTTTTCTCCCCACTACCCTTTTCTGATCTGGCGTAGTCTTGTGTGTATTGCTACCCAATGGACACCTGTGTGCTGATGGAAAGTTTTGGCTTCTTTTTTTTTGCTTCCAAAGCATCTAGGTTTATTTTGTTTTCTTGTGGTAATGACAAACTAACGAGGGTATAAATAAACAAACAAATCGCGAAATGAACAAAAAAACTTGTTGATACATATCTACGTGTATGCAGAGACATAGAGAGATAGACGCATACATATACATTATCTGTCTCAGTCTGTCTTTGTCTGTCTTTCTCTTTCTCCCCACCCCACCTCTCTCTCTCTCTTTGTGATTCTGTGTCTGTCTGTCTGTCTCTGTCTCTCTATGTCTCTCTGCCCCCCCCACCCCCACCCCGCTCTTTCTTTGGGCGCAGTCGTCGTCGTCTCTCTCTTACTCTCTCTCTCACTTTCTGTCTCTCTCTCTCGCTCTCTCTCGCTCTCTCTCTCTGTGTGTGTGTGTGTGTGTGTGTGTGTGTGTGTGTGTGTGTGTGTGTGTGTGTGTGTGTGTGTGTGTGTGTGTGTCTCTCTCTCTCTCTCTCTCTCTCTCTCTCTCTCTCTCTCTCTCTCTCTCTGTGATAACATTCCTGCATTTCTTCTTAAAGTTGTTCTGCCTCTTACAGTCGTGTCTCTCACACACTGACGTAATCTATCCATTGCAACTTTTGTCTTCCCTCAAGCTCTCAAAAACGCTCTAATCGAATGATCCGTTTGATACAAATAATTCAAGACATTATATATTCGCACGATGAGGTCCATCCTATACCCTCAGAAAACACACACACACACACACACACACACACACACACACACACACACACACACACACACACACACACACACACACACACACACACACACACACTGTCATCTATTGGCCGAGGGTTTGGAGTTCAACCCCCTAAAGTCACACAAAAGATCGCGTAGAGAACGGAAAGACACGGCCTGCCAGTTGAACTGGCAAAGCTTCTTTTTTTCCCTTCTTTTATTTTTTTTTTCTCTCTTTCTTTTGATTCGTTCTTCTCTCACAAACAAATCTTTCAAACCCTTTCCACCGTGAGAATTTCAACGGTTATGCCATACAGTTTTGCTTTCCTTTATAAAGTCAGGATTCTCTCTCTCTCTCTCTCTCTCTCTCTCTCTCTCTCTCTCTCTCTCTCTCTCTCTCTTTTCTCTCTCTCTCTCTCTCC
>CM031602.1:63469700-63476081 GCA_018398815.1 Conus ventricosus
TCCTGTCTGGTTTGGGGGGACAGAAATCGGGCCAGATGGGACGCCCGCGATTTCATATTCACAGGGTTCCTTGTAGGGCCCCATTGCCCCCTTCCCTAGCAGGGGCCCACCCTCCCTTTGGGTGACTTTTTAAATTTTTCTGCCGTCTTGGGGCAAAACGTTTCTATAAATTATCAAAATAGTAATTCAAAAAGACAGAGAAAAAAGGATTCGGACTCAGTTGGGGAAAGTAAGAGGGGTGGCTAAGAGAAAGGGTTTTCCCAAAATACATGGCCAATTTCCCTTTGGTGGAACCCAAAAAAACTAAATTTGGAATCCATGCTGGGAATTTTCTCCCTTTGCCTTTTCTAATTTGGTTTTGGGAGTTTCTTCCAAAAGGTTTTCAAAATTTAACAGAAAATTAAGATCGGGTAGTTTTCTTGTCAATTGTGCGACAGAAGCGGCGTCTGATTGTTGTTGAAAAGAGAGGGAAATCTCAGCTTATGCATTTCACAGTAAAGGGTTTTTCTATTCATCCTCTCTCAATTATTCAAAAAGGGGTGATTAGATGTCTGTTCTAGCGGGGATTTGCTGAACGGGAAATTCGGGGATGAATGAAAGGCGGGGGATGTACGGGTAATAAGTCAAAATTCTAAAGGAAAAAAATTAATTAAAAACTAACACCCTTTTTCTTGATTTTGGGCTAGGCCCTTCTCCCCCCGGAGTTTGTCAAAGGGGGTTTTATGTTCGTGTAAAAGTTTAAACCTTTTGTACCATTCCTTTGAGTTGTTTAAAACAAAAAAAAACGCTTTTTGGGCTTTCCCAGCGCCCCCTGTGGGGGTCAGGAGTTTTGCCGTGATTTGGGGTTTAAAAAGAAGCATGATGGGGCTTGTAAAAATGCTGTATCCGGGCGTCAATTGTAAGGGTGATCATCAGCAAATTCCAAAAGTTTCCCCATTTTAAAAAAAGGGAAAGGCGAAAATTCAAAAAAAAAGATTGAGAGGAAATTTTTTCCTTTTCCCGGGAGGCTAGGAGGTTAGTGGAGGTCAGGACTCCTTGGGGCTGATACTTATCAAAAAAAGGTGGTTAAGGGTTTCCCGGGGGCCCCGGTATCGGGTGAAAATCTAGGAGCAGCTCCATTCACTACTTGGGAAAAAAAAATTGACAAAAATGTTTTCATCTTTTTTGGGATCGGTTTACCGTGTTTAACAGTGGGTGGAGGTTTTGTCTGGAAAGGAAAAGGTTTACTTTCAGGCAGTGTACAACGGGGCTTGGGCCCCGGCTGGTGAGGGGGGGGTGTTTCGGTTGTGCAGGATGCTGTGGATCAGAGGTCGGGGGGTGAGGGCCCGGGAGGAAAAGAGTTGTCCCCTCGCTGCAGGCCAATGGCAGCAGTGCGGGACGGGCACGCAGTGGGAGCGTCCTTTTCGGACTCCGACCCCCCAAAAGGGAAAATCTGGGAACCCCCAGGTTTTTGGGGCGCAGAAAGGTTTCAGTCCGGTAAGAGCCAATTCCAAGTTTTGGAAACCAAAAAACTTAAAAAATTTATCAGGAGCATCGGTTTCTGATTTCCCCTGAAAAACCCGTTTTATTTCTTTGGGGGAAACAGGGGAAGTTTCTGGAGGATGGATGAAAATTCTTTTAACAACCTAACATGGAAAATACCCCAGTGGAACAAAAAAGGGGATTTAAAAGCAAATTGTCGGACCTTGGCTTTTTTGCCCGGTATAGATCTTGGGTAATTGCTTTTTCCGGCCCCCTTTTTAAACTGCAAGAAAGGGAAGGCAGGGTTTTCCTGGTTTCTCCTGTTTACTAAACCCCCGCTTCTGAGACTTTTTCACGGAGGGGGTTTTCTTTTTTAAAATTAAAATTCCCGGTTTCTACAAAACCAAAAATTTCCCACTTCAAAACGGAAAAGGGGAAGCAGTGGCAGCTGTTTCTCGTTAAACAAGGTTTTTAAAGATATGTTGTCGGGATTTATCCCCCTTTTTCTGTGATTTCAAAGAGTCATTTTTGCAGGGTTTTTTTTTCCCCTCGGCTCCTACCCATTTTTTTTAAAGGGTGACTTGTTTGGTCTTTTCCCACAGGGGGGAAAAAACCCGCAAAAATTCCCTAAAGGGGAAAAATTCAAAAAGATTTTATATCGGTTTCATAAACTCTGTCTTTGAATTCGCTAAACAAACCTTTTGTTCTCCTTCTGGTTCTTTGCTCCTTGGTTTTGGTCCTTTTGTAAACCCTTTCCCTTTTTTTTTTGGGAATTAGAAGGGGCGGGTTTCATTGGGACCTAAGCGGGAGTAAACACTTTCCTTTTTTATTTCTTTTCCCCGAAGAAAATTGCGGACCCCCCCGGGAAAAAAGGGGGAAAGCTTCGCTCTGCGTTTGGGGTTTTTTTTAAACAGCAACGTTTTTTAATTTGACTGCCTTTTAATCTTTTTGCAGATTTAAATGATGATCCTTTTTTTACGTTCACTAAAGTAAAGTAAATTTGCAAAGGGAAATCTATTCCCAAGTCTCGTGTAAACCAAATGATTTAAAACCCCCTTGGGAAATGTTTAAAGATTGAAAAAACTTTGAAGGGTAAGAGAAAAGGTGCTCAAAGATTTTTTGCTAGGTTCCTATGGGGGGAAAACAAAGTTAAACATCGGGCTGAAAGGGCTAGTGTCGGTATATTTTTAAAAAAAAAAGGGAAGAAAAGAATTTTTGGAAAACTTTTTTTTTCAAATCTGCCCTTTTAAAAGGTCAACCAAGGAAAGTTTGGAAAAAAAACCGTAAGTTTGGGGGAAAGTGGGCGCATCGTTTTAAAATGTTTGAAAGTAAATGGATTTTTTTATTACGATAAAAAGGGGGTTGCTAACTTGTAGCTGTAAATTCAAAAAAATTTGGGCAGCTGATCATTTTTGCAAGGAATTCCAGCGTTTTAAAAAAGACAGCAAGTAAAAATCTTTTTCCCTTTGGGACCCAGTTATTCTGAGGTTACAACTGCTTTTTCAGCATGGATGAGTTAAAGGACCCCCTTTTTGAAAGCCAACAACTAAGCTCCTGGCCCAAATGACATTCTTTAATAAATTTATTAAACATTTGCCAGCTGGGGGTTTTAAAAAGTGTTGTTGTCTCTGTTTAATCAATTTTGGTTTTCGGGGTTTTTTTTTTCCAACCTTTTTGGACAAAAGGGGTTTGTTATCCCTTTTCCTAACCGGGAAAGTTAAATTGGGACCCTTTAAAACAAAATTCGTCCTATAGCTCTCACTATTTGGGCTTATGTAAAACAATGGGGGAAAAGGGTATTTTTCTGGGGGGGGAATTTTTTTTTTTTAGGGGGGCCCATTTTTAGAATTCGGGGGGCCTTAGATGTTTCCCAGTGTGGTTTTCCGGGAAAACAAACCGAGTATTTCGATCATCTGGTTCGTTATGATTTTTTCACAGGAATCCTTTGTAAATGGAGAACATGTAGTTTCTATTCTTTTTTTTTAGAAAAAGCTTATGACAAAAAGGGGAGGCATGGAATTTTTCAGGACTTAAAGGGGAAATTTGATTTCAAAGGAAAATTTACCAATGTTTATTGCAATTTTTTTTGTCTAAAGGCATTTCAGGGGTTTAACTTCATTCGACCTTTTCAGACCCTTTTTTGAGCAGGAGATGGGTGCCCCCTCAGGGTAGATTTTTCTCCATTTTCGTTCAATCTGAAGATTAAAACATGGTCCAAGTAAGTCGGGAATCGAAAAGGGTCTTTTTTTGGGTTGATGACTTTCCATCTCTCCAAGGGAAAAATTTTGGGGCTGCACCCTAAAGCTTCCCCCTTAAATTTGTGGGGGTTAAATTTCGGGTTTCAGCAGGGGGGTTACTGAAAATGTTTTTAAAGTTTTTTCGGGGCTTTTAAAAACTAAAAAACAGAAGTTAATTCCTTTCCCAAAAAAACCCCCACCCCCCAAACACCCCCCCCCCCCCCCCCCCCCCCCCCCCCCCCCCCCCCTAAAATTTTTTGGGGGGGGTTATTTTGATAATAAGCTTTTTTTTTTGCCTCACATTAATTTCAAAAAACCCATCTTGCCAGTCAGGTTTGAATTTTTTGAAGGTTTTTTAGTCACACTGAGGGGGGTGCAGCAGCAAAATTTTTTGCGATTTTTATCGATTTTTGGGTGGAAAAAGCTATTTATGGGTGTGGGTAATTTTTTCTGCAGGGAAATCTTACCTCAAAGCCCCTTTAAACCAACCCCTCATCGGGGAATGCGGTTGTTTCTGGGAGCATTTGGAAACTTTCCCAAAAAAAAAGTTTGTAGGGCTGAATCGGGTGAACCCCCCCCCCTGGAGCTAAGGGGGTTTTGCGTTTTTCCCATGAATTACTCCCTGAAACTGGGGGCTAATAAAAAAACCCCTGCCTATGATATTGTCATAAAACCCGCCTTTTGGGGCCTATATGATTTAAAAGCCAATTGATTCCTCCACTGGGTATTGTTTTTTCCCCCCTTTTCCCGGGGCAGCTGGATTGCCCTTGATGTGTTGATGGGGCCCAAATTAAACAGATGTTTTAACCCCCCTTGGGAAAGTCGCCAATCCAGAGATTAATTTATTTTTAACTCATTTTCGAAAGGAGGTCACCTCGAGTTTGCATATAAAAACTTTATTTTGGGCAATGTAAACTTTATAAAGATTTATAAAGTTTTTTATGTTGGTTCTAAGAAAGGTGAGAGGGCTGCAGCTGCCTTTGGGGGTGTTAACGTTTTTCAGGAGCTATTTGGGTTAAGATTGGGGGAAATTGGTCATCTTTTTACATCCCTGAACTGAAGGCTTTAAATCGGGCCCCTCAGTGGGGGTGTCCAAAATCAGATCAGAATGTTTTCCCTTTAAATTTTACCCGGATTAAATTGTGGGCATTTTTGGGTTTTTGGTCGCCCAAAAAAGAAATCACTCCAATTAGGGGGATATTCATGATTTCAACTACTTGTCTCTTCGGGAAAGCATAATTTTTCCCTTGGGGGTCCCCAGTCACAGGGGAAATTCTATGGTAACTCAGGGGTGGCCCAAAGCACCCAAACAAGCTCTGGGTGCAAGTCTTTCCGGAGGCCAAAGCATTTTGTTCCTCACTTGATCTACTTCAAAAATTTAAAGTTTGAATTGTCGGAACGGGTGGCAGGTAAAATGGTGTAATAAAATTTTTCATAATAAATGAAAAAATTTTTTTTGGCCCAGTTTTAAACCCAATCCTTTACCATGGGTGGTACGTAACCGTAAAGGGGAAATTCAAATTTTGCCCAGGGTTTTACTTTATTGGGCACAGCTATATAACCCCACAGTTGGATATTCAAAAGGGGAAAAGCCCCCCCCAGGGTTGTGTTGCGTGTGACAGTTTTTTTCAGTGTTAATCATTTTTGACAAAAAGTGCTGATTTGAATTTTTCAGAGAGAAGTTCTTTTCCACCGGGGTTTTATGGGTTTATTTTTTCGTGAGATTTCAGGGATCTTATTTTTTTTTTTTTGAAAGGGGTTTAAACTTATTTTATAAATTATAGGGTTTTTTTAAGGGTTTTCAGGGGGTGGGAAGGAGTTGAAAAAAAAATTTGTGCTTTTGCCCTCAAAAAAAATTTTAAGTGATTTTGGAAATTACTAGTGTGAGTATTTGTTTTCAAGAGACTCGATTAAAAGCTGAGGTCCTGTTTTGGCTCCTAGAAAGTCCGGGGGCCCCTTTAAAAAACACTAACTAACTAACTAACAAAACCACATCATTTATGCGTTTTGGGGTTTGTGGTGGGGTTTACTTTCAAAGAAGTCCCATCGAACACCGTTACAGATTGGGTCCAAAACGCCTATATTCTCTATTAACCCCCAAAGCTGAAACCTGGCTTTTGTCGTCAGATCACCCAGGACCAAAATATATTTATTAACAATCCCCCCCTTTCCCCCAAACCTTTTACTTGCTCTGAGGCAGGTCCCATGTCCGTTTTTTTTTTTAAAAGCAAGAAAGATCCAAATAAACACGTCTTTTTCCCCTGTCTTTCTGCGATTTTTCATTTTTCAACCCCTGCCCTACCAAGGGGTTTAAAACACTTTAAAGTCCAAAATTCATGCAATTTTTTGCGATTTTTAAATTGACTATGGCCTTGAACCCATTGATGCCCCCAAACAAACCGGGAAAAATTTCTTTTTTCCTTTTGAAAACCTTTTTCGCAGAACCAGAAAATTTTTTTTCAAATTAAAACTGGGGTTGTCACTATTTGATTTTTTGCTATGACTCTCAACTCCTGGAGTTTGGGAGGGCCCGGGGAAAGGGCGAAGCTAAGGGTACATGTTTTTCCCTTGTCACTTCCAAAATTTTTATTTGTTTTAGCCTGAAAAAGCCCCAAAGAGGTAAAAAATGCATTGTTTGGGCCCGGGCACTCTGTTTGTCTGTGCCCTTTGGGCCCGGTAACTA
>CM031602.1:63476181-63478681 GCA_018398815.1 Conus ventricosus
GGTCCCTTGGCCCCCAAGGTCTGTGTCATGTCTTGTTGCTACTGTGTGTGTCTGTGTCGGACGGTCAATGAAGCGTTTTTTTGTTTGCTTGGTTTGTATAAACACGCCACTGTATAGATTCTCGACTACATGTATACCCTTTCACACAGACTGAACGGCTGAACACACACACACACACGCACACACAACACACACACACCACACACACACACACACACACACACACACACACACACTTTACATACATACACACACACACACGCACGAACGCATTCCTCCACACACACATGAACGCATTCCTGCAACACACACACACACACACACACACACACACACACACACACACACACACACACACACACATATCAGTCGTCACCACTTCATCCATTTCATGACTGATATTCATCTTCAGTCCGTCTAGGGTAGCGTCTCTCCATATCAACAAGTCTACAACCCAAAGACTTCGTGTGTATGTGTGTGTGTGTGTGTGTGTGTGTGTGTGTGTGTGTGTGTGTGTGTGTGTGTGTGTGTTGTGTGTGTGTGTGTGTGTGTGCGTGCGTGCGTGCGTGCGTGCGTGCGTGCGTGCGTGTGTGTGTTTGCTGTCCCATCTTCTGTGCCAACTCAATAGCATTGCACCCACGCCGCTCATTCCGACCCCCCGTCCACAGCCCGGCCCGGCCTGCCACTCCCCGGCAGTACACATGCAGCAGTCAATGTTAAGTCGTCAAGAGCAACCCACCGGGGGAGACACTGCACTGCTGCCGAGTCACTTAGGTGGTGTTCAGTGGTGCCTGTTCTGATCTAACATACGCAGGTTACCCACCTACTAAGCTCCCTACTTACGATAATAATTGCTAAGCCGTGGAGCCGGCGTGAGCTCTCCCTCCGAAGGCGCCACCATGTCCGTCCAACGACAGCCCCCATTAACTTGCCAATACCGGTGGCCCCAACGGTCTCAGACGCGGAGAGGACATCAAAACTGAGGTCACAATGAGAGCAGGGCATAAAAGGCTACAGAATTTGAGACTTTTTAAGCTGAATATGAGAATGAAGTTGATGCTACAGATTTCTATTCCGGTCTGAGACTGCATGACAGGACTGTACTCCACGCTTCCTTTCATAATATATCCCGGCGTCAACCAGGCCCGAGAGGGACAGGCACCTGCAGTGTTGGTCAGGAAATTGAAACAACACTGTCAGAGACGCATCCATTTTAGTGTGTGAAATTCGTCTGTGTGGTCCCAGTCTTCCCAACTGAGCTCGTAGCAAACTCAACTCTGGGTAAGAGCCGTCGGCGCAGAAGAAGAAAAACCCACATGCCTCTGATGGGAATCGAACCCAGGACCTCTCAGCCGAGAATCCGCGGCGATAACCACTTCGCCACGGCGGCTGGCCCTCAGGCGTTCTTGGTGAGCGCGTCGTCCACAAGGCCACAGTGATGCCGCTGACTGCAGCGCACGACTGGTTTTGACGGAATCGATTTGTCAGTTTAAACCCAAGCTTAGAGGTTCTGCAACAGGAGTAGGCTAAAACTGGCCCTCTGTTGACACTGTGTACACCTGTATAGGAGACTGCACTGGCTGCGTGCTTGGCGAGGCATACCCACAGTCCTGTCTGTCCCTGACCGCTGTGATAATTATGATGATGATGATGTTAGGGAGGATTTGCCCATAAAGAGAACAGGCAGATTTCAAGCGCTGTATGAACGAAGAAGGCGAACAATGTTCTTGCTTTTATTGGAGATCCGTCTTTCATACACACACACACACACACACACACACACACACCACACACACACACACACACAACACACACACTCACACACACACTCACACACACAACGTGCGTGCATGTATGTGAAAGGGAGGTAATTCGAACCCCAAAGCCAAACTCCTCAAGCAGATCAACACTAATATTAGGATAAGTCAGCCGACTGAGACCAACGGAGAAAGGAAGGGGGGGGGGGGGGGGGGGGGGGGGGGGGGGGGGGGGGGGGGGGGGGGGGGGGGGGGGGGGGGGGGGAGTGAACGGAGAGAAAAGGAAATCAAGAAGGGGGGGGGGGGGGGGGGGAGTAAACGGAGAGAAAAGGAAATCAATCAACAAGCAGAACGGGTGCCCTAAAAGTTCAGCTGACGTAGCAGACGACAAACCCAAAAAACAAAACGGATACAACGTCATCCCCCCCCCCCCCCCCCCCCCCCCCCCCCCCCCCCCCCCCCCCCCCCCCCCAAAATTTAAAAAAAAAAAAAAAGTAGTAGTAGAAAAGAAAGAAAGAAAAAAAGTAAAAAGAAAAGAAAAAAAAAAGAAAAAAAGGAAGAAAGAAAAGGGGGAAAAGGGCGTCATTTACACACACACACACACACACACTCAAGCTCAAGGTTTGAGGGATCCCCAGTCCACCAACCACGGGACACACACACACACACACACACCACACACACACACAACACACACACACACACAGCGCGAAGATCTGATTCAATATTATACGCAGGTCACC
>CM031602.1:63488681-63491181 GCA_018398815.1 Conus ventricosus
GTATGTGTGTGTGTGTGCGTGCGTGTGCGTGCGTGCGTGCGTGCGTGTGTGTGGATTAGAATGTATATCGAGAGGCAACTAGCAGGTGGGAAGATTAAACATACACATTTAAATTTGTGTCACTGTGAATAACTGTAACCGCCGGGCGAAAGCCCATGAGGCGAAAGTCCATGAAGTGAAAGTCCACGCTGCGAACGTCCACGCTGCGAACGTCCACGCTGCTAAGTCCACGGGGTGAAAGTCCACGAGGCGAAAGTCCACAGGCTGAAAGTCCACAGGGTGAAAGTCATGTTGCGAAAGTCCACGAGGCGAAAGTCCACGGGGTAAAAGTCCACGCTGCGAAAGCCCACGTTGCTAAGTCCACGGGGGTGAAAGTCCACGGGTGAAAGTTCACGCTGCGAACGTCCACGCTGCTAAGTCAACGGGTGAAAGTCCACGAGG
The DNA here is from genome assembly GCA_018398815.1 of Conus ventricosus. NCBI lineage: Eukaryota > Metazoa > Mollusca > Gastropoda > Neogastropoda > Conidae > Conus > Conus ventricosus. The sequence continues at coordinate 63,489,123 of CM031602.1, forward strand.
CGAAGTCCACGGGGTGAAAGTCCACGGGTGAAAGTCCACCCTGCGAAAGTCAACGAGGAGAAATTCCTCGGGGTGAAAGTCCACGGGATGAAAGTCCACGCTGCGAAAGTCCACGAGGCCAAAGTCCACGGGGTGAAAGTCCACTCTGCGAAAGTCCGCGCTGCCAAAGTCCACGCTGCTAAAGTCCACCGAATGAAAGTCCACGAGGCGAAAGGACGGGGCAGCGAAAAGGGCAGTGTTGATGATCAGAGACAAGAAGATTCGAGCTCTCAACCTCTGAATGAGAACTCAGTGCTTCACTATTTGGTCAACCATGCAGATGCCAATGTACCACGTGGCCCCCCTGGAGGTTGTGAAATTTTAACGTCCAAATAAAACAACTGAGCTGATCGGGACGCGCGTGTGTGTGTGTGTGTGTGAGAGAGAGAGAGAGAGAGAGAGAGGAGAGAGAGAGACGAGAGAGAGACAGAGGAGAGAGAGACAGACAGACAGCAGACAGACATAGACTGACAGACACAGGGGAAGGGGGTGGGGGGGTCAGGGCTATGCACATGAAAGCTGAACATTCATCCCTGAAAAGCTTAATAATATTCTACAGCACCTCTTAGCCAATGTTCAGCCACACCTCTTTTCAAATGCTTCCGCGTTTCACGAAAGAACGATGGGTGCAGTCCGATATGGCGATCGCCATGACTGAAGCGATGTTGCTGGCTACACGCCACAATGAGGAATTTGCGCTAAAAAACTATATAATCCATGTAAGCATTCTCAAGCCTACTATAGATTTCAGCCAGCATTTAATGTTAAACTGATAATTGATCAAGAGAACAACTCCCCGCCATTTATTTCCCTTGTTTGGGGGTGGGGTTGGTTGGTTGGGGGGGGGGGGGGGGGATTTTCACCGATGAAATCACAATATTCTTCAAATACATGACCTTGCTCTTAATCGACACTCATTTTTTCAGGCCTTTGCACTCACCCCTGACCCTGTTTTTGCGCCAGGCGGTTTCCCCAAAGTAGTCCCATTCCTTGGATTTTCTTCTGGGGCAGACAGGAAAAGCGTGATGTCTTTCATTGAATTCAGAGTTGTTGTTGTCAGACAGGGGAGGTAATTGCTGTGAAGAAGGCCGGCTAATTGCAGTTTCATTTCCTTTAACTACAAGTGAATGGAAATGTAATAATTATAGTAGAATAGCCGTGATAGTTCTTTTTTGTGTGTGTGTGAATGTAAAACATTGTAAACTGTAAAGCAACAACATCGAACAACAACAACAACGACGTCTGTGTACTGTATATAACTGGGGTTTTGCGCTATTACTTACACAATCACCTACGAAGCAATTTATATGTAGACTATATAAAACGGAATCCATGGGACGATGACTGATATACTAAACTGAGGAACGAAAGAGGCAGAATTTTTGTTATACATATATATATATATTTTTTTTTTTTTTTTTTTTTTACCGAAAAAAACCTCAAAATATCGGGCTGAATGAAGACACGGCATAGAGAACAGAGACATTGCCTACCTGTGATGTGAAGGCATGTACATGAACTATGTTAACCAGAGAAAAGAGAACTACACTGCTACCTACCTGTCTACCCACACCGAACAGCGGCTCATCATATGACAATACCACTACGCTGACCTATTGTGAAGGGTATAGAAAGGGTAGGGGAGGGATTGGGGGGGGGGGGGGGGGGGAGGCGGGAGGGGGGAGGCTGACCTGTCACCTCGAGGTGCATTGATTGCGAAGCCGATGGCTTACAGGTACCAACCACCCTAGGTAACTCAATACTTCACACACGCACGCACTCACACACGCGCTCACACACACACGCGCGCACACACGCACACACACACACACACACGCGCGCGCGCTAAACACTCAGTTCTGTTAACACTGGTCGATGTAGAGGTGCTCAACTGCGTTGATAGCCAACAGCGACACACAGGCAGGACGAGTCTATTGGACATATACGTTGTCATTATTGTGGATGTTTTGTCGGTCTGTCTGTCTGTGAAGGTGCCCACTTTCTGACAAACAGTATTGTA
>CM031602.1:63496181-63501181 GCA_018398815.1 Conus ventricosus
GAAGAAGTAGCGACTTAAGAAGTTATTGTCAACATTTCTTATACATTACTCTGAATAATTCTAATAATTTCACTTGTGTCAACAGATCATGGCTCAAGCTTCGGATCCCACACTTCCTCTACTTCTCATTGACGCTGGAGAGGAAGAACTGGCTTTGCTCTGCATGGAAGAGGAAATGGAGGAAATGAACAGAAAGAAACCTGTATCATTTAACCTGCGTGATGTTCCTGAAAGCGTTTGCATTGACCAGTTTCGTTTTAGCAGAGACGACATCTATCGTCTATGTCATCTCCTCCGAATTCCTGATCCCGTGATTTGCAGTACTAGAATTCGAGTTTCTGCCTCATTCGGGCTCTGTTTAGTTTTGAGACGATTAGCATATTCAAACAGATGGTGCGATTTAACCCTACTGTTCGGAAAATCCACATCGTACCTAAGTTTGGTCTTTAAAACAGTATCTGACCATATCATGCAAACGTTTGGTCACAAGCTATCGTCGCTGGATCAGGCATGGATTGATCCAGACAGGTTTGCTCAGGCTGTTGCAGACAAAGGAGCGCCACTAAAGAATTGCTGGGGATTTATTGACGGTACTGCTCGCGAAATCGATCGTCCATCGCAGGATCAGAAACATGTCTTCAGTGGCCATAAGAGGAGACATGTCCTGAAGTTCCAGTCCGTCATGGCACCCAACGGAATTGTCGTGAATTTATCGGGCCCTTACGCTGGAAAAAAACATGATAGTGGAATGTTGGCTGACAGCGGTCTTCTTCCACTTCTGCTACAGAGAATGAACAAGGCGAATGGTGAAGCTTTTTGCTTATACGGCGATCCTGCATATCCGCTGAGCTATCACCTTCAAGCACCATTCCGTTCAGCCAACCTGACAGCCGAGGAGCAGCTGTTCAACAAGGACATGTCATCTGTTCGTCAGAGCGTTGAATGGGGTTTTCAAAAGGTGGTGAATCTCTTTGCTTTTGTGGATTTCCGAAAGAACTTGAAACTGTTTTTGCAACCAGTCGGAAAATACTACATCCTGGCTCATTTGTTTGCAAACTGCCACATTGTATGTACGGCTCACAGACTACAACATACTTTGATGTGGAGCCACCTTCACTGGAAGAGTATTTGTCATAAAACGTTAACAGATTTTGATGGTGTACAAAAACAAACTTTGCGACTGAACTGATCTAAAAAACTACCCGCACATAATACACACAAAATACTCAGTTTGATAACTGTCGATTAGGTAGCAAACGACTATAAATTATGGGAAACTGTCCTCAGCTTTGTGAAAGCTGTGGAAAATATTCCTAAAAATGTATGCATGGAACACACACACACACACCACACACACACACACCACACTCTCTCTCTCTCTCTCTCTCTGACTGAACGCACTAAAACCAATGATTCAGATTGTCAAACTTTTACTTGAGCATTCATTTTGAAGCAATAAATTCTTAATTTCCTTATATGTATTGCTTGACTCGATTTTTGGCATGCAATGAATGCAACTGAAAAAAATGAACGATATAATCATGAAAGTCAAAGAAAGAAAATGATGGAAAGACAAACCAACTTGGTGGATGCTATGCTGCAACTGACCATTTTTCATTCTTTTTTGTTTGCTTGGATAAGTTGCAACATAGCATCCATCAATTTGTTTTGTCTGTCCATCATTTCTTTCCTTTCTTCGTTCTGTCTGTCCATCATTAACTTTCTGTCTTCTCTTTCCTCCTTTCTTCTCTCTTCCTCCAGATTAGCTCTGTGTTGTTGTTCGCGTTGTTGTGCCTCTATTCTCATACGCTCATTTTCTGCCTCTAGCTTTCTGATATCTAGTTCCTGTTTTCTTAGTTGGATCTCCTCTTTTTGATTGTCCTGTGTGGTTTTCTTCTCTTGCTCTTCTCTTTCCAGCTTTTCTCTCATGTAATCAATGGTCGAAGACCATCTTGCCGCCGGGCTGAATGCCAAGCGTTTGGCTTTGGGCTTCTGCTGCCCGTTTTACGGAGGCGGATTAGCAGCGTTGTCCTCTGCAGCTGGAGGGTGGTCGGGTTGGTTGACTGGCGCAGCCTCTTCGTCGTCATCGAGTCTTGGCAACTGGTCTTCAGCTGGTGGAGCAGGTTCAGCAGGATCGTCTTCTGCCGTAGTGGTCGCCGTGGGTCGCAACGGTGCAGCCAGACGTTGTTGCATTGGTCTGCCGATGGTAGCAGCATGAATCCTAGCGACCTTCTTTCTAGTTTCGGCTGCAGAGGGTGGGGCTTCTCGTTTGCGGGTCGCCCACTCCTTCTCAAGGTCGCTCAGATCCTGGAGAAGCCTTTCTCTCTCCTCGTATTCTTCTTCCGTGCCCGATCTCTTCATGTTCTGAAGCTGCTGAGAGCGAAATGATTTGAGCAATCGCTCTACTCTCTCTTGAAGAGTTCTCTTCTCCACGTCACGGAAATCTTCCCTGCACACACACACACACACACACACACACACACACACACACACACACAAGGAGAGAAAATTAGTTTCGTTTCACAATAAATGCACATAGTTTTATTTGTCTGATCGGCAGGTTGGTCAGTGAGTTTTGTTTTACATGCAAGTTTAATCAACATCAAATATCAATATCAAAGTGGCTTGGGCCATAACAGACAGTCACTAAACGAGTAAATACACCCAAAATCAGAAGAAAGGAAAAATATCTCCTGAAAAAAAAAACACACACACACACACACACAACTCCCCCCCCCCCCTTCTTTTTTTTCCTAGTATTAATCAACAAAGCAAGCTATTTTCCACATTCTTATTTATTTATTTATTTATTTATTTATTTATGTGTTTATTTCTTTTTTTTTATTTCATATTTACTTTGTTCATTTTTAACCAATTTTCAGACATAAAATGTTTCCTTACCTCTGTCTTAGCTGCGCCAATATCGCGGTGTAGACAGCATTCCCGTTCTTGTAGGGGTTGTGCTGCAGCGTTTCCATGATGAGGGCAATGTCCATACTTGGAAAAAAATAGACTTTCTTCTTTTTTCCTGCTTCAGCAGCCATCTGTGGACACGGGATTAAACAACTACATACACACACACAGTTCAGTTCGCAATAAACAACATAAATAAATCATGGCTTAAGTTTTTTTTAAATACATTTATATTAGATTACACACACACACACACACACACACACACACACATACACACACTTCTTGTCGTCATCAGTCATTCCATCAATTATACATACTTCAAAACAACTGCGATAGCTGAGATTCCTTGAATTCGTTATTTATTTATTTATTTATTTATTTACTTATTTAATTATTTATTTATTTATTCATTCATTCTTATTTGGGTTGCCATTTAGTTGATGTATATCAACTATTAAACAACATACAATGCATCCCAAAACCTGTTGGAATTAAAACTAAAAGTTGTGCTCTCTGTCGCCTGTACTTGCATGTGTGTATTCTAACTTGGCTCCCATCCTCCGTGTGGTGTGTGTCAGCCTTGACGCGAGTTTACAATTGCGTGCAATTTATCTTTTTTATATCAAGATTATGGCACCAATTGATCCATACCTTTCCTACAGCATGTGTCAAGACACATTTCTTGCTTTTTAGCCTAAAAATGGTTGTTTCCAGCTGAAATCTGACTGAAGTGGGACCGCTGTCTCAAATCTCGTTCTCAATGTAAGTAGGCCAACCGGTGAAACGTGTTCCCGGCAGCCGGGTTCTAGCGCGTGGGCAGGTGGTGTCTTTGAAAGGATTGTGCACAACGTCTATAGACTTAGGTGACATAAAGCATGCAGATCAAATGAAAAAAATAGGTGAAAAAGACAACCAAAATGTTACTTACCATAAAACTTGAAGTATGTTCCTGTGAAACACTTACGGGAAAAGTAACGTGTGATACGACTTACGCACGTAGTCACGTCCGTATTATCTGCGCACGCTCCGACAAAATCGCGCGAGAATCCGCGATACGTGATAGATACGTAACGTATCTAGCCCGTATGGGATACGTGACGTGGATGCTAAAGCTCTCAAATGATGCGCCCGCTGCACGCAACAACGCATCATCTGACTCCTTTCTTTCAAGACAACAGACTAGAATACAATTTCAAATTTCTCCCTCGGTAAACTGAAACGAGATTTTAGTTGTTTTTTTTTCTCTCTCTCTCTCTCTTTTCTATTTGTGCCTCGCTTTTTTTCGCGCGAGGATGTTTTAACATCCCCCCCCCTTTTTTTTTTTTCTTTCCAAGATGTGATTCATCAAGGCGTCCCTTTTATACAAAGTGTTAACACTGTTCTGGCAGAAAATCTATCTAGGTCACACTGTCTTCAATTCATTCGCCCATTTCACAAACTTATTTTTCATTCATGCCTCACATAAAAAAGAAAACCCAACCTGTTCTGGGTTCACAGATCATAATTCTCTTTAAATTTTACAATGGGGAAAAAAACTTTCCTCTTCAATCACCAAAAATAATACATTCTTTCCTTTAGGACAATCCTCTCATCCAATTTCCAGATCAAAATTTCTCTTAACAGCAGACATTCTTTCTCACGGAGAGAGTTCCTTATGAGCGTGACTCTTGTCTCTACTGGTGATCCAAATCCCGTAGCTCCTGAAGCATCTCAAGAGCTGCAACGGGCTCGTTCAAGGTGATACCTCCAACGTATAGGGTGCTCGCCCAAGACAGACAAGGAGCTCTACTGGTAATCTGAATTGATAAGTTACATGGAATATACTGGTGACGATCGATCACGGGATCTACATCTTACCTGTCGGATGTGTGAACGGGGTAAAATTTGGAAATAATTCCGATCACGATCAACACGAGAATAAACGATCGAAATTCCAGATCACGAAAAAAAAAAGCTTGTATTGAAAATTAACAGGTATGTTCACACATCTCATACTGACCCTAGCATCAATGATATGCGAGCCTATAAAAAGAGTTGATAGTTCAACTCGTTCTCTATCTATATAGGTCATAAGTCTTCGTCCT
>CM031602.1:63508681-63510676 GCA_018398815.1 Conus ventricosus
AGACCGTTGATGAATTTGTCTGGAAAAGAAAAATAAAACAATAACAATCCAGCTTCACTGTCAGAATTGTTCATTGATACATTCACATGATTAAAATGGATAGATTCACGATTCGTCATCATCATTTTGTACACAGTTGTTTACAAAATGACAAATATGAGGTTGCAGTAGGAACATGGAAGTCGCCTGGTTTTTCTTTCATCTGCTGACGGAATTTCGCCGGTCACAGTGCTTTGGAAGTCAGCTGACACACGAAGAAGGATCCTCAGCCAGTGAAGTTGCACCACTGGGCCAGTGTTGGGAACTTGAGCCCATCGAGGCAGCTGGTCTAAATTGCGTTTCCTGCTTTGTCCAAAATGGCCACTTTGTTCCGTTGATTTATGGGTCGGATGAGACTTGACTGTCCACTGCAGCTGAAAGGAAAAAGAAAGTTAAGAATCATATGCTTCTAAAAAAATAAAAAAAAGCAGAAAGAGAGAGAAGTTTTAGTAATTGAAGTTCCAGAGCGTGTCATGTGGCTTTGGGAATATCATTGGCTCTACTTTGGTGAGGAGAACCGGGCTGTGAAGTGCTGTTTGTGTAGACTACTGGTGCCAGTTGGAAGTCCATGTCAAGGGATAAGATGATGGACAGTTTCACCACAGGGGAGTCCCAAGAGGTCAAAAGATCGTCCGACTCGCCACAGAGAAGGCGAAGATCTTGGTAGAGTTTATCCAGTTAGTCAAACTGCCCTGAAAGGTTGACTTTTTTTGTTGTTGGTTTTGAAGAAAGATCAACATCAAACTGTCAGAATGCAGTATTCATTAAATGAGTAGTTTTTGTAACAATTTATTCATCTTGCTGTCTGTCTGTCACTCATTCTCTCTCTCTCTCTCTGTCAGTCTCTCTCTCTGTGTCTCTCTCTGTCTCTCTTTCTCTCTTACTTAGTTACTCTCTTTGTCGCTCACTCTCTCTCTCTCTCTCTCTCTCTCTCTCTCTCCTCTCTCTCTCTCTCTCTCTCTCTCTCGCTGTCTTTTGTCTCTGTCTCTCTCTCTTTCTGTCTCTTCTGTGTCTCTCTGTGTGTCTCTCTTCTCTTTACTAGTTACACTCTTTGTCACTCATTCTCTCTCTTTCTCTCTCACTCATTCTCTCTCTCTCTTGCTCATTCTCTCTCTTGATACCCCTCTGTGTGCGTGTGTGTGTGTCACTGTGTGTGTGTGTGTGTGTGTTGTGTGGTGTGTGTTTAATGCTAATAAAAGTAAGAAAATAAGAGAGATAGAGAGAACTGGACGTGTCCTTGGAAATCTACTTCACCCCTTTTTTTTTTTGTAACCTGACCTGAAATTAGGAGGGGAAGGAGAAAAGTGGGGGGGAGGGGGGGGGGGGGGGGGTCAGGAGGATAGATAACTTCCCAAATCCGGGTACCCTTTTAAAAAGAAAATGAGCTGAGGGTAAAAACACCTTTTATAATGTCCCACAAAGGGTGTGCCCACCCGGTGTAACACCAAACAGCATTCAAAACAGGAGCCCTCAACACATAAGAAAAGAAAAACCATTGCTGTCATGTTGATGATAATAAATTGGTAGAATTTCTAGAATCCCGTCCTGTATAACAGCATTCAAACAGGAGCCTTCAGCACGTAAGAAAAGAAAAACCATTGCTGTCATGATGATAATAATGAATTGGTATAATTTCTAGAATTCATACTTAGGCTAGGTGATAGATGTGTTGCTTCGATACGACGAAAGCGAGCGGAAGTTATTACCGGAAATGACTGAGTGGAGGAAGAAACGGTGAAAGGAGTAGGCTTGACAACGAGCGATGGCGTAGGACGCTGTTTAACGAGTCGTACCGAGTGATGCGATAGATTGCAGTCGAGGAGACTTTTTAGTATAGTCAGAAGTGACTTTCATGGTAGCAGAGCGTGATCTACATACTCACGTATATCTACATCGCGTGTTGACAAGTACGTGAATACGACTACAACGATAGATTCTATACGTGACTAATACGAT
>CM031602.1:63511676-63521676 GCA_018398815.1 Conus ventricosus
CTCTCCCTCTCTCTTCTCTCCATCTCTCTCCTCTCTCTCTCATCTCTCTCTCTCTCTCCACTTACTGTCTCTCTCTCTCCCTCTCTCTCTTTCTCTCTCTCTCTCTCTGAACTATGCACTCACTGTCATTGTTAAGTTTTTTGTTTGTTTGCTTGTTTTTTTTTGTGTGTGGTACAGATTGCAAATGTCAGGCTCTCAAAGGTACAGCGGAACTTTACATTCCTTGTTGCTTAGGGTTGAAGACTTGTGTCGAAGGTTTTGACATTGAATGCTTACATTTTGATCATTTTGTATCTCCGCATAGGTGAAAAGTGTGTGTGTGTGTGTGTGTGTGTGTGTGTGTGTGTGTGTGTGAATGCAGTTGTGAGTATAAATGCATAAGTTTGTGTTTGAAGCACAAATAGGCCTTCCTCCCTCTCTCTCTCTCTTTCTCTCTCCCTCCCTCCCCTCTCTCTCTCTCTTGAGTGTCAGTCTCTCTTTCTCCTTCCCCTCTCTCTCTCTAGTGTGTGTGTGTGTGTGTGTGTGTGTGTGTGTGTGTGTGTGTGTGTGTGTGTGTTGTGTGTGAAGTATAACTAGTCTCTGTGTAACAAACATGAGTATGGTGCCGGGCTGATTTTCCACTTTATTCTTTACTTCTCCCTTTAACTACAAAAAAAAATGTTTTCTTTCTGTTTTTTCTTTTGTTCTTCTCATCTTTTCCTCCCTTGTGGTGTATGTGTAATGTATGTGTGTGTGTGTGTATCTTCGCTCTCCCTCCCTCCTCCAGTCTCTCTCTCTTGAGTCAGTCTCTCTCTTTTCTCCTTCGCCTCTCTCTCTATTTTGTGTGCGTGTGTGTGTGGTGTGGAAGTATAACTACTAAACTAGTCTCTGTGTAACAAACATGAGTATGGTGCCGGGCTGATTTTCCAATTCATTCTTTACTTCTCCCTTTAACAACAACAAAAAATTGTTTTCTTTCTGTTTTTTCTTTTATTCTTCTCATCTTTTCCTCCCTTCTTGTGTGTGTGTGTGTGTGTGTGTGTGTGTGTTATCTTTCATTCTTTCTTTTCAGCCTTCCTTTCTTTCCAGAATGTTCTTCAGACCTGGATTGCTTGTTTCTTTAAACACTCGTTGATCATTATAATTCCGGTTTCTTCTCCTCTTCTGCGTTATGGTCGTCATTTTGTTGTTGTTGTGTTTTGTTAATGCTACTGTACCCACAGTACTGATAAAGATCCAGACAAAGTTTACACTGGTGCTCAAACGTCTGAAACAGAAATAAAGATCCCTCTGCTGCTAGGACTCTCTGGCTCCCAATTCATCTGCAGAATGTGCATGTAATTTCTGGCATAACTCAAAAAATGCCTTCTGAAATGTTGTTGGGCTCTGTGACTCTCACCCTTTCATTACAGCTCATTTCAAATGCGTGTGTTCACCATTTATCGTCATCATTGCGTAGACAGTTGTGTATAAAATTAAATGCACTTTCTGATTAATGTGCACATTTAAGCAAAAAATGGCACTGTAGGTTGTTGTCGTTGGTGATACAGACAGTTCTCAAGTCTTAGAAATAAATAAGGTTTGTTATCAGAGTTGAGCTGTAATAGACGTTGATGATTTGTCTGGAAAAGAAAAATAAAACAATACAATCCAGCTTCACTGTCAGAATTGTTCATTGATACATTCACATGATTAAAATGGATAGATTCACGATTCGTCATCATCATTTTGTACACATTGTTTACAAAATGACAAATATGAGGTTGCAGTAGAACATGGAAGTCGCCTGGTTTTCTTTTCATCTGCTGACGGAATTCGCCGGTCACAGTGCTTTGGAAGTCAGCTGACACACGAAGAAGGATCCTCAGCCAGTGAAGTTGCACCACTGGGCCAGTGTTGGGAACTGAGCCCATCGAGGCAGCTGGTCTAAATTGCGTTTCCTGCTTTGTCCAAAAATGGCCACTTTGTTCCGTTGATTTATGGTCGGATGAGACTTGACTGTCCACTGCAGCTGAAAGGAAAAAGAAAGTAAGAATCAATGCTTCTAAAAAAATAAAAAAAGCAGAAAGAGAGAGAAGTTTTAGTAATTGAAGTTCCAGAGCGTGTCCATGTGGCTTTGGGAATATCATTGGCTCTACTTTGGTGAGGAGAACCGGGCTGTGAAGTGCTGTTTGTGTAGACTACTGGTGCCAGTTGGAAGTCCATGTCAAGGATAAGATGATGGACAGTTTCACCACAGGGGAGTCCCAAGAGGTCAAAAGACGTCCGACTACGCCACAGAGAAGGCGAAGATCTTGGTAGAGTTTATCCAGTTAGTCAAACTGCCCTGAAAGGTTGACTTTTTTGTTGTTGTTGAAGAAAGATCAACATCAAACTGTCAGAATGCAGTATTCATTAAATGAGTAGTTTGTAACAATTTATTCATCTTGCTGTCTGTCTGTCACTCATTCTCTCTCTCTCTCTCTGTCAGTCTCTCTCTCGTGTCTCTCTCTGTCTCTCTTTCTCTCTTACTTAGTTACTCTCTTGTCGCTCACTCTCTCTCTCTCTCTCTCTCTCTCTCTCTCTCTCTCTCTCTCTCTCTCTCTCTCTCTCTCGCTGTCCTTTTGTCTCTGTCTCTCTCTCTTTCTGTCTCTTCTGTGTCTCTCTGTGTGTCTCTCTTCTCTTACTAGTTACACTCTTTGTCACTCATTCTCTCTCTTTCTCTCTCACTCATTCTCTCTCTCTCTTGCTCATTCTCTCTCTTGATACCCCTCTGTGTGCGTGTGTGTGTGTCACTGTGTGTGTGTGTGTGTGTGTTGTGTGTGTGTTTAATGCTAATAAAAGTAAGAAAATAAGAGAGATAGAGAGAACTGGACGGTCCTTGGAAATCTACTTCACACCCTTTTTTTTTTTGTAACCTGACCTGAAATTAGGAGGGGAAGGAGAAAAGTGGGGGAGGGGGGGGGGGGGGGGGTCAGGAGGATAGATAACTCCCAAATCCGGGTACCCTTTTAAAAAGAAAATGAGCTGAGGGTAAAAACACCTTTTAATGTCCCACAAAGGGTGTGCCCACCCGGTGTAACACCAAACAGCATTCAAACAGGAGCCCTCACACATAAGAAAAGAAAAACCATTGCTGCATGTTGATGATAATAAATTGGTAGAATTTCTAGAATCCCGTCCTGTATAACAGCATTCAAACAGGAGCCTTCAGCACGTAAGAAAAGAAAAACCATTGCTGTCATGAGATAATAATGAATTGGTATAATTTCTAGAATTCATACTTAGGCTAGTGATAGATGTGTTGCTTCGATACGACGAAAGCGAGCCGGAAGTTATTAACCGGAAAATGACTGAGTGGAGGAAAACGGTGAAAGGAGTAGGCTTGACAACGAGCGATGGCGTAGGACGCTGTTTAACGAGTCGTACCGAGTGATGCGATAGATTGCAGTCGAGGAGACTTTTTAGTATAGTCAGAAGTGACTTTTCATGGTAGCAGAGCGTGATCTACAGATAATCTACATCGGTAGACTAATCTACAGATCTACAACTGACGTTGTTGACGAAAGTACAGATTGAATACAGACTAGCCAACAACGAAGTTTGACGGTCCGCTTCAACGAAACAAAAGTGCAGGACATATAGTAGTCCACCAGTTGTATAAATCATGGCGCAGAGCTATAAAACACCGCCGAGCCTAGGGCCAGATACAAGTTATGAAACGTGGAAAAACGAACTGGAAGTATGGAAACTAGTAACGGACGTCCAAGCCAGAGAAACAAGCACTAGCCGTTACATTGTCATTAACGGGCCAAGCACGAGCAAAAGCACTAGAAAATCGATGTTGCACGGCTGAACACAGGAGATGGGATGGATATTTTATTGACTGCACTTGATAGTCTTTTTCTACAAGATGAGGTTGACTTGGCTTACACAGCAAATTCAGACTTTGAAAGACTGAGGAAAGGACAAGACATGTCAATGTGCGATTTCATCATTGAGTATGAAAGAAGATACAATATTTGCAGAAAATACAAAATGGAATATCCAGATTCAGTGCTTGCATTTAAAACTGCTGGACAATGCAGGTTTGTCAGTGAAAGAAAGACAATTAGTTTTAACAGCAGCGTCTGACAGAAAATTTGCTTCAATGAAATCTGCTTTGAAGAGAATATTTGGGGACAGTTCGACAGTAAGCACAGTGAACGAAATCAAGATCAAAGAGGAAAAAGAAGAAGCATTTCTGGTAAAGAGTTACAAATATCACAGTTCAGAAAGAAACCTTCTAGATATCAGCAAACAGGTTCACAACATAAAACAGCAGAACAAAAAGGAACAAATCCATTAGACAGGAATGGCAAAAGAACCAGATGTGCTATTTGTGAGAGTGTGTTTCACTGGGCTAAGGATTGCCCCCACAAGCATCAAAAACAAGAAGAAATCAAAATGACAGATGCAGAAGAAAATGAAGAAGAATGTCACTTGGCTTTGTTTACAAAAGAACACAAACCTGAAAATGAGATACTCTTAATAGAGTCCTTGGATGTGCGATCATTGATACAGCATGTAACCAAGACTGTTGTGGAAAAAGATGGTACGAAGAATATGTTGATCAGCTGGAGCAGAAGAAAAAGAAGCAAATCAAGACTGGTGCAAGTGCTAAGACTTTCAGATTTGGTGATGGTGCAAAAGTCAAGTCCTACATGAAGGCAACAATACCAGCACAAATTGGTGATACCAAGTGCACCATTGAAACTGAAGTTGTGGACATTGACTTACCACTTCTGTTGAGCAAGGATTCACTCAAAAGAGCAGAGGCTGTGTTGGACATGTGCAATGATAAGGCTACTTTGTTTCATCAACCAGTGGAGTTGAACTACACATCAACAGGGCATTACTGCATCGACATTTGTGGCAAACAGGAAACAAAAAACGGTGAGGAGAGTGAAATCCTGTTACTGGAAGGAAAACTGCATGAAAGTGAAAAGAAGCAGACAATTTGAAGCTTCACAAGCAATTTGGACATGCCTCTACTGCAAACCTGAAGAAACTGATGCAAAATGCCGGGATAAAGGATCCAGAAGTGTATAGAGATATGACAGAAATTGTTGAAAAATGTGATGTGTGTGCACGTCATAAGAAGACCCCACCAAAGCCAGTGGTAGGGATGCCCTTAGCAGAAGACTATAATCACACTGTGGCTGTGGATCTGCAATGAATGGATAGAAATGTCTGGTACTTCCACATGATTGATGAATACACAAGATTCAGTGCTGCAGTAATCATCAGGAGCAAACGGGCTTCTGTCATTGTTGACAGTTTCATGAAGCACTGGATTGCAATACATGGCCCACCAAAAGTTGTACTCAGTGACAATGGTTCAGAGTTCAACAATGAGGAATTCAGGGACATGTGTGAAAACTTCAACATCGAAGTCAAAACTACTGCTGCATACAGTCCATGGACAATGGTTTGTGTGAGAGACACAATCAACGCTGACAAACATCATGCAGAAAGTCAGGGCAGACAAGGAAGACATGGATTTTGAGACTGCTTGTGTTGGGCTTTGGCAGCAAAAAACTCCATGGTGAACACACATGGTTTCAGCCATATCAGCTGGTCTTTGGGAAGAATCCAAATTTTCCATCCACACTAACAGATGAACTACCTGCTTTGGAGGGAATCACCAGAAGTAGACAGTGGGAGAGCATATCGCAAGTTTGCATGCTACAAGGAAAGCTTTCACAGAAGCAGAAAGCTCAGAGAAAATCAGAAGAGCCTTGAGGAAACAGGTTCGACCATGGTCAGGTCAGTACCAGATGGGAGACAGAGTGTACTACAAGCGACCTGATGGTCAATGAATGGAAAGGACCAGGAACCGTCATTGGACAAGATGGGAGCGTGATCTTTGTGCGTCATGGTGGAACTTTGATTCGTGTTCACCAGAGCAGACTACAAAGGTCAAAGGTGATCTAGAGCAGGAGAAGATGGCAAGGAAAGACCCTCAACTGGCGAGTGAGCTGCACATGATTGTCAGCAACATCGAAGTGATACAGGAACTAAAAATGAAGAAATCTCGCACAGTGAAGAAAATATTCCTGAATCAACGTCAGATCTAGACACTGAATCGAAATCTTGGAAAAGATGAAGTACATCATCCACATGACACAGAGATGGCTACTAGAATTGATCCAGCAAGAATTGAACCAGGACAGATCATTGCATATGATCATGTGGACACTGGAACAAAAATATCAGCAAAGGATGCTGAGCAAAGCTGGAAAAGCAACAGGGAGAAATAAGAACTGGTACAATATTCAATGTTTGGAACCAGAAGAATAATGAGGGTGAAAGAATGTCTGTGGATTTGACAAAAGTGAGTGGACTTGTACTGTCAAATACAGAACCTACACCAACTACAATTCAGATGAAACTGTTATGATCATGGATGAAGTTTCTTTGAAAATGCAAAGAAAGAAGAACTTGAAAGTTGGAAAAAGAATCACGTGTACACTGAAATAGAGGACATGGACAAAGATGTGTTTTCCACCAGATGGATCTGTACACTCAAAGAAACAAAGGATGGAGTAAAAACAAAGGCTAGACTTGTAGCAAGAGGTTTGAAAGAAATTGGAAATGAAGACATGCAGAAGGATTCGCCTACTTGCACAAGTGAATCATTGAAAGTGATTCTCTCTGTCTTTGCACAAAGAAAAGTGGACTCCATGCTCTATGGACATCAAAACAGCCTTTCTCCAAGGAAAAGAAATAGACAGAGACATTTTTGTGAGACCACCAAATGAAGCAAATAGCAGAGGAAAGTTGTGGCATCTGCAAAATGCGTATACGGACTGAATGATGCTTCTTTGCAATGGTACAAAAGAGTGAAAGATGTACTGCTGAAACTCGGAGGAAGAATTTCAAAGTTGACCCAGCAGTCTTCTTCTGGATGAAGGAAATGAAGTTACAGGTGTCTTAGCAGCCATGTAGACGACTTCATCTGGGGCGGAACAAAACACTTTGAAAAGACTGTTGTTGAGAATCAGAAAAACGTTCAAGGTTGGAAAGGAACAAAACAAAGCTTTCCAGTACATTGGCTTGGAACTGTCATCTGATGGAAACAAAGTCTCTCTACAGCAAACCAAGTATGCAGATATCTTGGAGCCGATCCCCATCAAAAAGAAAAGAACTCAACAGAAACAGGATGAAATGACAGCACATGAGAAACAGGCTTACAGATCAAAAGTTGGACAGATTCTATGGACAGCTCGACAAAGTCGTCCTGATGTGTCATTCGATGCTTGTCAGCTTGCTTCAAATATCAAAGATGGAAAGGTAGAACATCTGACAGAAGCAAATAAAGTCATCAAAAGAATCAAGTCAGAACATGTAGAGTTGAAGTTTTTCCCTCATTTGGGATCAGGACCATGAAACTGATGGTATACACTGATGCTTCACTTGGAAATCTCAATGATGGAGGAACTCAAGGTGGATTCATTATCTTCTAGCAAACGAGGAAGGAGACATTATTCCAATTTGCTGGAGTTCAAAGAAAATTCGCAGAGTAGTCAGAAGCACGTTGGCTGGAGAGACACTGGCGATGGCAGAAGGAATTGATGAAGCAATATTCATTGCAACATTGTTCATGGAGATCACAACAGGAAAAGCAACCACGATGGTCTACCTCTAGTCTGCATGACCGACTGCAAGTCTTTACATGATGCTCTGCAGTCAACAAAACATGTCACAGAAAAACGTCTGAGGCTGGAGATCAGTGGGATAAAAGACTTGATGGAAAAAGGCATTGTGAAAGAAGTGAAGTGGTCTGGCACTCATAGACAACTGGCAGACTGTCTCACCAAGAGAGGAGCTTCATCAACAGTACTGCTGAAAACTCTTCAAGAAGGAAAGATTTCCCTGGACTGCTGACTTCATTTGCATCACTAAAGCGAGACGATTTGTTGGAAAATAGTCATTGTTAGACAATTAGTCATTTGTTAGACAATTAGTCATTTGTAAGACAATAAGTTATTTGTTAGACAATTAGTTGTTTCAGACGTTTAAAAATAATAGAAAGAGAGATGAGTTTGATAGATGTGTTGCTTCGATACGACGAAAGCGAGCCGGAAGTTATTACCGGAAATGACTGAGTGGAGGAAGAAACGGTGAAAGGAGTAGCTTGACAACGAGCGATGGCGTAGGACGCTGTTAACGAGTCGTACCGAGTGATGCGATAGATTGCAGTCGAGGAGACTTTTTAGTATAGTCAGAAGTGACTTTTCACTAGGAAGCGTATAGCCCTGATTATGGCCCTTCATGATCGTCCGGCTATTTCAGCAGCATCGCCTTACCTATATCTGTCGGCAAGGACTAGACGATAACACCTCAGAACCAAACTAAACCTCCTGATCATTGTGCACATTTAAAGCAAAAATTCACACGGTTAAGTCTGTTGTCATTTGTGATTCAGGTAGTACTCAAGACAAGTGTTAGAAATATATAAATAAGTTTGTATTGAAATGTAATCAGAATTGAGCTGCGATTGACCGTATAAATTATCTGGAAAAACAACAACAACAACAGCAAAAAACCTATCTTCTCTGTCCGGATTGTTTAACATGCATTCACATGGTGACATTTTCTGTCAGAGTGTACTGTAAGGTTTTTGAATGTTTGAAATGACCATTCTAGTCTGTCTAAGACTTGAGCTCAGGGTCACTGTTTTTTTTTAACTTGCTTACAACCCTGACATGGCCTTGGAGGTCTGCTTGGCTAAAAAGAACTGGTTAGGTAAGGACCACAGCAGTCTCAACACCACACTATTCCCGTGTTTGAAGTAAATAACATTGCTGTCGGGACGGTGCTACCGGCTGAGTACTAGACAGCCAGCAGTTGCAATGTGTCCTTGTCTAGATTGTGTTGTAAGGTAATGTTGCTTATAGCCCAGCCGACTGCAAAGGGCCACCATCAGGGCTGTCACCACGTTGAAGTCAACTCACAAGTCACAATTTTAAAAAAAACCATCATTCATACATTTTTTTTAATTTTAAAAAATACACCTTCGAAAAACCCCACCAGAAACTTGTTGAAAATCTTTCTTCCATATAAGCTTAGTCAGATGAAAAATGTTAATCTTTTTCAGAAACTCAAAGATCATGTCAGGTGGGACATCTCTGAACAGGGTTTTCATGGAATCTGCTGTAAAGAGTTTGTCTCGCATCGTGCAAGTCCCAACTTGTGAAAAATCAAACATTTAAAAGGAAGATCCACATCTATTACAGTAATTAATCACATGTAATACAGTGAACTTGAAATGTGTAATCAAACATTTAAAATTGAACTGTACATTTCAAAAGAACTTGACAAGAATGCTGTTGCTAACTCAACTTGGGTGAGGATTTTAAAGTCTCCGCATCAATTAAGGTGCCACAGACTGTCTAACCCCCCCCCCCCCCCCCCCCCCCAGCCTCTTTCCTTCACCTCCCACCCCCTCTTAACTCCTTCGCTGCATCAGTCCATGCCTGTACATGTATTTTTATATTGTATTTGAAAAGGTATATGCATATGTAAGGACTTAGAAAAAGACATGTGAACACACATACTCTTGTGTGCTTCACGCACATCTGTATGTGTGCATGCACAGACAGAGACACTGAGACAGACAGACAGACAGACACTGAGACAGACATATACATATACACACACACACACACATACAAACACACACACACACATGCACACAAAACACACACACACACACACACACACAACACACACACACACACACACACTCTCTCTCTCTCTCTCTCCTCTCTCTCTCTCCTCTCTCTCTCTTGTCTCTCTGTCTGTCTCGCTGTCTCTGTCTGTCTGTCTCTCTTTCTCTTTTTATCTGTTTCTCACACATTTGTCCGTATTTCATATTTAAATGAAAATGTTGCCATTGAGATTTGGCAGATCCTCTCCCAAAAATCATTGATTAGTCTTCAGTACGAGAAAAAAAAAAAGTAATTTAATAAAAACCTATGCTGATGTTAACTTCAAA
>CM031602.1:63541676-63549176 GCA_018398815.1 Conus ventricosus
GTGTAACGTGTCATCCATACCAACGGCCAAACTGGCCTTTTCTTCTGAATGTTGGCGATGGGATTTTACGTGTGGGCAAGATTTGTCTGTATTAAAGACAAAACAAAAAAACAAACAGAAACAAAACCCCAACCAAAACAGAAGAAAAGACTTATTAATTTTCACTGCCGGAAAACGCACGTAATAAAAGTTATTGAGTGTATTTCATGAAAGCTTCACTGCCGGAAAACGCACGTAATAAAAGTTATTGAGTGTATTTCATGAAAGCTTCACTGCCGGAAAACGCACGTAATAAAAGTTATTGAGTGTGTTTCATGAAAGCTTTCTTCTGTTGCCTTTTGTGTTTGTTTGTTTGTTTTTTCTTCAGTTTGATTTGTTTTTTAAATAACAGACTGGTTTTATCTCCCCCCCCCCCCCCCATTACAATATTGAGTGTGTGTGTATGTGTGTGTGTGTATGTGTGTGTGTGTGTGTGTGTGTGTGTGTGTGCATGTGCGTGCATGTATGTGCCAGACCGCGCCCATACAAAGTTTACTTTTTAACAACTGTAGAAATGACAAAGTGGACAGCATTTGGCTTGGGGGTGGGGGGGGGGGGGGGGGGGGGGGAAGGAAGAGAGGTGTTGATGTTTATCTGCCTCATTCAGTTTTTCCTGTCACACAGCAGGTTCACAGAATGCCATCTAGTCTTTATCGTACTGTTTACTTTTGTCGGAAGAAGCTCACCCCAAAAAAAGAAAAAAGAAAAGGCAAATGAACTGTTGTGAGTTCAGATGCATTTACTGAGTATCATCAGTACTAGAAACACTTGTTCATGTGAAACTTTTGGTGTTTAGTCGATGTTGACCCATCTTCTGTGCCACTTCAACAGCATCAGCTCACACCGTTCATTCCAGCTCCTCGTCCGTTCTGGCTTGTCCAGCCGCAGCAACGGCACCGTCAGTCCAAAGGGAGCAGTGGATGTCAGGTTGTCCTGAGGCAACCCACTGGAGGAGACGCTGCTCCGCTGCTGAGTCACTGCGGTGGTGTTCAGTGTTTATATCGGTTCTGGCTCCCGGTTCTGTTGATCAGCTTCTACACATCATCTGAAATCATGATCAGGGTAGAAATCATGATAAGGGTAGACATGATCTGAAATCATGGTCAGGGTGGACATCATCTGAAATCATGGTCAGGGTGGACATCATCTGAAATCATGGTCAGGGTGGACATCATCTGAAATCATGGTCAGGGTGGACATCATCTGAAATCACGATCAGGGTGGACATCATCTGAAATCATGATCAGGGTGGACATCATTGAAATCATAGTCAGGGTAGACATCTGAAATCACGATCAGGGTGGACATCATCTGAAATCATGATCAGGGTGGACATGATCTGAAATCATGGTCAGGGTGGACATGATCTGAAATCATGATAAGGGTGGACATCATCTAAAATCATGATCAGGGTGGACATCATCTGAAATCATGATCAGGGTGGACATCATCTGAAGTCATGGTTAGGGTAGACATGATCTGAAATCATGGTCATGGTGGACATCATCTGAAATGATGATAAGGGTGGACATCATCTGAAATCATGATCAGGATGGATATGATCTGAAATCATGATCAGGGTGGATATGATCTGAAATCATGGTCGGGGTAGACACGATCTGAAATCATGATCAGGGTAGACATCATCTGAAATCATGATCAGGGTAGACATCATCTGAAATCATGATTAGGGTTGGTTTTGACATGGCATAAGGAATTGATGGTTCAGCGTGTTCAAAGAATTGATGATACAGCACACACTCACCATCTGTGGGCCTTGCAGTGCGCAGGAACAGCACACACTCACCATCTGTTGGCCTTGCAGTGCGCAGGAACAGCACACACTCACCATCTGTTGGCCTTGCAGTGCGCAGGAACAGCACACACTCACCATCTGTTGGCCTTGCAGTGCGCAGGAACAGCACACACTCACCGTCTGTGGGCTTTGCAGTGCGCAGGAACAGCACACACCGTCTGTGGGCCTTGCAGTGCGCAGGAACAGCACACACTGACCATCTGTGGGCCTTGCAGTGCGCAGGAACAGCACACACTCACCATCTGTGGGCCTTGCAGTGCGCAGGAACAGCACACACTGACCATCTGTGGGCCTTGCAGTGCGCAGGAACAGCACACACTCACCATCTGTGGGCCTTGCAGTGCGCAGGAACAGCACACACTCACCATCTGTGGGCCTCACAGTGCACAGGAACAGCACACACTCACCATCTGTGGGCCTTGCAGTGCGCAGGAACAGCACACACTCACCGTCTGTGGGCCTTGCAGTCGGCAGGAACAGCACACATTTACCGTCTGTGGGCCTCACAGTGCGCAGGAACAGCACACTCACCATCTGTGGGCCTTGCAGTGCACAGGAACAGCACACACTGACCATCTGGGGGCCTTGCAGTGCGCAGGAACACACACTCACCATTAGGGGGCCTTGCAGTGCGCAGGAACAGCACACACTGACCATCTGTGGGCCTTGCAGTGCGCAGGAACAGCACACACTCACCATCTGGGGTCCTTGCAGTGCACATGTTATGATCAGACAGTTGTACCGCAATGAAAGCGCACAGCTGCAACCAGCAGTTTGTGTGTGTGTGTGCACTGAGATCTCAGGGGGGGGGGGGGGGGGGGGGGGGTTTCTTCCAGTCCAAACCCATTTTTGCTGTTTATTTAAACTTGAGGGGTTGGCGCCTTGTTCATACTTCTTAACATCCATTAAAGTCAACACGTCAGTTTGGGTGAACACGATCTGTTAAAACAATGACGTGCCACAGAGACTGAATTGGATGTGTAAGGTCCGTGGTGTGCATGCTCTGAATGGACTGCTGCAGCTGGAAGGGCAATGGCAGGACTGTTGTGACCTCTGCCTCCTCTTGACCCTTGCCTTTTTGTCCACGCGGGCGGAGGAACTCCCAGACGCTCACTGTTCAGACTGTGGTCTGTGTGGTTCCCTGTGGAGGAACTCCCAGACGCTCACTGTTCAGACTGTTGTCTGTGTGGTTCCCTGTGGAGGAATTCCCTGACGCTCACTGTTCAGACTGTGTGGTTCCCTGTGGAGGAATTCCCTGACGCTCACTGTTCAGACTGTTGTCTGTGTGGTTCCCTGTGGAGGAATTCCCTGACGCTCACTGTTCAGACTGTTGTCTGTGTGGTTCCCTGCGGAGGAACTCCCTGACGCTCACTGTTCAGACTGTTGTCTGTATGGTTCCCTGCGGAGGAACTCCCAGACGCTCACTGTTCAGACTGTTGTCTGTGTGGTTCCCTGTGGAGGAATTCCCAGACGCTCACTGTTCAGACTGTGTGGTTCCCTGTGGAGGAATTCCCTGACGCTCACTGTTCAGACTGTGTGGTTCCCTGTGGAGGAACTCCCTGACGCTCACTGTTCAGACTGTGGTCTGTGTGGTTCCCTGTGGAGGAACTCCCTGACGCTCACTGTTCAGACTGTGGTCTGTGTGGTTCCCTGTGGAGGAACTCCCTGACGCTCACTGTTCAGACTGTGGTCTGTGTGGTTCCCTGTGGAGGAATTCCCTGACGCTCACTGTTCAGACTGTGTGGTCTGTGTGGTTCCCTGTGGAGGAACTCCCTGACGCTCACTGTTCAGACTGTGGTCTGTGTGGTTCCCTGTGGAGGAACTCCCTGACGCTCACTGTTCAGACTGTGGTCTGTGTGGTTCCCTGTGGAGGAATTCCCTGACGCTCACTGTTCAGACTGTGTGGTCTGTGTGGTTCCCTGTGGAGGAACTCCCTGACGCTCACTGTTCAGACTGTGGTCTGTGTGGTTCCCTGTGGAGGAACTCCCTGACGCTCACTGTTCAGACTGTTGTCTGTGTGGTTCCCTGTGGAGGAACTCCCTGACGCTCACTGTTCAGACTGTGGTCTGTGTGGTTCCCTGTGGAGGAATTCCCTGACGCTCACTGTTCAGACTGTGTGGTTCACTGCGGAGGAATTCCCTGACGCTCACTGTTCAGACTGTTGTGTGGTTCCCTGTGGAGGAATTCCCTGACGCTCACTGTTCAGACTGTGTGGTTCACTGCGGAGAATTCCCAGACGCTCACTGTTCAGACTGTTGTGTGGTTCCCTGTGGAGGAATTCCCTGACGCTCACTGTTCAGACTGTGGTCTGTGTGGTTCCCTGCGGAGGAATTCCCTGACGCTCACTGTTCAGACTGTGTGGTTCCCTGTGGAGGAATTCCCTGACGCTCACTGTTCAGACTGTGTGGTTCCCTGTGGAGGAATTCCCTGACGCTCACTGTTCAGACTGTGTGGTTCCTTGCGGAGGAATTCCCTGACGCTCACTGTTCAGACTGTGTGGTCTGTGTGGTTCCCTGTGGAGGAATTCCCAGACGCTCACTGTTCAGACTGTGGTCTGTGTGGTTCCCTGCGGAGGAATTCCCTGACGCTCACTGTTCAGACTGTGTGGTTCCTTGTGGAGGAATTCCCAGACGCTCACTGTTCAGACTGTTGTCTGTGTGGTTCCCTGCGGAGGAATTCCCAGACGCTCACTGTTCAGACTGTTGTCTGTATGGTTCCCTGCGGAGGAATTCCCTGACGCTCACTGTTCAGACTGTGGTCTGTGTGGTTCCCTGTGGAGGAACTCCCAGACGCTCACTGTTCAGACTGTGTGGTTCCCTGCGGAGGAATTCCCTGATGCTCACTGTTCAGACTGTGGTCTGTGTGGTTCCCTGCGGAGGAATTCCCTGACGCTCACTGTTCAGACTGTGTGGTTCCCTGTGGAGGAATTCCCTGACGCTCACTGTTCAGACTGTGTGGTTCCCTGTGGAGGAATTCCCTGATGCTCACTGTTCAGACTGTGGTCTAGTCTGTGTGGTTCCCTGCGGAGGAATTCCCTGACGCTCACTGTTCAGACTGTTGTCTGTGTGGTTCCCTGTGGAGGAATTCCCTGACGCTCACTGTTCAGACTGTGTGGTTCCCTGCGGAGGAATTCCCTGACGCTCACTGTTCAGACTGTTGTCTGTGTGGTTCCCTGCGGAGGAATTCCCTGACGCTCACTGTTCAGACTGTGGTCTGTGTGGTTCCCTGTGGAGGAATTCCCTGACGCTCACTGTTCAGACTGTGTGGTTCCCTGTGGAGGAATTCCCTGACGCTCACTGTTCAGACTGTGTGGTTCCCTGCGGAGGAATTCCCTGACGCTCACTGTTCAGACTGTGGTCTGTGTGGTTCCCTGCGGAGGAATTCCCAGACGCTCATTGTTCAGACTGTGGTCTGTGTGGTTCCCTGCGGAGGAATTCCCTGACGCTCACTGTTCAGACTGTGTGGTCTGTGTGGTTCCCTGCGAAGGAATTCCCTGACGCTCACTGTTCAGACTGTGGTCTGTGTGGTTCCTTGTGGAGGAATTCCCTGACGCTCACTGTTCAGACTGTGTGGTTCCCTGCGAAGGAATTCCCTGACGCTCACTGTTCAGACTGTGGTCTGTGTGGTTCCCTGCGGAGGAATTCCCTGACGCTCACTGTTCAGACTGTGTGGTTCACTGCGGAGGAATTCCCTGACGCTCACTGTTCAGACTGTGTGGTTCCGTCCAGAGGTTGACTGGGTTGGTGTCAGCTGACATGAGAGGTGAGGGTGAGGAGGGAGGGGGAGAAAGAGACCTGTCTGTTGAAAACCACAATTGTGTTATATGTCAATGGATACTCTATGTGGTGAGATGTTGGGCTGTGGCTTTCACGGACAGATAAAACTTGTGGAATTCATGTCTTCTGCTTTTGATGCGCTAGGATTCATAGAAATGCAGAAAAGGTGTTGGGGAGTGCACGTGTGTGTGTGTAGGTGTGTGTGTGTGTGTACCATGAGTGTGTGTGTAGGTGTGTGTGTGTGTGTAAGTGTGTGTGTGTGTACATGAGTGTGTGTGTGTGTGTGTGCATGTGTGTGTGTGTGTCAGAGAGAGAGAGGGGGGTGCTTATGTGCAGTTTTTCTTGGTCCATAGAGCCGCCCCTTTGATTGAGGGATCATTTCCTGTACTGTAGTGTCATGTATTCTTTGCTTTGAATGAATAGAATGTGTAAAGCGGAGTGTTTGTGTTATGAAGCAGAAAAGAAAAAGCTATTCTGTATGTGCTTTGTTGCAACTGGCAAGCGGCCTTCAAATTTTTATTTTTTTATTTTTTTAACTTGCCATTAGCGGGCAATTGAATTCAGATTAGTTCCCACCTCTTTTTTTTTCCTTTTTTTTTTCCTTTTGATTTGCCATTAGTGAGCTATTGAATTCAAATTAGTTCCCAGTGTGCATGTGATGAGCTGTTTGATGAAAATCTGTTCATTAATTGATCGGCTTTTTTTTTTTTTTTTAAACCTTTATGCTGTGCAGGGTTATTTGTTTTCTTTCATTTTTAGGCATCATATGTTGATCAAGGGAAGCAGGTTTTCACAGATTGGTGGCAGAAATTTCGCTCTGTTATTTTTTTTATTTTATTTTTATTTTTTTAATTTTTTTCCCCCACATATTTAATGTCACCTCTCTCATCCCTCCACTCGACAGTTCCTTCATTTTCCCGCACATTCATCCCTCAACATAAATCTAGCAAAGTATTTGCCATACGTTGATCAAGGGAAGCAGGTTTTCACAGATTGGTGGCAGAAAGTTCGCTCTGTTATGATTTAGTTGAATAGAGGTCATAAGAGTTACGTTGATGCTGATTGTGATCAACTCTTTTTATGTTTGTGTGTGTGTGTGTGTGTGTGTGAGAGAGAGAGAGAGAGAGAGAGAGAGAGAGAGAACAGAAATGACCAGATGATGAAACCGTGTGTGATCCAGATGGACGGCTCAAACAGAAAGCAATGGATTGGGATTGTCTTGAAGATGAAATGACTGAAGGTGTGCAGTCACCTCAAAAGGCTGCAGAGGGGCTGTTGCAAAGTAAGAGGCTTCACAAACTCCACACTTGACAGTTCAAACCTTAAGATTTCATGTGTTTCACTTGCGTTAACCAATGCACGATACTCTGTATACATTCTTGGAGAAATTTTCTTTCAAACTTTTAAGATTTTATGTGTTTCACTGCGTTAACCAATGCACGATACCTGTTGTACTCTTTGGAGAAATGTATTTTCAAATCTGAAAGATTTTTATTTGTTTCATTTCACTAATGAAAGCACTACACTCGTTACAGTCTTGGAAAATTTTCCATTCGTATTCCATTGCTGTGCAAAAACTGCTTTCTGTCAGAAATGCAAGCTAATTCAAACTTCTTAATTCAAACCGTTAATATTGTATACATTTCATTTCACTAATAGTCTACTTCTTTTTTTTTTTTTGCCTTTTTTTTTTCTTTTTTTGCCTTTTTTTTTTTTTTGCTGTCCCAACCTCTGCGCCACCTCAGAGGCAGTGCACCCACGCCGCTCATCCCGACACCCCGTCCACAGCCACAGCCCCGGCATCAGCAATCTACAGGGAGCAGTCAATGTCAAGTGGTCAAGAGGCAACCCACCGGAGGAGACACTGCA
>CM031602.1:63554176-63556676 GCA_018398815.1 Conus ventricosus
TGATCTTCCAAATTCTAGACTTCTTCCCACCAGGACAGAAATACACGTCATGATGGTCATTTTTGACGTGGTACAGTAACATAACAAGAAGGTCTGTGTCCTCTCCTACAACTGCAACTTTGTTTTCTTTGGCAGCCCCCAGGGATTGCTTGATTATGAGGCAATCAGCATCATCATGAGCATGAATCGTTTCAATCGTTGGAATTGTGTTGTTGTCACTGATGTCAGACCTATACAGGTCTTGTGTCCGCCTCTACGTGACCATTTTTCTCCTTTCAGGCAGAACAGGCGTTGGGCTGCTGGACTGTATGCAGAATCTACAGTCCGAAGTCTTCGTTTTATGCTTTTTTTGAGGAGACTGATCATTTTGCCTGCTACGCAGAAACTGTGTAATAGCGTTTATATTGGTGTATTCACGCCGACATTTAGCATGAACAAAACTGCCAGTTGAAGCAACAATATCATCACCTCGCTGAGCGCTTGCCTTGTTGATCCCAGCACACCCTTTGTGTGTTAGAATTACTTTCCTGTCCTGGCTGCAAAATCCCAGCTTGCAAATGATGCAGCAATCCTTTTCTGGACTCTGAAATTCAGAATTAAAATGGCTTTGAGAAAGCTTTCATTATTGTTAGCCTATTGTTACTGTCATTATCACGTTCTTGTTGTTGTTGTTGTTATTACTATTACGTAATCATTATACAAATATTATTTGGGCGATATTATTATTATTGTTATTATCATTTTTTTTATGTTATTATTATTTTATTATTATTGTTATCAATCAGGTTTTGTTTCAATTTTCCGTTTGACTTTGCCCAATTCACACATTCCATGAAAATTGGAGTTCATAAAACGTTCAAATAAGCCACAACAATTACCACGCAACCACAAGTACAAGGCATGTGTCTGCAATAGAGTGTAGTTCGCAGATACAGTCATTATTCCCTTTATTCCACGACTTATTGTTGTACCGAATCTACTGCTGCGTGCTATCAGTTAAGCCACTTCACTTACTCGAGCAGGCGAACACGTGTTTACGTGTCAGCTTCGGCGGAATGCCAGTCTAGTTTGGCCTGTAGTGTCAAAAGTTATTGAGTAGTATCATAGTGGTAAACTTAAAATCATACACAGACATACAAAACAAAGTTAACTTATCAATAAGAAATTGGTACACTACCCGTGAATATGAACATGAGGGGCTCTGGTAATTGTTTGAATCAGCGCAGTCAGTGTCCGCCATCATCGCGCGCCTGCGGGCAGCGTTGGAATTTCCTGCCGTTTTCTGCTCAGCGCGTTCATTCAGCTTTCCGTCCACGGACATTAAAAAAATTCTCATTCTCACGGTTCGTCTTACACTTTCGGATTAATTACGTTAAAACGGAACCATCTTTTACTTAGATTTTTCTGTGCACGAATAACATGATCGTTTCAGTTGATTAACGCTCTTGAATGATTTGTTGCAATTTGTTTGACGTCATGTATTTATTTGACTGGACTATGAGTGAGAGGGTACTTCACTTGAACTTGCCTAAAATTTCATAAGCCTTTTTTTGTGTGTGTGTGTGTGTGTGCTAAAATGCAAAACAAAATCACATGGTTTCGTTCAGTTATCATATAGCAAAGAGATGTAAGTGAAAACATTTTCATCCAGATGCCTTTTAGACTTTTGATGCTTTGAAAAATTAAACCACAATTTGATTGTTGACATGAACAGACTGGGTTCTCTTCATTTCGACTGACATGCGGAAAACCAGTCTACCAAAGTGTGAAAAAACTTGACGTGATTATGAAAAATGTTAATTGTTTTTGCAGCGTATTGAAATTCTTTGTTATGATATCATACACACCTCTGGACGTAGGATTGCTTTGATAAAACTAAAAACAGTATTCCATTGTTTTTTGTTGTTTTTGGTTTTTTTTTTAACGTGACTCTGTGTTTGAATATAAAGCACAGACTCAGTTTAGGTCCAAAGACTGTAGAACTTGAACATGCTGTGAACTGTTATCTTCAGTAAGGTCAAATTTGATAAAGATGACTTGTATAGTTTTGGAGTAAATCCACTTTGAGTACATCAGTTCTGTCGCCCGAGCATTGCTCAGGCGTAGGTCTGTGGCAGGTCTGTGGCGCTGTTCAGTGACGCCAGAGCATTGCTGGGGCACAGGGGCGAATGAGGTGGGGAGAAGGAATTGCTACAGTCGTCTGTCTTGGGAAAATTTGCTGCTACTGGATGTTCTCTCAATGCTCGTTGACATTCAGGAGCAGACCTTGCTGGCAGACGTGTAATATGATCAGTGTTAAGTGTCAATCTGGCAGGATCTGGGACAAGAGTTGTTGTGTGAAGAGCAGACCAGTTCAGTGCTGGCTTCTTGTTGCCAGCTGAACTAGAAGGAGAATCATATCTATGAAGCATTAATGGTGTGCCCTTGGTCTTTCAGTGAGCTTGTCTGGCTTGTTCTGTCGAATGCTTTATATCGCTGGCTTTTTGTTCATTGAAAGTAA
>CM031602.1:63559176-63644176 GCA_018398815.1 Conus ventricosus
CACACACACACACACACACACACACACACACACACACAGAAAAAGACAACTGCACAAATTAACAGCATGTATGTTGTATGACTCAGGAGCAAGACTTGTGTATATGGATGAGATGAAGACGACATGCTTTGCAAGCAGCCAAATGTTTTGGGCAATGTCCAGTACAAAAATGTTGGAGTTATTTAAAACACCTTTCGTTCCTTTTGTGCACCTCAACCCCCTCCCTCCTCCGTTGGCTTGTTTACAGTTGAAGAAGACCTCGCTGTCTTTGTAAGCATGCTGAATTACATCTGTGCGCATTAGAAACAAGTGCTGCTTGCAAAAAGGTGAACATCTGTGCAAGCACACGGGCACATATTTGCCCCTTCTATTTCCACCCTGTGTATGCACACTTGCATAAACATTCTGGCACAAACTTGCATACACCACGCATATGCCAGTGCACAAACACCACAAAAACATACCTCCACTTCCATACATGTACGCACATGCATGCATCATGCAAGTGCACCTGCATACACGCGCACACACACACCACACACACACACACACACACACACACACACACACACACACACACACGCGCGCAGTCATGCAGGTACACACAGATTCAGTATCTGCATAAAATGGCTGTTATGTTAAGAGAGGGTGCAGGAAATGCTGGGGGGGGGGGGGGGGGGGGGGGGGGGGGGGGGGGGGCGGGATTGTCCTGCCATCAAAGCTCAAATGCTCAAAAATGGACGCTCAACCATCGAAATCCGATAACATTAGAGAAATAGTTAATGACCTTGATCTTAAGTTGTTTGCATTCTAGTTCTGTTGGTATTTTTCTTTGATAGTTGTTGGTAATGTTCAGATTATTTGTGTTTGTAGAATCCAAAACTTAAGTATGGCATTGATGTTACATTTACTCAAAAACACTCAACACTTTATAGAATCTCTCACACGCATTTTTGTTGTTGTTGTCTAATGTCACTTGAGGGTGAAGAGTTGTTAAATTAAAGTACTACTACTACACACGCATGCACACACACAGACACACACTCACACACACAGACACACACACGCTCATTGAAATCCCCACAAGTTCAAAACCCCAC
Organism: Conus ventricosus; assembly: GCA_018398815.1. Taxonomy (NCBI): domain Eukaryota; kingdom Metazoa; phylum Mollusca; class Gastropoda; order Neogastropoda; family Conidae; genus Conus; species Conus ventricosus. Next base: position 63,560,277 of record CM031602.1, read on the forward strand.
AAAATCCCGGACTTCTAAACCTGTTTTAAACCTATGGGTTTTTATCTTTGTTGTCATTCTTCTTAATAGAAAGCAAACATCATGTTCAATTTAAAAACTGAAACACTTTGTCAGCGGGAAATAGGACATGCTGTATGACATGTTTTTCTTTTCTTTTTGTTTGTGTTTTTAACAGGTGCATTTTTTCCACACAAAAAATCTCCTTGTACAACATTAATTTGTTATGATGTGAATGACATACTTAGAAGGTTTAGAGCACTTTGAACATTTCTGGCACTAAAAATATTACCAGATCTATGGGGGGGGGGGGGGGATAATTGGTTCCTGGGAAAATGAGTAAAAAAAACAACAACAACAACAACAACAGAGAAAACAACCAGTTCCACATGCCATGTTTACTGACAACTTGTGAACCCACTATGCCAGTTAAGCAAGTGCACACACACACATACATACACACACACACACACACACACACACACACACACACACACACACACACACACACACACACACACACACACACACACACACACACACGCACACACACACACACACACACACACAATTTTTCCCTCTCTCTCTTCAGATCCGCTAAATAGTCGTCATAATTCTTCTCTCTCTCTCTCCCCTCTCTCTCTCTCTCTCTCTCCTCTCTCTCTCTCTTCCCTCAGGCCTCCCCCCCCCCCCCCCCCCCCCCACCAAAAAAAAAGACCTTCCCCCAATAAGAAAAAAACAACAGCAAACAAACCATGAGCTGGAGAAGCCTCTATTCCCCATTCTAACAGGTTCCAAGCCAGCTTTTATTGGAAGAGAAGTTTCATCAGTCAGGCTTGGGTCGGTGTAGTCCAGTGCCCTAATTATTACCTCCATCGCAGACATTGTCACTTGGCCGGACTGCTTCACCTAACAGTAACATCATCATGAAATACGCAAGTTTCTGACACAGGCATGTCACGGACAGGATCAGTATTGCGGGTTTCTTACTTGTTTCCTGTGAGTTTGGCTGGATAGGTGGTGTAGCATCTGGGCTTCAGCACTTTTGAGTCGCTTCGCATTGAACTGGGTTTGAGTTGGTCAGAGTTTCAGATGGGTTTTTTTGTTTTGTTTTGTTTTGTATGTGTTTGGCTGGCAGTTCATGTATAAAATTTTTCTGAATCATCCAAAGATCTCTTTCAGTTATTCCTGGTGATGCTGCCAGAGATCGTTTGTATATCATGAAATATACCTTGTCCTTCAAACGTTTGTTTATTCCACATTTATTTCCAAGAGTGGAAGTGGGACAGGTAGTCAGGCAGTGGGAGCAAGGGGGGAAAGGTGACAGAACAGAATGTGTACAGGGAATCTTTCCTGAAGAGGAAGAACAACAGAAAGCCGTGGATCAGAGTCGCTCACTCACTCGCACACATGGAGATTCAGACAGATGACTGATGTCACCACTGGTACATGCACTGCCCACATGATTTTTTCCTGTTGGTGACTGAACGTTCTGGATGTGTTTCAGAGACTGCAACATCAGGTCTGCCAGCGAGTCGTGAGCCCCCCATGCCGCCAGAGATCCCCCAGCGGGTAACCATTCATCCCAGCAGGTTATTCCGGAGGTGGGAGGGCAGTGCTCCCTCCGTCAAGTCCAGCAGTCTGTCGCTGTCAGCCAACCCCAGTCCACTCCCAGGACCCAGAGCTCTCGTGCTCTTGGAGGACATCTGCCGAAATCCTGATGTGAACATCGCCAACATGTCAAGAGGCAGTTGGCAAAAGGAGTTGCCGGGAAACTCCAACGACAAGTCTCCTGCCAAGGGGACGAGTCCGAGGACCCCAAAGATGGCCCTGCTGCTGCGAGGAAGAGCAGCTCCCAGAGCGAGGGGATGGAAACGGGGGACAGAACAGTGTCCTCCACCAACCTCCACCAGCAAAAACAACTTTGAGAAGTTCATGACTGGACGCAGGTCTCCGCGCAAACGTAGCAACAGCCCTCGATGCCAGAAGTCGGGTTCGGCGCAAGACGAGAGCTCCGATGCCCAGAGTGGCAACGAGGAAAAGCAGCAGATGAGTATAGCCACGGCAGTCAAGGCGCTTCGAGGGTTGTCTGAGAAAGTGCCAGAAACGTCGGGTAAATCACGCACGTCTAGAAAGATAAAGCAACTGCCAAAGATAGTGCCAAGAATTCCAGAAACGCAAGTCCTAGTTCCTCTACCTCTCCCAAGTGTCAGAATTCCACTTCCCCTAAAAGACAGTCACCGCGAAGACCTTTCGGACAAGATGAGCCCCCCTTGCGTGGCCTCAGTTCAGAGGTCACCCAGGTCCAGGAAGTCCCCATCTTCCTGCACTGGGTCCGATAGCGGTGAGTCCCCCTCCACCCGTAGGTCTGTGCGATCCCCTCGGTCCCCGCGTAGAGGAGGAGAGCCGGTCCACCCCTGGTATCAGCTCCCCAGACAGTTCCTGGAACAGTCTGGAATCTGAAAGTTCTCCCCAGAGACAGAGAGAAGAAAACGAGGGGAGAAAGATCCACAGCAGCAGGTCAGAGACACTCGGTGCAAGCCTCTTCGGAGGAACACACTATTCATATACTGTCGAGCACCAGCCGAGGGTCAAAGGTGATACAGGTGGAGCATCAACGATCGCCAGTGTGTGCCGTTAGGAAACTGTTTGTGAACACTCAGTCGGGTGATCCTGCCTCAGGGAAAAGAACAACATCTCCCAGTAAACATCAAAGTGCAACAGTAGTCATTCTGACTGTGGAAAAGAGGAGAGTGAAAAACAGACTCACAAGACCAGTGCATCTGAAGCTCCTCTTTCTTCTTCTTCGTCTTCAGCTCCTTCACTTCGTTGTGCCAGCTCTGGCACTGGTTTAAAAAAGTCTGGGAAGTCTGGCCCAGACGAGTCCCTTCTGTGTGCCATGTTGGTCGGGGGTAGTGAGGTGACGCAGAGCTATGAGAAGAGCCGTGAGCAGAAGATAAGTCACGGAAACAAAGCCATGTCAGAGTGCAGTGACAGCATGGACTGGAAGCCTTCAGACAGCAACAGTTTTCTGGGTCTGAACGACTCTTTCTTTGACGATGATGCAACAGGAGACGTACCAGAAGAGAAACCCTACGAACTGCCGGTGCTGAGCCGCCTACCCCCTCTCAAAAAACCGGACCTGTCTGTGCTAGAAGTGATCTCGACGGAGACGTGCCCCTCAGGCTCCTGTTGCCAAGCCCTACCTCCCGGTCATCGGAACAGAACCTCACATCTGTTGCAGCTGATCTCCAAGGTGACTGAACGCCTCCCTGCCGACAGCAAAGCCTGCCAGTCTGTGATCAGCGACGCCCAGAAGGTGCTGTCTGTGGAAAATGAGGATGGCAGCAGCACCCCCCAGTGCAGCCAGGCAGAGGACGGGGAGGAGAAGGATCAGCCGAGAGCTCAGGTCACTGACGGGGATAAAGCCGGTGATCAGACCGTCAGCTCCAGCAGTGCCAAGCCTGGTAGTTCTGCAGGCACACCCTTACCCAAAGACAAGCAGACAGAGGACGTGGTTCAGTCCTCAGATGTGGGTACTGATGTGTTAAGTGAGGGGTGTGGGAGCTCTGGAGACTTGACCTCTGAGGACAGAGTGCAGCCCATGGAGGTGCAGGTCCCGGACAGCCCCAGCAGTCTAGGAGAACTGGACACCACCCAGATCACCAAGGCTGCCACGCAGGCTGTGCAGAACCATGTGGTCAAGGACTGTGACGCAGCATCAAGAAATTCCACCTTGGATGTTCAAGCCCAGGGCTCTTCCCAGGCCACAGCGAAGTCCCAGTCAGGCACACCTGGGGCTTCCTGGCTGTCATCAACGGGAGGCCTGGGAATAGCCTCGGAGTCTGAAGACAGCAGACCAGGTCCCAGCGGTCGAGCTTCCAGCTCTCAGTCACAGTCAGGGTCCTTCTTCAGTCGTATTGCCAGGGGCAGCCCATCGCGGCAACGCTGGAAGCCCAAAGTTGAATCCCTGGCTAACTCGGGGCGTCCTGTCTGGAGTAAGTGGCATACAATCATGTCTCCCCAGCCCATTAGTGTGCTGGGTCGAGTAGAAAAATCCTTGACATCCAGATTATCTGCTTTCACCAGCAAAGACTTGGATGCCTACTTGAGTGATTCCTCCAACAGGTTTATGGTGCCAGCTTGCAAAGAGTCTCGACTGGCCCAGTTTCTGATGGAAGAGGGCCACGTGAAAGACTATGACCAGCTTCAGAGACAGATCAGCAGGGAGGAGGAGATGAGCAAACATGGGGAGGAGGATGGAGGGAAGAGTGAGGAGGATGAGGACGGAGAGGATGACAGAGACTCAGAAGCTGCCAGGAAACTTGACCCTGACTTTGACGAGGTGGAGGGGTTGGTGTTTGTGTCTTTCCCTTCTGAAATGGCGGTGAAGGCCCATCTCACACTGGAGAAGAGCCGGCAGTGGGAAGGAGGCCCCACAGCCTACCTCAACATGGCCAAATTCCACGCCTTCGAGGAGAGCCGCAGGAAAAAGGGTAAGATCCGAAGGGAGAGCCAAGGCCTGCGAGGGCAGCACATGAAGTGGCGCCGATACCAGCGCCTGTATCGGAAGGAGCTCCGGACCCTGTATGAGGAGAACAACAAGGACGCTCCTTGGCCGCTATCCAAGATCCCTGAAAAGACCTCGGACATTCAGAAAATCAAGAACTGGAAAAACAGGTTCGCTGACATGCGGTCGGAAGACATGGAAGCTATGGAGCTCTTAGGAGAGGATGAAGAGAGGATCAAACGAAAGAGGAAAACTTATGTGTTCTCGTCCAAAAAGAAGAAGGTGAAACGAATGCAGGGCTGCCAGGACACCTTTGTGGGGAAGAAGGAACAGGTTGAGGATGCCCAGGACGACAGTGACAGTAACAAGGACCAAGGAGAGGAGGACGAGGGCTACGGGGTCCCCATCCCCATCGACGAGGATCAGTACATGAAAGAAGTGAACAGCTCCATTGAAGAACTGCGCTTGAAAGAAAAGGGCCTCAAACAGTGCAAAGGCATTTTCGCACGCTTCAGGATGGGCCCTGAAGACCGCCACATCTTCAAGAAGCTGGGCGGGTGGAACACTCGTTTCAGACGATTCCGTCGGATGCCCAAAGAGCTGAAAGAAGGAGAATGTCCGACTAGGCTTCCGAGAAAAAAGACGCCCAGAAAGGACCCCAACAGACAGCGCTTTGAGCTGAAGTTCCTGAATGTGAGTTTGGCCATGAATGCTGTGATGGCCCTGCGCACTGAGGCTGGTACAGAGGGCTGGAACCGACCTGCCAGGGACGCTGGTCTGGGCAGCACCGTGAAGACTGAGGAAGGGGACTTTGTGGACCTGACCCTTGGGAGTCGCCCTCGGATCTCAGCAGCAAGAAGCTTCACTGTGATAAACCAGGTGAGACACTTTCATGATTTGATTGGTTGTGTGTGTGTTTGAACTTTACATCAATGATCATGTGTTTTACTTTTAGTAGGAGAGAGGGTTGAGATGGGGAGGGAGATGTAGGGGGTGGGTCATGTATGAGGCTGTATGATTTGTTACTGTGTCGACATGGTCGGTAATTGTATTGTTGGTGCCTAGATCTCCGGATGATTTCTTCCCTTCCACAGTTGTTGGTCCATGTTAAGCACCAGTTCATGAGTTGTGATGACCATTTTGAAAGGAGGGTAGAATGGTGTGGTGAAGAAGAGAAAGTGAAAAGGGAATAAAGTGCCATTGGTCTACACTAAGAGGGCATGTGTCTGTATTCTAAATGACCAGTGACAGAGGGCTTGTGTCTGTATTTTAGATGATCAGTGACAGAGGGCATGTGTCTGTATTTTAGATGATAGTGACAGAGGCATGTGTCTGTATTTTAGATGATAGTGACAGAGGGCATGTGTCTGTATTTTAGATGATAGTGACAGAGGGCATGTGTCTGTATTTTAGATGATCAGTGAAGGAGGGCATGTGTCTGTATGTTAGATGATCAGTAACAGAGGGCATGTATCTGTAGTCTAAATGATCAGTGACAGAGGGCATGTGTCTGTATGTTAGATAATCAGTGACAGAGGGCATGTGTCTGTAGTCTAAATGATCAGTGACAGAGGGCATGTGTCTGTATGTTAGATGATCAGTGACAGAGGGCATGTGTCTGTAGTCTAAATGATCAGTGACAGAGGGCATGTGTCTGTAGTCTAAATGATCAGTGACAGAGGGCATGTGTCTGTAGTCTAAATGATCAGTGACAGAGGGCATGTGTCTGTAGTCTAGATGATCAGTGACAGAGGGCATGTGTCTGTAAATTCTAAATGATCATGACAGAGGGCATGTGTCAGTATTTTAGATGATCAGTGAAGGAGGCATGTGTCAGTATTTTAGATGATCAGTGAAGGAGGGCATGTGTCTGTATTTTAGATGATCAGTGAAGGAGGGCATGTGTCTGTATTTTAGATGATCAGTGACAGAGGCCATGTGTCAGTATTTTAGATGATCAGTGAAGGAGGGCATGTGTCTGTATTTTAGATGATCAGTGACAGAGGCATGTGTCTGTATTTTAGATGATCATTGACAGAGGGCATGTGTCTGTATTTTAAATGAAGTGACAGAGGCATGTGTCTGTATTTTAAATGATCAGTGACAGAGGGCATGTGTCTGTATTCTAAATGATCAGTGACAGAGGGCATGTGTCTGTATTTTAAATGATCAGTGACAGAGGCATGTGTCTGTATTGTAAATGACCAGTGACAGAGGGCATGTGTCTGTATTGTAAAATTAAATGGTCAATGACAGAGGGCATGTGTCTAGATTTGAAATGAAAAGTGACATAGGGCATGTGTCTGTATTTTAAAATTAAATGACCAGTGACAGAGGGCATGTGTCTGTATTGTAAATGACCAGTGACAGAGGGCATGTGTCTGTATTTGAAATGACCAGTGACAGATGACATATGTCTGTATTTGAAATGAAAAGTGACAGAGGGCATATGTCTGTATTTGAAATGAAAAGTGAGAGGGCATGTGTCTGTATTTTATAATTAAATGATCATTGTCAGAGGGCATGTGTCTGTATTTGAAATGACCCGTGACAGAGGGCACGTGTATGTCACTCTCTCCCTCTTTCACTCTCTCCCTCTCTCCCCCTCTCACTCTCTCTCCCTCTCTCTCACTCTGTCATAGTGTCTCTGTCTTGCCACACCCACTAAATACAAACTGGCTGACCCAGCTGTTTCTCTCTCTCCCTCTCTCTCGCTCTCCCTCTCCCCCTCTCTCCCCCTCTCTCTCTCCTTCTCTCCCTCACTCTCTCTCCCTCTCTCACTCTCTTTGTCATAGCGTCTGTCTTGCCAAACCCACTAAGTACAAACTGGCTGACTCTGCTGTTTCTCTCTCTCTTGCTCTCTGTCTCTGTCTCTCTCTCTCTCTCTCCCCTCTCTCTCTCTCTCTCTCTCTCTCTCTCTCTCTCTCTCCGCCTTCTCTCTCTCTCTCACTCTCTCCTCCTCTCTCACAGTCACACTGTCTTTGCCAAAGTGTCTCTGTCTTGCCACACCCACTAAGTACAAACTGGCTGACTTGGCTCTCTCTCTCCTCTCTCTCTCTCTCTCTCTCTCTCTCTCTCTCTCTCTCTGTGTCTTCTCTCTCTCTCTCTCTGTCTCCTCTCTCTCTCTCCCTCTCTCTCTCCTCTCTCTCTCCTCTCTCCTCTCTCTCTCTCTCTCCTCTCTCTCCTCTCTCTCTCTCTCCTCTCTCCTCTCTCTCTCTCTCTCCTCTCTCTCTCTCTCTCTCTCCCTCTCTGACTCCCTCTCTCTCTCCCCCTCTCTCTCTCTCCTCTCTCCCACTCTCTCCTCTCTCTCACTCTCTTTGTCATAGTGTCTCTGTCTTGCCACACCCGCTAAGTACAAAGTGGCTGACTCGGCTGTCTCTCCTCTCTTCCTCTCTCTCTCTCTCCTCTCTCTCTCTCTCTCTCTCTCTCTCTCTCTCTCTTTCTCTCTCTCTCTTTCTCTCTCTCTCTCTCTCTCCCTCTCACTCTCTCCCTCTCTCTCTCCTCTCACTCTCCTCTCACTCTCTCCCTCTCTCTCACTCTGTTTGTCATAGTGTCTCTGTCTTGCCACACCCACTAAATACAAACTGGCTGACTCAGCTGTTTCTCTCTCTCATCTCTCTCTCTCTCTCTCTCTCTCTCTCTCTTCTCTCTCTCTCTCTTTCTCCTCTCTCTCTCCCTCTTTCTCTCACTCTCTCACTCTCTCTCCCTCTTGCTGTCTGTCTCTCCCTCTCTCTCCCTCTCTCTCCTCTCTCTCTCTCTCCTCTCTCTCTCTCTCTCATCTCTTCTCTCTCTCTCTCCCTCTCTCTCCCTCTCTCTCCCTCTCTCTCTCTCTCTCTCTCTCTCTCTCTCTCTCTCTCTCTCTCTCTCACTCACTCTCTTTGTCATAGTGTCTCTTGTCTTGCCACACCCACTAAATACAAACTGGCTGACTTTGCTGTTTCTCTCTCTCTCCTCTCTCTCTCACTCTCTCTCTCTCCTCTCTCTCTCACTCTCTCACTCTACTCCCCCCATCTCTCTCTCCATCTCTCTCTCTCTCATTGTCTTTCCCATAGTCTAGTGTCTCAGTCTTGCCACACCCACTAAACTGTACTAAACTGGCTGACTGTGCAGTCAACAGGTGTATTGCAATTGGCTTACCCCCCCCCCCCCCCCCCCCCCCCCCCTTCAGACATCCATCCTTCCCCTCCCAGCTTTCACCTCAACTAGTTCTTGCCCTCTTTCTGTCTTCCCCTAACAATTAGGTCTTCAGCATCTTCCCTCCCCCTCTCCCACTCCCTCCAACACAGCTGTTGGCCTCCCAACTTTCACTTCAGTTTCAGCCATCTCTCTGTCTGTCTGTCTGTGTCACTGTGTTTCTCTCTCTCTCTCCTCTCTCTCCTCTCTCTCTCTCTCTCTCTCTCCTCCTCTCCTCTCTCTCTCTCTCTCTCTCTCTCTGAGACGGCTCTGTCTCACTGCGTCTTTCTTTCTCTCTGTCTCTATCTCAGTGGCTGTCTGTCTCTCTGTTGCTGTTTCTCTGTCTTTTCTCTCTCTCCTCTGTCTCTCTCTCTCTCTCCTCTCTCTCTCTCTCTCTCTCTCTCTCTCTCTCTCTCTGAGGGTGTCTCTGTCACTGTCTCTCTGTGTCTCTGTCCCTCTGTGTCTTTCTTTCTGTCTCCCTCTGTCTTTGTCAGTCTCTCTCTCTGTCTCTCTCTCTCTCTCTCTCTCTCTCTCTCTCTCTCTCTCTCTCTCTCTCTCTCTCAGTCTGTCTGTCTCATTGTCTACCTGTCTGTCTGTCTGTCTCTCTCGCTCTGGCTGTCTTACCAGTCTCACTATTATACCAAGTGAGAAGGATCAAAGTTAGTTTGATGTGTAAAGTATTGCAACCTTGGCCTGTGTCGTCTCATGCTGGCTCATTGCTGGCTTTTCGCATGCACATAGTGTCATAGGAATGGTCCTGTGTTCGCACCACTTTCATCCCTGGTAGTATAGAGCCTCCACTGGTTAAGTAAGGCTAATTAGTCTAATTTGGAGAGTGTTCATGCTGCGAAAATACACCCCTGAAAATGGAGTTGGGTCCCAAAGATCACGTGCAGTTAATTGCCTGCCGCCTGATGTTCTTTGCCATTGGAGGTCAGCTTGTTTAAATACTCTTTAAGTGTTGAGGTGAAGGTTACCCAAATTCAGCGCATTTGAACTAGAAGCTCAGTGGTAGAGGGCATGTGGTGTTTTGGATGTTAAACTGTTGTTTAAACCCTATTCATTGCTCCATTAAAAAAATGTAGGAAATACTACCAGCAAATACCAAATACTTTTTTTTTCTAGACTGCCTGCGAATGTTGTGATGGATTAGGTGGTGCTTGCGTTTCTACCACAGTCGTTGTGACAGTGCATTAAATGTCTTCTTTTTTTTCTCTCTCTCTCTCTCTCTCTCGTAACGCTGGGTAACAGGATGTCGCTATGGCTGCATCTGCCACCTCTGTCTGCCGTCAGTGGACATCGAGGACACTGACCAGACACAGACACCGGTGCCGTCCCGGGGCATCTGCGACAAAGAGTATTGCCGTCTGGGCTGCATCTGTGACAGTCTGGAGAAGTGCGGGAAGACGGGCTCCTCACAGACTGCCCATTTGCTGCCGGATGCAGGGCTGGCGGCGCAGAACGCGTCCGGCGGCTGCTCCAAGCCAGGTTGCGCTGAGAAGTGTGTGTGTCTGCCTGCAGTGAAAGGTGGGTAGAGCAGTCACTGACGTGCATTGCATCATGAGATATGACATTAACCCTCTTTGTCCTGACGTTCAGTGCATGAAAGTTGAAACGCTCTCAAAATCCTATGGAAAGGGAAGCAACTCCGTAACAACGATAGGGTAGCATCACACAAGAAATTTTTTTTTAATATACCCAAGCAATATTTTACTTCTTTTTTATTTTATGTGTGTTATTGAGATGTTTGTTTACTTCTTTTTTATTTTATGTGTGTATTGAGATGTTTGTTTAAATACTTTAAAACAATTATTTCAGTATTGTGGAGATACATGACTTCAAAAAAAAAAAATTGACTTAAAAATCAGTCATGCGCTGGTTATTATTGACAGGTGACACATCAATGTTGTCAAAGTCGATATCTAGGTCACTCTCATTACCCTTCACCTCATGCAAATCTGTGATGTCGAAGCCTTCAAAAACCGAGTCTTCATCGCTGTCCTCGTTCAACATTCGCCATAAGTACTCCGCCTCCATGTTGAAATCTTGCTTGCTCACTAGGTCAACTTGAAAAATTCTTAATTCACAAAACACACTGTTTGGTGCTATGAAATGGAGTAAAACGGAAGTACAATGTGTACTGAAAGCAAGGCTAAAGCGGTCATGTGACTGCCATGTGATATAAACAAAATGGATGCGCCCAGAGTGACCACGTGGAATCCGAAAGCTCCCATACGTTCACCAACTTCAAACTTTTTTTTTCTTGAATGCTATGGAACGTTCACCGCAAAAGAGGGTTAATAGTTCCTGCTTTTCCATCAAGACTTTGACACTGTGCATTGGAGTACAGGAAATATATGATTGATTGTTAAAAAAATAAGATGCTTGTGTTAAAAAATAAGATGCTTGTCCCTCTTACAAAGCTCCAGGTGTCATTACACAATGAAAACACTTTTCAGTGCGTTAAAAGTCACAAATACAAAATATCTAGCATGGAGAAAATGTACAGACTTTTTTTTCTCAGGAAAATCATGTCAAACCTCTTCTTCCTTCTCATGCACAAGCATTGGAATTTGAGTAGGGCAACGGGTCATAATTCTTTCAAATCACTTCTACACTGTGACTTTTCAGTGATATAGATAAACTTAGGACAGTGTTCACCAGGTGCTAATTTATTTTGAATGATGGACACTTAGATGATATTAGAAATAATCTCCCAAAAATGTTATATATCAATTTTTGCAATGATATTGAGGATAAACTTCAGTTCGAAAATGTGATGTCTCTTTTTTTGCATAATTTGATACCAAAGCCAAAATCCATTTTCTGATAATAGAAAGTGAAGGTCGTCTTCAGCGTTGTTGATGTTTTTAACTGTTGTGTTATTTTATTTGGGAGGAAATGCTGGAGGATCTTTCAGGAAAAAGTGTTACTTTGTAATTGTAGCCATACAGTCTGGAAATCCTGTTCTAGTAATGCTTTTGTGAGTGTGTGTGTTACATTTTCAATTTCGTTGACTCACACTTAGTACATTTGTTGTTTTTTTCTGTCCATTTTTTTTTTTCTGCTTTTCGTTCCACCACCCATCCCCCCCCCCCCCTTTGTGGGGATGCAGGGGCTAGGGGAAGAGGGGAGTGTAGTGGTGGGTGGTCCTTTAGTTTTAATTGTATTGCATCTTGGAAATTTTGTGCTTGTTCGCTCTCTCATTAGGATTTTTTTTTTTTGGGGGGGGGGGGGGGGGGGGGGGGGGGGGGGGGGGGGGGGGGGGGGACAGACCTTATTTTTGTTCGGTCATCAGCTGTTCACAGTTCATGTACCCCTTTTTTTTATTTTATACTTAAGTCTTTACAGGGTTTTCTCTTGTTGCAGTTTACGAAACGCTTTTGTTCGTATGGAACTGTGGTATTGAAAGTAAGGAGGATATCACCTTGAGGAGGGGCACTAGTTTCCACTGTGTATGCTAAAGTTCATGTTGTGCTGGTGCAGTTAAGAAGGGAGAAAACATACCCCTACAGAGGGCACTGGCTGTCCTGTCTGTACTAGCTTTCATAGCTGTTAAGATGTGACAAGATAACCACTAAACCAGGCAGTAGTTTGTCCTGTCTGTACTAGTTTTCTAGCTGTTAAGATGTGACAAAATAACCACTAAACCAGGCAGTAGTTTGTTCAGTCTGTGCTGGTTTTCTTGTTGTGACCTGGCAGTTAAGATGTGACAAAATAACCACTAAACCAGGCAGTAGTTTGTTCAGTCTGTGCTAGTTTTCTTGTTGTGATCAGGCAGTTAAGATGTGACAAAATGTCCACTAAACCAGGCAGTAGTTTGTCCTGTCGGTGCTGGTTTTCCTGTTGTAACCTGGCCATTAAGCTGTGTGACTGTAACCACTAGAAAGGAATAACTATATAAATTGAGGGTGAGATGGTAAAGACTGAAACAAAGGGGGGGGGGGGGGGGGGGGGGGGGGGGGGGGGGGGGGGGGGGGGGGGGGGGTCAGAAGGAAACAAAAGCAATGCACACTGTTTCGACTCTTACTAGTCTTAGAGTCTTTTTCAAGTGACATAAAACAGAAGTGAAACAACTTCTGTTTTATGTCACTTGAAAAAGACTCTAAGAGTTGAAACATTGTGCATTGTTTTTGTTTCTTTTTGACCCCCAGTTGTTCCCAAAAAGACCCAGTCAAGTGTTACCAATGTTCACTAGAAAGGACACACACAGGCTGTCAGCTGTGCATTGGTTTTCATGTAGTACTCTGACAATTAAGCAGTAACAAAATAACCACTAGTCTAGAGAGTGGAATAGGTACGTCTGTGGCAACTAAGCAGTGAGAATATAACCACTAGAATGGATACTATACTGCTCTGGCCACTAAGCAGTTACAGTATAACCACTAGAAAGGATGCTACTCTTGCCACTAAGCAATGAGAATATTTATAACCACTAGAATGGTTGCCATCACTGTGCTAGTTTTCAGATGTTGTAGTCTGGCGGTGAAGCAGTGAGAAGATGAATCACTTCAGGGGGTACTAGGTCAACAGTGAGAAGATGAATCACTACAGCGGGTACCAGGTAAACAGTGAGAAGATGAATCACTACAGTGGGTACTAGGTAAACAGTGAGAAGATGAATCACTACAGCGGGTACTAGGTCAACAGTGAGAAGATGAATCACTACAGCAGGTACTAGGTCAACAGTGAGAAGATGAATCACTACAGCGGGTACTGGGTCAACAGTGAGAAGATGAATCACTACAGCGGGTACCAGGTAAACAGTGAGAAGATGAATCACTACAGCGGGTACTAGGTCAACAGTGAGAAGATGAATCACTACAGCGGGTACTAGGTCAACAGTGAGAAGATGAATCACTACAGCGGGGTACTAGGTAAACAGTGAGAGATGAATCACTACAGCGAGAACTAGGTAAACAGTGAGAAGATGAATCACTACAACGGGTACTAGGTCAACAGTGAGAAGATGAATCACTACAGCGGGTACCAGGTAAACGGTGAGAAGATGAATCACTACAGCGGGTACTAGGTCAACAGTGAGAAGATGAATCACTACAGCGGGGTACCAGGTAAACAGTGAGAAGATGAATCACTACAGCGGGCACTAGGTCAACAGTGAGAAGATGAATCACTACAGCGGGTACCAGGTAAACAGTGAGAAGATGAATCACTACAGCGGGTACTAGGTCAACAGTGAGAAGATGAACCACTACAGCGGGTACCAGGTAAACATTGAGAAGATGAATCACTACAGCGGGTACTAGGTCAACAGTGAGAAGATGAATCAATACAGCGGGTACCAGGTAAACAGTGAGAAGATGAATCACTACAACGGGTACTAGGTCAACAGTGAGAAGATGAATCACTACAGCGAGAACTAGGTCAACAGTGAGAAGATGAATCACTACAGCGGGTACTAGGTAAACAGTGAGAGATGAATCACTACAGCGGGAACTAGGTCAACAGTGAGAAGATGAATCACTACAGCGGGTACTAGGTCAACAGTGAGAAGATGAATCACTACAGTGGGTACCAGGTAAACAGTGAGAAGATGAATCACTACAGCGGGTACTAGGTCAACAGTGAGAAGATGAATCAATACAGCGGGTACCAGGTAAACAGTGAGAAGATGAATCACTACAACGGGTACTAGGTAAACAGTGAGAGATGAATCACTGCAGCGGGTACTAGGTCAACAGTGAGAGATGAATCACTGCAGCAGGTACTAGGTAAATAGTGAGAGATGAATCGCTACAGCAGGTACTAGGTAAACTGAAGATGAATCACTACAGCGGGTACCAGGTAAACAGTGAGAAGATGAATCACTACAGCGGGTACTAGGTAAACTGAAGATGAATCACTACAGCGGGTACTAGGTAAACTGAAGATGAATCACTACAGCGGGTACCAGGTAAACAGTGAGAAGATTAATCACTACAGCGGGTACTAGGTAAACAGTGAGAAGATGAATCACTACAGCGGGTACCAGGTATTCACTCTGCAGTATGTCCAGCCACCTGACACTTTTAGGCTTTTTTTTTTTTTTTTTTTTTGCATTACGATGATTTTTCTTGAAAGTTTGTTTTTATAATCTGGCAAAGGTAAACCAAAGTAGAATGGTTGGCACACTCAGCGTAACATGTTTTTTTGTTGTTTTTTTCCTGCTGTATTAGCGTGTTACGAAAAAGTGTATTGCAGTGTATGATACGTCTGCTGTTGTTGTCTCCGAGACAGGAGCCAGGGGTCGCATGCCAGTGCGCATTGAGGAAAGCAAAGCTTGCAGAAAAATGCAGCCAGACAATGACCCCCCCCCCCCCTCCTCCACCTCTCCACTCCCTTCCTTTACCCCTCACATCCCCCCCCCCCCCCCCCCCCCCCCCCCCCCCCCCCCCCCCCCCCCCCCCCCCCCCCCCCCCCCCACCCCACCAAAGTGTTCTCATCAGTCTCGGTCATTGGTCAAAAGAAGTGTTCAAACCATTGCCGCTTGACCTGTCTTTTTTTTTTCCCCAAAAGCAGTGATGTCATGGTCTTCAGGTGAATATTGATTTTGATTTCCATTGGCGGAAGTTGATAGTGCTGATTCGTCTCTGATTCACGGCTCAACCAATCAAGGAAAATGAAAGTCGCATGTGGTTTTGCCAAGATTACAGTTTCATTCAACGAAACAGTCTCCTTCCTTGAAAAGTTGCCAGCCAGTGCGCATGCACTCACAGGGTGACATGGATTTGTCAGGCCAGTTGCGAAGTAGAATTGAATGCAAATGTGTCCTCGGCCAGTTGCAGGCTTGTAAGTTCGTAGGTTTCCAGTCCCTGTGTGACCCTTCCCCTGACAGTCTGACACATGCTTGGCTGCTGTTTACACACTGAGAAGGCAAGAACGCGTGTACTCTGTGACACACGATATGATTCACCCTCTGCATAGGCGGCCGTCTCGAAATGTGTCCGTGGGATGCAGACTGTTTCTGAAGATGCTCAGGCAGTACACAGAATGCTGTAATAGTTACGACACCTTAGAGTGAATTCTCTTTTTTATTTATTTGTTTGTATATTTTTGTGTCTTGAGCTATTCTGAAATAGAAAACTCTTGGATATAGCTCAGTCAGAGATGGACGTAGCCAGATACTTGGAGGCCAGCTAGTCAGAAAACCTAATGTTAACATACAAGCATTGATTGTGCAGCAAAACCAGTATGGATGTTTGTATCGTGAGGTGTATCTGTAAGATGTATGTTGTAGAACTGAAACTTTGATGGGTATATAATAAATGCAAATTCAAATCAGTTTCAAATCATCAGCTAGGTAGATCTTCTTATGACACTTGTACTGTGTTTACATGATAAAGCTCGGTATGAAATAGTTATGTCATCACTGTCTTCCTCTCCCTCTCCTCTCTCTCTCTCTCTCTCTCTGTCTCTCTCTCTCTGTCTCTCTCTCTCTCTCTCTCTCTCTCGTCCCAGCTCTTTGCTTCCTTCTTTCCTTTGTCTTTTTCTGCATTCTGTGTGTGTGTGTGTGCTGCATTATTCATGAATCATTCTCTTGTAGAAAGCAACATTTATTCAAAATTGTTTGTTAATCAATTTTGAATATAATGCAAAAGTTGATGGCATCATAATGACTTAAACACTTTCACTTTCTGTCTGTGGTATACCCATCTGTGTCGGTTTTCATGCTTCACAGACAGAACTCTTTCTGCTAAGCAGACTCAAGTTGAGCCCATTAATATTCATGTGTTGGGGAGAGTAGGGCTTTCGCTTAAAGGCAGCCTGAATCTGCTTCATCAATATTCATGAAATTCATGAAAGAGAGCAAATCTGAAAGACGAGGCAAGGAGCGAGTGTTCGTACTGGGGTCCCATGATAGGAAATTCTAAATGACAGTTTTACACTGTTGCCTTGTGGACGACACTGGGTTGTGGGTCTTCCTGTTTTGTAATGGAACCGTGCCCCGCTAGCAGAGGTGTTCCGAGACCTTCACTTTATAGTCCAGTAGGAAAACACTGACTGATTGTCCCACAGTTGCAATAAAGAGGCAAGTCATTGAAATGAGTTCACAATAACTAAACACCCCACCCCTCCCCTCTGCTCTTCACCATCCCTTTCCAATCCTCTCTCCCACTGTCAGGAGAGAGTGCAGGGGTACATTTTTGGTTAAAAACAAACATTATCAAAATTTCTCCCAAACATCCCAGTTGTTCATGTTCACTTGATTTGTTGTAATGTATCCATGATGTCTTTCTTTCTCTCCCTCTCTCTCTCTCTCTCTCTCTCTCTCTCTCTCTCTCTCTCCCTCCCCCTCCCATCCCCTCTTTTTCACCCCCCCCCCCCCCCGCATCTTTTCCATTCAAAATTGATTGATTGATTATACAGTACATATTAATAAAATGATGATGATTTTTGTAGTGATTTAAGTTGCCCTGACTCCCTCAGTACCAGCTAGGTGACTCTGTCATCTGTGTGGCCTATCCACCACTAAAGACACCTTTAGTGTCCATCTGGCCAGTTTTAGACCATGATGTAAAATTGAATCTCAAGCCTCCTCAATGAGGCATTGACGCGGCAATAACTTAAATGAATGCTTCTTATGGTTTCAAATTCCATAGCACAAAAGGCAGTGCAGAGCACAAGGGGTCAAGAAGCAGATGTCTTTTAAAAAAAAAAAGGATGTTCCAAACTTGCCTGTAATTGAAAAACCAGCTGCTCACATCTCGCACCAAAAACAAGATGAAGACATGAGCTCACACAAATGTAGACTATTCATTCAAGGCTTGTATGACCTCTTGATCTTGAACAAAGTCAGACACAAATGCAACTAGCTTCAGTCAGTGTGTTGATATGAAAGGAAGCCTTGCATGAGGCAGGGAACAGGAAATAGCAAACAAGAAGGGTAACTCTTGCTTCAACTGTGAGACAGTTACACCTCCTCAACTCCAAAGAAATGCTGCTTATGACACCAAACCAGATGGGAGGAGGAAGAGATAAGGAAAGGTATAAACTGAAAAAAAAGTATGCACATATTTAACACATCAATAGCAACACTGAATTGCAAACATTCTCCAGAGTCTCATTTATTTATCATTGGTGTGTAATGATGTCAGGTTTGCTGGGAACATGGGCAAGCTTGGAACAGCCTTTTTTTTTGGGGGGGGGGGGGGGGGGGGATATCTCCATGTTCGTTCTGTGTACTTTGCATTATCATTGGCACCAGGCGATTCAGTGCCAAAAGCAGCATTCAGTTGACGTTACGGGCATGTTATTTTCTCACTTTGGGAGCAAGAGTTGCCCTTCTTGTTTGTTGTTTCTTTGATAAAGAAGTACAAGGTCCATTTCTGACTTTTATAGTATTCTCAAGCAAAGTCCATTCTCTTCACCTATGCGAAAGATATGTCCAAGAACATGTGTTTAAATCACGGATGCCAGGGTTTGAAACATGAACTTTTATATTCCTTTTTATGTCTGTCACTGGTCTTCTGCATGTCTTATTCTTTAGTTGTTAGGGAGCAGTGTACATCACACACCTCAAGTTACTTGTCTGCCTTTCTCATTTATCCCTTATTTCATTTCAAACTGAAGATTATAATAATCTGATCTTTTAACAAACTGTTTAGGAGATAGTAACAATCTTTTGTTTTTGCAAATAGTAATCTGATTTTTAGGAGAAAGTAAGAATCTATTGTTTTAGCAGATTATAAACCTGATTTTTAGGAGAAAGTAATCATCTTTTGTTGTAGCAAATTATAACCTTGATTTTTAGGAGATAGTAATAATCTTTTGTTTTTTAGCAAATTATTGTCGTGATTTTCTGTTACCAAGACATAGCTGCCAACCTCCCAGAGTCAAAAAGAGTAACACCTCACGGGGGGTGGGTTCGGGAGGGGGGCTGGCCCCCCTCCTGATCAGCGGGGGTCAGGGGGCAAAGCCCCTGAAGCTGAAGCCTTTTTTACACTCTGACAGGCATATTTTTCATCTCCTGATAGGAAAAACTAATCAAAAGCAAGCCTATTATTAAACTATATCAAAGCATGCATATTAGTATGTTGCATACAATGCAATATTTTGTGTAAAAAAAAGCCTCTTGTGTAGGTAACCACCATATTTTTTTCTATAGATTAATATACAAAACACACAAAATAAGACTTACCCAAACAGCTTTTTTATCTTCCATATTGATGTAGGATGAACATAAAAGATGCTCTGCCCTCCCAATCAACAGCACTCACAGTCCTGGGCTTCCATCAGCTACACCCACATTCTTCAGTTCAAGTTCCATCAACTTCACCCTTCTGCCCTTATGATCTCACAACTACACCCCATAGGACTTAGGATCCATCAACTATACCCCACAGTCATGTTTCATCAACTATACCCCACAGTCATGTTTCATCAACTATACCCAGACCTGCCTACCCTTCCGTAATCGTCCGTAATTTTACGGAAATTAACCCCCCATTACGGAGGTACGATTTTCCGTGCGAAATTACGGAAAAGAAAATTGAAAAACTACGCAAATTTCAGACTCGAAAAATTGTCGACTGCTAGACCTTTCCGAGACCGCAGAGTAACTTCCCTTGACTCAAGCCGAAACCACAGATGGTTCGGAACTTGCGATTGGTCAATGTGGTGCTGTGGGCCAACACGACACGCCATCACATCTGTGCGCGCCATTCGAAGCTTTTTGTTCAGCCATTGTAAGACAAAGTTTCAACCGATTTTTTGCGGCGATTGTGAAAATGGCGGAGAAATCTTCTAAACGTTTGCATGAAACGATGACGAGGGTTCGAAAACCACTGTGCCACAACGGAAGAAGGCGAAGAAGCAAGTGTTCCGAAGTAAATACACGCGGACTTGGCCTTGTCATGGACCTGGATTTGTATACTCATTTCTGCTCGGTGTGCAATTCAGACTTCTCCATCGGACATGGGGGAGCAAATGACTGCAAGCGCCATATCTCGGGGAAAATGCACAAAGAGACAGCTGCGAGTGCCTCCAGTCAGAAGATCACATCGTTGTTTACGAAATCCAGCGAGAGCAGCCGTCAGACCCACACACGGAAGATCACCAACGCAGAAAGACTGTTGTGTGAGCTGATCTGCGAAAACAACTTGTCCCTGAGCTGTGCTGACAAGATAGTGGCGAAAATGAAAAGGTCCTTTTCATTTTCGCCACTATCTTGTCAGCACAGCTCAGGGACACACACACACACATTTTTTTTTTTTTTTTTTTTTTTTTTTGGGGGGGGGGGGGGGGGTTGTACATTAGGTTCTTCATCAGTGGTGTCATCTGTGGTGACTGCTGTGTAAGTTACAAACTGTCAAGTATAATATCACCTTTGAATTGACCTGAAACTCCTGTCCTGAGTCCGTCATCTGCCATCATCCAAGGTATTTTAATTCTGCTTTGTTGTTTTTGTTCCTTTTTTTACTGTTTATATTTTTTGTTAAAATGTTAAAAATGTAGTTGGAGTTTTGTACACATTATTTGTTCAATGTTAAAAATGTAGTTGGAGTTTTGTACACATTATTTGTTCAAAAACGCCGTGTATTACGCGTCCGTGGAATTACTGAAGGAAATGCAAAATTACTGAAAATCTCTGTGGTTATTACTGATGAGCACAACATGAGGTAGGCAGGTCTGTATACCCCACAGTCATGTTTCATCAACTATACCCGCAGTCATCTTTCATCAACTACACCCACAGTCATGTTTCATAAACAACACAACACAGTTATGTTTCATCAACTGTACCCCACAATCTTGCTCAAACAACTTCATCCCCAGTCCTCCGGCTCCATTTAATTACCATCGCCCCCCACCCCAGTTCTAAGGCTCCATCAAGCTACTCCCCACTCCCAGTCATCATGATCCAACCACTACTCCCACACCCTGAGTTGACAGCCTGTGTTCAAAGATCTAGGGTTTTTTTTCACTATTTGTGCAGTCGAGGACTTGGCCTTCTTTAGAAACTCCTGGCTGAACTTTTGCTCATAGCAAGAGCCATGAAGATTGGCCTTTGCCACCATCATGTTTTTTTTGACGGCTGCCGATTCCTCAGCTTCGTTGTTTTTTTGTGCTTCGTGGTCTTCTCGTGATCGGCCAGATCATTTCTTCCCCATGTGAAATATTCACCGGACATCGACACACGGTGCAGAAAGCAAACTTTTCACCCTTTGAAGGGCAAGAAGTGACCCATGGAAACTTGTCTTTATAAGCTGGCAGATACCGCTGGAATTGTTTAGGTTTTGTGGTTTTCTCCGTGCTACCACTTGAAGACGCCATGTTGACTATTGAACAGCAGCTATGGCATGCGCGGAATGGCCTAGTTATGCCCCTTTCATGCTGACTTCCGAGTTTACGATTTCTGTTCAGTCGGACCAGTTGCCAAACGTTTTTTTATTTAATTTTGGGCTTTTTTTTTTTTTTTTTTTTTTTTGAAAACTCGTAAACCGGAATTTTTTCAGCAAACAACGAAAATAGGGACAAATTTTAAAAAAAACGATATGTCCCGGTTTTCCGTAAGAGTTGGCAGCTATGCCAAGAAGAAACCCTGATCGGCAGTGTTCTGTTCGTGCCTGCCGTGCAGATGAAAGCAAATGCGAGGGAAAGGACCCCCAGCCGCTGACCAGTGTCAAACACGACCTGCCCCCAGCACACGCCACCCAGAGGGGCGACGCGGTCGACCAGACGGAGAGCAGCAGCGATGAGCTGCCCACCCTGGAGAAGACGGCTCCCCGACGACAGAGGTCGACAGACCGCTACTCTAACCTGCCTCGACGGCAAACGTCGTACCGCATCGCCAAGAACCTGGATGCCGTGAGCCGGAAGGCGATGATGATGTGGGAGATGAGCGAGGTGTATTCTGAGCAGACCACTAACCGCAAGAAGAAGGTGAGTAGAAATGTGCCACATTTTCGGTGGATTTTGTTTTCTTCTCTTTTTGTTTCAGTCTTACACAAGGCAAGGAGGGTCCTGTGTGCTTGCAGAGGAAAATGGTTGATCTCTGTCATTTTGACTGCTGTAAGAGTTAACTGTTGGCTTACAAGATTTTAGATCAAATGTCTCTTGTCCACACTCCACCCCCTTTTTTTCTCCTTCCCCACACTATACGCTCACGCAAACACGCACGCATGCATGCATGCACACACACACACACACATTACACACACGCAGAGAGACACACACACACATACATTTTACACTCGCAAACACACACACACATTTTACACTCGCTAACACACACACATTTTACATACACACTACACCACACCACACACATACACACACAACACACACACACACACAGAGTGCACACACACACACAGACACACACACACACACACACACACACACACACACGTACACACACACACACACACACACACACACACACACACACACACACACACACACACACACACACACAAAATCCCTAACCAATGTCCAAACTCCTGGTATACCCCACAAAAATGATGGCTGAATCTTTTGCTAAAAATGGCCTGGGAAAAACAGACAGTTGTATTCTCTGGTTCGTCATAGAGGTTGGAGCAAGGTGATTTTTAGACTCATCAGCCTATGACCTCATGAAACAGCTCGAGATTTCAGGTAAGAAGAGAACCAGAACCTTGAAGGCAATGGCAGAGGCAGCCAAAAAGAGTTCCACCTGGATCTGGTTGAGGAGGAACACAATTAACCTTCATAAGGCTTACATTTCCCAGCTTGAAACAGGTGTCCGTGAACAGTGGGGACAGACATCCGTCTAAAAAGGCACACCTTGAGATGTCCACCCATCCAAAAGTTGCGAGTTCAAATTTTTAAAAAAAGTTGGTGGTAGAAGGGCGTCTTGTCAAGTCACCATCAGTCAGTCAGTCATTCCCTTGACCGCTGGGGTCGTTAGGGGGGCGTGATGAGGCAGCTGCCATTTCTCTCCAGGCTCTTCTGTTGGTGGCTGTCTTGAGGAGATCTGGCATGGTCATTTTGGTCCAGTCCTTTGTGTTGTCGGACCAGCTCTTTCTCTGCCGTCCTCGTCTGCCCCCTCTTCAACGGTACCTTGAAGGATGGTTTTGGAGAGGGTGTTGTGACGAATGACGTGGCCAAACCATGCCATCATCCGTTGTTCGACGGTTGCCGGAAGTGGTTGATCTTGGTCAAGCCACCATAATTGCAGATGAATCACAGTTCACAAAAAGGAAAGTGAAAGAAGCAATAGAAATCAGGAGAGGAAAACCAAGTTTGAACAGAGACTGTGGCTATGACCTGCCCCCATTAACAAGTGTGTGCTGAACACCAATCACTCCACCAGAGATGACCACTCAGAGAACACCAACACCCACCACAACTATCAGTCAGTCGGGGCTGAGTAGCTGGCTGAAAATTTTCCTAAGGTAAATTTTCATTAGACTCTTGAGTCAGAACACACAGAAACATGAACAACCCGGAGTTGGAAAGTGTCTTTGTTCAAATAAGTAACTATTGTCGTTAACAGTGGACTTCAAAAGGTGATACCCCATGTATATAGGATCAGAACAAGCACCTGTGAGCCAGTCAAAAACGTGCTCGTGTGTGTGTGTGTGTGTGTGTGTGTGTGTGTGTGTGTGTGTGTGTGTGATTTTCAGTACATTTACAAGCAGTTAAAAAGTGTGACCCCCTGAAAATTTGGTTACAGTTTTTGCGCGGCGAATCCGACCCTTGATTTTTTTAGGAAATAATTATCACTGGCTTTGTTCATTGTAAACCCTTTAATGGGCCACAAAACTGTCAAAAAAAACAGATACCTCCTTATTACTGTCATATGTTTGCTGTCAGATGCCTGATTCCATGAGCTCTCCAGCCGTCACCACATCATCGCCCTCCGTGCCCTCGTCTCCAGCCATCATGTCGTCAGCGGCCTTCAGCACCGCCTCCTCCACATCGCACAGTAATATGGTGACCACCGCCGTGGCCGTCAACACGCTGCCCGCCGTCGTGACATCCGCGGCGGTACTGTCAGGTGTTCTGTGGTGTCAACTCCCACGACAACAACAGTGAAGATATCGCCTCAGGTGTCCCAGAGTTCTGCTGCTAGGACCTTACAGGTGAATACCTGTTGGTTTGTTGACTCCTGGGTATGTGATATTTAAACTTGAGGTGAATACCTGCTGGGTACATTTGTTGGTTTTTTTTTGTTTTTTTTACTTTAACTCGGTGATGACAGAACAAAAATAGACTTGTCAACATCTCATGATGTCACATTGAAGACACATTTTCAAAATTCAGCAGACTTATATGAGATGACTGTAGGATGCTGATTTAAAAGTTTATAAAGTTTACTTTTGCGACAGATTTTTCATGAATGCTGCTTATGAATTTCTGCAATTTGTTAAAAAAGAATTTTCTGGTAAATTCTGAAAAAAGTGAAAGTGTGGAAGGTGCGCATACTTTCCATACAGTGTTCCTTCTACTGTCCATAAGCAAAAGCAGTTGCAAGAATCATGATATATTTTTATCAAAGTAATGTTCTCTTTGTTATGTAAATGTGATCAATGTTTTGAGCTGTGAGATTCATCTATCACAAGTTCAGTCTCAAAATGAGAATGACCTCTGTTCTGCCCTCTCCGCTTAGGAGCAAGGTCTTGACTTGTCTGAAAATCAGAATGACCTGCTGTTTCATCCCTTTGCTTAGGAGCAGTAGTCTTGACTTGTGTGAACACGATGTACTCAGAAGGAAAACTGCCCAGTTTTAGTGTCACTGGGAAAGAGCTGCCTGTAGATAAAGGGTCAGGCTGATGGCAAGTGGAGGGAAGCTCAGGCTTGGCTGACAGAAAGCCTGCATCCTGTTGAAATGATCATTTTGTGGCGCATCGCAGTTTGTTGGCTAGGCCCCGAAGGTTATGAGGTAAGCTGTTGTGAGGTAAACTGTGGCACATGGTGATGAGGTAAGCTGTTGTGAGGTAAACTGTGGCACATGGTGATGAGGTAAGCTGTTGTGAGGTAAACTGTGGCACATGGTGATGAGGTAAGCTGTTGTGAGGTAAACTGGCACATGGTGATGAGGTAAGCTGTTGTGAGATAAACTGGCACATGGTGATGAGGTAAGCTGTAGTGAGATAAACTGTGGCACATGGTGATGAGGTAAGCTGTAGTGAGATAAACTGTGGCACATGGTGATGAGGTAAGCTGTTGTGAGATAAACTGGCACATGGTGATGAGGTAAGCTGTAGTGAGATAAACTGTGGCACATGGTGATGAGGTAAGCTGTAGTGAGATGAACTGTGGCACATGGTGATGAGGTAAGCTGTTGTGAGATAAACTGTGGCACATGGTGATGAGGTAAGCTGTTATGAGATAAACTGTGGCACATGGTGATGAGGTAAGCTGTTGTGAGATAAACTGTGGCACATGGTTATAAGGTAGGCTGTTGTGAGATAAACTGGCATATAGTGATGAGGTAACTGTTGTGAGATAAACTGGCATATAGTGATGAGGTAACCTGTTGCAGACCTGTTTACTTCCCGTTTTCGCCGGGAGATTCTCCGTTTTCGTAGGTCACATCCCGGTCTCCCGGTCATAGCATCGATCTCCCGATGTCCGATTTGGTTTTCTCCCGGTTTGCGCCGTCTACGCACTCGGCAGTTTGAAACAAGGCACTTTCGAAAGAAACCCCGAGGTCCGCTCGCGCTACGGCACTAGGCCTAGGCCTAAGCGACGCATAGATAGGTTAGCATCACGCCGGCAGCACACATGCTGCCTAGCGTACAGTACAAAGATGCTTGTCACTCTTTAGTGCGAAAGGCGCGAAAAGTATCTGCATTCAAGATGGCGGCGAAAGAAGCGAAGCTCCATGAAATGGACAGTGAAGATGACACTACTAGGCGTGAAGATAGCCATGGAAGTGGAAAATCATCGGCGAAAAAGAAGAAATATTTACAACGATTCAAACCATCATACTCGAAAGATTTTCCGGGATTAGTGGCATCACCCAAAGGCGAAGATTTTGCGTTTTGCCGAAAGTGCAATGTTCACTTCGGAATTGGGCACGGCGGACAGCACGACATAAAACGCCACATCCAGACTGAGAACCACAAGTCGAACGCCTCAAGCAGCGATGGTGGACGGATAACTCAGTTTTTTATGGCCGCTTCACCTGCGGAAGAGGAAAAAAAAACATGCTGGAACTCCAGATCACTCGTTCCGAGGCAACGTTGTGTGGCGTGATCGCTGAATGCAACTTCTCTCTGAAGAAGCTGAAGTCTGCTTATGCCAGCAGCCTGAAGCAGTGAGATCCTTTCAGTCATGTCTGTCCCCCCATCTCCACCACCTCCCTCCCACCTACCCCTTCTTCAGAGTGAGATAATAGTAAATACCCAAGTTCTGTATTTTCTTCCTATCCCCACCCCCTACTTCAAAGTGAGATGACATTCAAGGACTGTGGTTTTTCCTCCTACCCCCACCCCCCTACTTCAAAGTGAGATGGCATTCAAGCACTGTGGTTTTTCCTCCTATCCCCACCTCCTACACCAATGACCTAAGTTCTGCAAGTATGAGAGTATGGGCTATTTCTTCTTCTTCTTCTTCCTAAAATACTGGTTCACTCAAAAACGAGTAGGTCACCAGCGCGCATGTTAAAAAGTAAAATAAAATAACATAAAACATAAAACAGTGCAACTCAAGACTGTTGGCCCCTGGAGCAAATTTGGCAACAAGGGGTCGCACTCGAGTTTTTGTTGTTTTTCTTTCTTTGTTTGCTTTAATAACATTTTAGCTTACTTTTTAAAGCTGTCATATATACTCTCAATTAAATACTGCTATGAGTTGATATTGTACTCTTTGCCTAAGAAGAAATGCCGCGAAGAAAAAACGCCGCGAAAAATCTACTGACTTGACATGCAAATCTACTGACTTGGGAGGTCCAATCCACTGAGCAAGTGAATAGGGGGGTAAACAGGTCTGCTGTTGTGAGATAAACTGGCATATAGTGATGAGGTAACCTGTTGTGAGATAAACTGTGGCACATGGTGATGAGGTAAGCTGTTGTGAGATAAACTGTGGCACATGGTGATGAGGTAAGCTGTTGTGAGATAAACTGTGGCACATGGTGATGAGGTAAGCTGTTGTGAGATAAACTGTGGCACATGGTGATGAGGTAAGCTGTTGTGAGATAAACTGTGGCACATGGTGATGAGGTAAGCTGTTGTGAGATAAACTGTGGCACATGGTGATGAGGTAAGCTGTTGTGAGATAAACTGGCACATGGTGATGAGGTAAGCTGTTGTGAGATAAACTGGCACATGGTGATGAGGTAACATGTTGTGAAAGGTGTTGGATGTGCCAGCCTTGGAGCATGACCGTTTCATTTTTCTTTCAGACACCCTTGCTGTGGTCAGTCAAAGCAGGTTTAGAAATGTATTGTTTCTGGCTTACGGGCTGCACATTTTTTATTCTATGACTTTACGTCAGATGAAAATGTTTGGGAATGTGTGATTTGGTGTGTGTTTGTATGTATTTATGCTTCTTAGTGGTGTTTGTGTGCGTGCATCTAATACAGTGAATGTTGACATGATAGACATTGTTATATTACCGTCATCACTGGGGTGACGAATGGTGAAGTGGTTAACGCGCTTGTCGTCACTGCAAGAGATGTTGAGTTGGAACTCGCACAAAAATACTGGCTGTGCA
Organism: Conus ventricosus; assembly: GCA_018398815.1. Taxonomy (NCBI): domain Eukaryota; kingdom Metazoa; phylum Mollusca; class Gastropoda; order Neogastropoda; family Conidae; genus Conus; species Conus ventricosus. The sequence continues at coordinate 63,587,602 of CM031602.1, forward strand.
CTATTTTTTTTTTCATCTCCTGTCTCAGGTAGCCTTCATTCAGGATAGGTCATAAGAGTTGTGCTTAAATCTTGCTCTCATACAAGCCCTGTAACATGACAGCTGAAGCAGATCTGGCTGTGGTCTGACGCCAGGTGCTGTGATGGTTAGGTGCATGTGAAGGTTCCGTGTAGCTATCCAGAATACTCAGAATCTCTGTGTTGGTGTTCAGGGCATTACGCACTTGCTCATGTCGGTTGTCAGTGTGTGGATTCTCTGTTCACTGCACTTCAGCCTGGTGAGGAAAAGGGCTCACCTTAACGCGGTTGTTACTGTTCTGTTGTTACTGTAGCTACTTCTGTACCTTCTGCCACTAATATTACAGGGGCTACTCTTTCAGTACTTGATATAGAAGGAACCAGACAGACTATAACGTTGTTATCAAGAGGAGTTAATGCTATCAAGAAACCACAACGTTGTTGGCAAGAGAGTTTAATAACAGAATCGAGACAGTATTGAAAGCTATATATGATGAGAGTTAATATAGGATGGAAAGCTATGTATGATGAAAGTTGATATGAAAAAAGAAAAGACAAAAATTTTACATCCAAACAAAGCAGTAGTGGTGGTGTCAGCTGGCAAGTGGATGGACTTGTAAACCTGGGAATGTGTGGGTTGTGCAGGATACCTCGCCCGTCATCGTCAGTGACGATGAAGGAAACCCAGACAGCCACAATACCGACACTGCGCCAGAGTCAAAGCTTCAATCAAAAAGGTAATGCATGACGATGGACATTGAGTGTAATGATGATTATCATGGAGCTGAGTGCTTACCTGCTGTGCTCTTCAGACACAAGCATTTCTTCTCTCTGCCCCCCCCCCCCCCCCCCCCCTTCCTCCCACTGGTCCTTCATCACCCTTCCTCCTGTTTTTTATTTTAAGTTTACTGCTCAATTTTTGTTTTCTTTTTCTTTTTTTTTTTCTCAGCCTGGGGTTTCTTGCTTTCTTTGATTTCGTTTGCCCCTTCTTGTCCCATTCTTTGTTGATTTGATCTCTTTCTGAATGAAGAAACAGAAAACGAGTCTGGATTCTTTGTGTCTTCTCGTTTAAGTTTAGCCAAGACTTTTCATGGATGCAGTCCTTGCAATTGAAAAAAGAAATTAATCCAGAGTCATGATCGTTAAGTTGACTTTGACTCGGCACAACAACTGTAGTGATTTTACTCTGAGCGCTTAGCTTTGCCTTTCAGGCCCCGCAAGAGGAGGAAGCCCACTAGCCAAGATGGAGACAGCGAGGCCCCAGCCCCCAAGGCCAGTGTTACCGGCGCCTCCCCCGTGTCTGCCATCTCCCTGTCATCCAGCCCGGAGGTCTCCACCACCCCCACAGCCAGCAGCTGCCCGCCCAAACAGTGGCACTCCACCCTCATCTGCCTCAGGGCCAACAACCCCACCCCTGTGTCCGTCTCTGACGACGTCATGGAGGAAGACGAGATCAAGCTGGTGGAGATGATCTTCAACTGCCCCTGGGACCATGCCAAGGAGGACATCCTCAAGGCCATCACCAGCAATGTGAAGCGGGGGGTGTACCCGGAGCCTCGCGTTCATGTCATCGGCGACTTCTGCGTGGAGATCTTGCCCAAAGCGTCTCGGCCAAGCGCTATTCCTGTAGAGCTGAGGAGCAAACTGCCCAAGTACATGTACCCGGTGAGAGTTCGGGTCACAGAGGCCCTGAAAAGGAAGGCAAGTGAAAGCTGTCGGAAGGATCAGAAAGTCGCCAAGTCCAGCCACGACGCTTCTCCATTGACGGCAGAGGCAGGCAAGAAGAACAGCAGTGAAGTGATGAAGCCTGTGCAGGCCGGGGTCCCCAGACTGATGCCAGTAACGAGCAGCCCTCCCATCTGTCCGGTGGTGCCCGTGCATGGGGTGGTGCCCAAACTGGGAGCGCATGCAGGAAATGTTGCTCTCAGCAGCTCCTTGCCGACGGTGATGTCCACATCCTTTGGGAGCGGGGTCACGGGGCCTGGGAACATGGGCATCTCCGGACTGGGACGCCTGCAGATCACGCAGAGCAAGCCAGTGAGCACCCTCATGGCCGCCCCGGGGCAGCCCCTGCAGCAGCATTTCAAGATTCAGAAGAAGGAGGTGGTGCCCAACCAGAACGAAGCCAGCCAGGGAAAGAAGAAGAAGAAAAAGAAGAAGAAGAAGAATGTGCTGGGTGATGACAGCCTGGTCCCCGACCTGAGCAACCTCAGCGTATCTCCTCGCAAAACGCAGCCTGGGGGGCCCTCCCTCCTCACCAGCACCCCTCTTGCCACATCCACCCCCACCCTGCAGTGTCTCGCCCAGGTCCGAGGCCAGTTGAAAGAGCCTGGAGTGTCACCAGTGCGGCCCACGCAGATGTCCCAGTCATTCCCCCAGCCTCAGCCCGTCAACCGACTCCTGCGTCCCATGACGGCCACGCCGAGGCCCCAGGTGCTGGGTTTCCCCAACCTGCCAGCCAGTCTGAACAACGTGAAGTTCCTGCAGCTGCCCGGGCAGAACAACCTGCTGCAGATCGTGCCGGCCAGCGCTCTGGGCCTCAAGCCCATGGACAACAAGAACGTCCCCAACTTCGTGGCTGTGCCCGTGTCCTTGACCTCCATCGCACAGCAGAACCTGGCCAGCAAAAAGCCAGGGAAGGTTCGGTGGATGTACCCCCCAGGATGTCCACACAGACCCCCCAGGACCCTGGCCGGCTTGCAGCGTCAGGAGGGAATGCATCTTCAGAAAAGGAGACAGTGGGTGGAGGAGGGGACAAAAATAGCTGCCTGTCCAGTATCCCTGCGCCAGGGGATCAGGAAGCGGTGGTGAAGAAGAAGAAGAAGAAGAAGAAAAAAAAGACGGTGGATGGCGGCAACCCCAACGGAGAAGGCACGAAGCCGAGGTCCTCCAACCCTGTCTTCTCCTCCCCTCTGCTGGTAGCTGGGTCCCCCTCCCCGGTGATGAGCTGTGCTGGGTCCTACCCTGTTCACAGCATGACCAACATCCACGGCGTGCACCCCTGTCTCCCTGCCACCACCTCCACCCCCACCCCCCTGCCCTGGCCACTGCAGCACCCTTCGCCGTACAGATGTCCACGAAAACGCCCGACACATGTGCGTCGCCGCTAACGATGGTGACATCCACGCCGCTTCTCCTCCCTACACAGCCGCAGTTGTTGACGTATATAGACACCGGTGTCACTGTGACTGAGGTTGGCTCGCTAACGACAGGCGTGGCCGCTGCCCCACTGAAATCCTCTGCCTCCCGGAACAGGCCCAGAAAGGATGGTGGTGCACACAGTGGACCTCGTTCTGGGGGTGCTGGGGATGGGGCAGATCCCAGCAGTGTGGGATCCACCTCGTCCCCCTCCTCTCTCACCTTCACCCCCGGCGTGCCTGCTGGCGTCGGTGCGGACAGGGATGTTGCGTCTTCACCTCAGACGGTCTCCAACCTCTCTTTTCCTGTGACCTCCGACCTAGACTCGTGGCAGGACGAGAGCCAGGCAGGCATATCGGATGAGGACAGCAAAGGATCCTGGTTGGAGCATGTGGATTTATCGTCATCTGAGGTAATGGTCAGGATTGGTGTTGGTGAATGATTGTTACTGTCGTCTTCAACTGCCTGTTCTAACAGCTGTGCTTGAGCTTCCGGGGCACTCGTGGATGTTTCCAGCACAGTCTGGTACAATGAAGGAATTCAGCGCTAAAATGGTTTGCTTTGCATTTCATACACTGGGTAGGGTTTTAACTTTTGTTCTTATAACTTGAGCTGCCTCATGACAAAAAGAGATCCACACTACATGCAACTGATTCAGGCAGTACTGAAGTGTTTGTTCTTACCTTAGTTTTGGCTGGTTTCAGCCTTGAAAACTCGTACTCTTTTTTTTTGTTTTTGTTTTTTGTCTTTTTTTTTTTAAATGTAAGGCAAAGAGCAAAGAAGTTCTGAATTTCTTCTTTTCATCGGTTGGTAAGTCTCTCGGTTTTCATGTTTGTAGTTTTCACCTTTCAGTTTGGGCTGCTTCTAAGATTTCAATCAGTGTTTGTCTTTCAGCATTCTTGGGGTCTCGGTGTTGCTTGGTTCTGTAATAATACTTTCCTGCATGCTGTGATCATTCTCGTTACTTACTGTCCATTGACACTGGAATGTGAAGTGGTGCTTTTACCTGTTTGAAGTCGGTGAACATATTGTTGTGACGGTCACACACTACTAGCTAGGTTTTAAAGTCATGTGTCTAGCGTCACACATTGTACCACATTCAGACTTGCTTGCTTGTCACCTTTTTGTACAAAAAACAAAACAAAAAAAGTCGTTAAGCTATTCAATTTAAGAATAAGCCAAGCAGCAGAGTTCAACTTTTTTTTCTTTATGGTATGTTTGGTGTTTTACGTGTTGAGTAAACTGCGAATCTGTGGACTCCACCAGCTGATATTCTTTGCGACACGAGGACTGCTCTAGCTTACTCATCCTAGTGGAATATGCCTTACAGTTTATTTGGGGAGTGCCATTTTCTCCATGACCTTGACGTGAGCAAGCACATAGAATGATCCTCTGGGCAGCGAAAAGTTTCTTTGACGACGGCCTTTTTTTGTATTAAATGCAACATAGACCAGGGATCAGTGATTCATCGCGTGGCAGATCATTTGCTGACTACCGTTTTTCAGACTTTTCCATTGCCCATTCCAGTAAGTTCAGCATTGACACACACACACAGCTAAAGTCAGGCGCACAGAGACTGGTGGGAGGGGGGAGGGGGGGGGTCACAAACCAAGCTGCTGCCACATGTCAAAGAATGGACGCCTTCACTTCAGCCTTCACAGAATCTTGTGCTTGGAGAGAGGGAAACGGTAGCAAAAAACTAAAGGTTCACAGAGACTTTTGTGGGGGGGGGGGGGGGGGTGTCACAAACCAAGCTGGTGCCACATGTCAAAGAATCGAAGCCTTCTGCCTTCACAGAATCTTGTGCTGGGAGAAAGGGAAACTGTGGCAAAAGGCGACGCCGTGTTCAGCGATGTGGTCACAGAAACCAGCCTGGCATTGATAACTGCTGACACAATCACTGGCACTGCAGAAAAGGGGTTCTTAGACTGTGCCATGGCTCCAAAATACTACTACTGCTTATTACTAGTGTGGTTGAAGCCTAACCGCTGTGTGTGATGATGAAATGTGTGGGTTCTTCTTAATGAAGCCAAGTGTGAGGTCAGCAGATGGTTCCAGTGAGTCAGAGCCGAAGCAGTGTCCAGTGGTAGTGACCACAGTGGGTGAAGCAGGTGTTGGCACAGACTTGCTGTCTACGCTTTATCAGCAGTCGCAGTCAGCGGGTTTGTGACACTAAAATGATTAGCGGAGATAATTATTCTGTCTCGGTCAGTCTCTGTCTCTTGCTCCCTCTCTCTTTCTCTCTCTCTCTCTCTCTCTCTCTCTCTCTCTCTCTCTCTCTCTCTCTCTCTCTCTCTCTCTCAATCTCTGTGTCTCTCTCTGCCTCTTTCTCCACATACACACACACACACATACACGCACACTCGCTCGCGCACACACACACACACACACACACACAACACACACACACACACACACACACACACACACACACACACACACACACACACACACACACACAGAGCCCCTGCCAGAAACAGCAGCAAGAGAGAGAACTCGGGAGAACCAGTGAGGAGGATGAAATCTGCACGCCACCTTGCCCTGCAGTCCAGCCAGGCACTTCCCCATAGCAGTTAATTATAATTAGCACACACTGCATCTCTGTCACAAAAATGCGTTCTCTGGGAACAGTGGTCAGCTTTGTCAGTGTTTCTATATGAACAGGGCAGGTGGTTTTTGAATTAGGATAGCCTTACTGAAAGACAAACGCTATACATTTTTTAGAGTAAAAAAATGAATATTGCATTTTTTTTTTTAAAGTATAAATTCAAATCCCTCTCCAAGACTTGGTAATTTTGTTGTTTGTTTTAAACTTGGATCTTGGTGGTGTTGCAAGAATTCGCTGATTGAATGCCACTAGTACAAGTGTGAAGTATTTGGAATTGAAAGAGCATGGATTTGTTGAAGAGGTTGCTGAGTCTTAGAGTGGAATGCAAAAACATGAAAGGATTACAGTGTTACAATGGTATGGTGATATTTTAAGGCTGTATCGACAGGATTTTTACTCTTGATTTGATAGCACTGGTTTAGTAAGATCTAACATGCAGGATTTTTTGCACTTGATTTGATAATGATTTAATAAGATCTAACATGCAGGATTTGTTGCACTTGATTTGATAGTATTTTGATAAGGTCTAACATGCAAACAAAACTTTTACAAAAGGGACTAAACTGATGAAACACCCGAACTTAGCATATATATATCAAAAGTACTTGTAAACTGAATGTGAAAGGGAGTTTCCACTCCCCACCCCCAAAACACACTAATTAATGTGAGGAGATAGGCACAATTTGGGGGCAGGTAGGATTGTGTGTCAAACTGATCTCTATAAGGTTGCCATTGACAACAGTCGACTGTAGCAGGACTGACATATCATACAGCCAGCTGTAATCATATTTGCTGGTGTGTTCTTATTGTGTGATGGATGCAAAATGACTATCTGAACAAGGTGGAACTGTTATACATGGGGAGGAAAGTCCTGTCTGTAATGAAATGAACTTGTGAAGCAAAACACAATCCTTATGATGTCGAAGAAAAAGTAAAGTGGTCACTGTTGACATATAACTGGACACCCGAGAGACAAAGGGATAGTATCATGTGACAGCCACTTCTCCAGTCCATGCTCACACTACAGTTGAACTGCTGCCAACCCTTCCAGAATATTCCTGAAATTTCACTGTAGAAATAAACCCTGAATTCAGTGAGAAGTGGGGTTTCTTTTCTTGGTGTGTGCGTTTGTATCTGTTTGCTATATATATATATATATACACAGATGATAAATGATTGCAGAATAAAAGCCCAAATGATGGTATGTGGATGTTTGTAATGGTATGAAAGGAAAATGAATTTCCGGTTTAAACTCTTCCGGTTTGTGAACTGAAACATGAGGACTGTTCTTCAGTCTTGAAGTTGTGACTCGCTGGCTGTTTTAGAACTTGTCAAGACGTAAGGGTGAGTTCTGTAGAGCGCTGTTTTTAGTTTGGTTTGCTGCGGTAGATTTGATACCAACTCAAGGGGTAAAAGAGGTCTGTGGAACAACTCTGATTTGTAATATATCCAGGGCCCTTGAGGTCTTGGTCACATGGACACCCAGGGACAGAGCGAAGCCTGACGATGGCTTGGTCTTCATTCACATCAGGTGACTGGTGACTTCTCCACTCCACGCTCAGACTACTGGCTTGGAGTACTGAGTGAAATGTGGAGACGTTCTGTACAGATCAAAGTTTGAGGTTATCTTTTCCTTTTTTTAATTTTATTTTTAGAATTAAATAAAGGTGGTTGAGTACCATGGTCCAATTTAAGTTCTTTGAAGTCAGTGTCATCTCAGCTTGGTGCTGGTTAGATGCTGTAGGGGTGTACATCCACACAGATAACAGTGGGACAAATATCCCGAGTCACTTGAACGTAATAGGACATTAGTCCTCTTCTCTCCAAGACGAATGGGACGAGGGAAGAAAACAAACCAAAAACCCTCAATTCGGCCAACGAGCATATTTTTCCAAAATAGACATGATTTTTCAATGAATTGTGTATGTCAATAAGCAGCAGAATTAGAAATGAATGCACATGGCAAATATTATCACTGACTGAAAGGAAATAACTAAAATAACCAAATAAAGCAAAGCATACCACAACTGAGATGTTTATGTACCTTGATGTTCGGAAAAGAAACAGTGTATGGTCGTGAAACCAAATTCATTTTAACTTAAGAACCTTGAAAAGAAATGATTGGGGAAAAAAATAGAAACCATAAACAAGTTTCCAAAGCTGAGGAGAATTTCTCTGAGAGAAATAAAGCTGACGGAGGAAAGAGAAATCGATTCTTTTTCTCCTTGTGCTCGCTGTAACTGTGAAGACTCCCTCCCTGTCTCGGTAGCTCTTTCTTTCAAGTTCTCCGTGAGAACATTCATTTGCCCTGTGTGTGTGTGTGTGTGTACACATGTGCTTGTATGTATCTTACACTTTCTCTGTTCAATCTATAATCCTGTCTTTCTGTCTGTCTACAGACTGGTTGGTCAGTAAATAGGCAAATTCTTTTTTCTATCTCCAAAATGATGTGGGTTGTCTTCTGCTGTTTTGCAAACTGTGATGATCTGTAAAATGAAAGTGAACATTCTCTCTCTCTTGGTTATGATCCCCTTCCCACCATTCAAGTTCTTCCTGTTCACCATGTCACCCTGCCTCCAATTCTACACCTTCTATACACTGTGTGTGTGTGTGTGTGTGTGTGTGTGTGTGTGTGTGTGTGTGTGTGCTCGAACCTGTGTGATCATAAGCAAGACAAATAGATGGATGCTCCTCAAGCTGTGAAAGAAAGCAGGATGTCGTTTTGTTCCACACATGTGCAAAAGAGATTAGGTCACGGCAAAGTAAACGCCATTGACTGAAGACTGAGACGTGTTTCATAGAGGCGATGTGATGAGAATGTTCACTTGCTTGGTGGGTAGTAGCATCCAGTCAGCACTCGGTAGCGGCGATGGGTCAAAGGGCAGGCTAAAGTTGGCTAGATTGACTCTGGATTCTCTGGCATGGGAGACAAAATGGCTGACACAAGTTGTAATGTCCTGTGACTGGTGTACAAAGGCAGTAATGTTCTCTATTTGATGCAGAAAACAATCAGGACACTGACCCTTCTGCTACTAAAAGAGCTTGAACTTGAAGAAATAGACGCATTGTGAGTATGAGCTTTCCTCTTAGTATTCCGCGCCTCTCTGATCAGCTAGCCACCTCACACGTTCTCACATCAAACTGGTTTATGAACTGCTTACTTGTGCGATGCAGCCCATTGACATTGTTTTGATGAAACCAGTTGCTTGCATTGAGGATTGACAAGTGTTCCGATGATTGTCACTGATGAAGCCCGGGCCTCAGATAAAAGCAGTCATCGATTCTGGCAAGAAAACTAATGCTGCATTTGTTCTCTAAACCCGTAAAACATCTGGAGAGTTTGAGCTTATTCATCATTCATGAAAGAGGTCTATACACATGTCCAGTGCCTCACGAGAGGTCTGTGGATGTGGTTTTTATATAAAATGTGGAACTGTGGAACTAGATCATGTGGTGTTGGAGTAATTTCCCTTAGAAGGCACTGAAGATGAGGCAACAGAACTACAACAACAGTTACAACAACAACAAAAATTGGGGCTGTTTACAGATTTGTGTGGCTTTTCCTTGTTGAAGTTTTATGCTATTCAGTCATGCTTCATGTACTTCAGCTAACGCAGTAGAACTAGGACGTGATATGACCCTCGTCTGACTGAGTGGGCAAAAATGTACAGTTTATTTTTTGATTGTGGTTTTAGCTTGAATATATGTGTACCTCAGTGTGCACACGTGTATTTTTCTGTGGCATCATTATGACGTTGGGGGAGGGGGGTTCTTTTCTCAGAAGCTATCTGCCAGATTAGCAACAGACTTTGAGTGTATGTGTTCATGCATTTCTGTTAAAATGTTATGATTTGGGGGGGGGGGGTCATTCCTGCTTGTGCTCTCTTGTTGCTGTAAGCTTGTTTCATTGTGGTCAGCGGTCATGTTTCAGGTCCTTCAGATCAGCCCAGCGGCAAAAAAGGTTGTGGGTGTGAGCGTGAGCCCAAATCCTTGCATGTTTTGATGGAATTTGCGTGTGTTTTAGTAACTGAGTGTGATGTTAAAAATTAGTCAAACTGCAAACAAACAAAAAAAGTCTGAGGAGGCACCCCTGTGCCATTTATGTTTAGTTTTCCTTTTCAGTGGTAGACTTGGAACTCTGTGTGTGTGTGTGTGTGTGTGTGTGTGTGTGTGTGTGTGTGTGTGTGTTCAACATCAAAAAGTAGAGGGTAGGTTCAGCTACAAAAAAAATGTTTTTGCGTTTTACACCTTTTATTATAATAAATGTAATATGAAGAATTCAATGCATTTGAAAATGATGCTTGTTCTTGAAAAGTTCCAGCAAAACACATTTTCGTATCAGAATGTCAGGTGGTGGTGGTGGTGGTTGTGGTGGTGGTTTTTCTTCTGTCTTTTTTTTTCACACATCAGTATTAATACTATTATAATTTTCACATAAATTTTGTTTATCATCAAGGCATGTTCTTGTTTGTTGGATTTTTTTTTTTTTCCTTTCGTAAGATTTTTGTGTGCTGCCTTTAGTGTTTAATTTTATTTGTTAGTAGGAGATTGAGTCCAGCGACAAAAAAGTTTTGATGTTTCACTCCTTGTGTTATAACAGTTTTACTGTTGATAATTCCATTCCATTGAAAATTATGCTATTCTTGCCAAATTCCAGATACCACTGTATCAGCAAAACACATTTTCATAACATTGAAAATCCGAATGTCAGGTGGTAGGTTTTTGTTTGTTTTAAATTCTTATACATTAGTATAATTTTCACATTAATTCTGATTATCATCATGGTATTTTTGTTCTTGTTTGTTTTATTTGTCCTTTTTTTTATCTTTACCTTCTTTTTTTTTTACTTAAAAATTGTATGTTGCCTTTAGTGTATTTTGTATCACCAATAAATTTGCCCCTCTTTATAGTCGATATCAGTTCAGGAGTGTGTGTTAGTCGAATGTCACTTATTCTCAAGTTATAAAACTTTACTTCACATTGTATAAAATTTAAAAAAAGAAAAAAGAAAATCAATAAAACTCTAATTCACATTGTTTAAAGAAAAAGGAATACATTTAGAGAAAAAAATGATACAGACAGAGGTAGTCTTTTTTAAAGAAATCAATAAACAAATTGAAGAAGTTGGCAAACAAAAGAGTCAACTAATCAGAAGCCTAACTGAACATTATGAAATGAACTACACGTCACACACACACACACACACACACACACACACACACACACACACGCACACACACGCACGCACAAACACGTCACACACACACACGCACGCACGCACACACACACACACATCACACACACATCACACACACACACACACACACACACACACACACACACACACACACACACACGCACGTAAACAAACACATCACACACACACACACGTAAACAAACACATCACACACACACACATACACCACACACACCACACACACACACACCACACACACCACACACACACACACACACACACACACACACACACACACAACAGCAGCAGCAGCAGCTGCCGGAGAAGTTTCAGCTGACAGTGGAAGGCATGCTCTGTCGTTTAACACAGTCAACATAAACCACCAGTCTGTCACTTAGTTTTAAACATTTCAGTCCCAGCACAGTTGGGGCCTATTAAATTGATTAATTTTCATAGAAAACTCTGAAACAGCAAAAAGCGACATTATTTTGTGCACATTGAAATAGCCTGATGTTTGCTGATGATGTTTTCCAAAATCAAATCCTTTATTTATGTCATTTTCAACACACTCATCATCATCACCACTATCATTACTCAAAGTTCCCTTTCATCGTTTGCTCCAAGCATGCAGCTGTGTCAAAGGGCGTGTCTGGGCATTGTGTGTTGCAGGATGATGGTCTGGATGTGGGAACCGAACCACCAGCCCGGATGACCTGGTGGAGTTGCTGCGATCATCCTTTGAAGTAACCTCCTTTTTTTTCTTAGAAGGTGGAATGTGGCTGCCTCTGTGATGAAACGGTCCAAAGCAGCAATGTATGCAGTCTGAATCCTGCTGAATGTGTTCAGTGGACTGAACGTTTTGTTTTTTAGGATGCATGTTATACCAGGTGACCTCCAGAATGTTGAGCTGAGAATCCTGACAACGATGTTGTTTATTGTTTCTTTTGAAGTTTTATGCGTGTTTTGAGGTACGTGGGTAACAGTGTACTTGGCTTATATGTTTCTTTCAAAGTTTTATATAGATGTGTATGTGTGTTTGGAGGTATGCGGATGAGAGGGGTAAGGGTGGGGTCTTTTCATATCTCTCTCTATCTCTCTCTCTCTCTCTCTCTCTCTCTCTCTCTCTCTCTCTCTCTCTCTTCTACTGTTCATTTGATTCTGAGCAGCAATGGAGCAACAGCCAATCCCTGTCCACTCTTTGGATGGGGATCTAATGCATGGTATATCAGACAGGAGACCTTTTAGGTTTCAGCTGAATTCAGGCTTTTCTAAAGGTGTCCAGGGCCATTTGTGCCATTTGTAAAAACCTGTGAAGAAAATTTAGGGGGGGGGGGGGGGGGGTAATGTTTGAGACCATCAGGTTTCAAGTTCACAGTTCAATCCATTATTGTATTCCAGTTTGGTTTGACCAGGCTTTCTGCCAGCCAAGCATCAGGGGCTTGGAATATGTAAGAAGCATTGAGAAGGCTGTAGGCGCCAAGAATCGTTGGAATGCAGGATGGCTGAAATATTCTGTTCACTTACAACAGTCTGCAAGTCTGGAAAAAAAGTGGAAAAAAGAAGCTTCGGCTTCTGGGTCTTGACCATTTAATCCCTTAAGTTGAGGCCACTGCCCTTGGAGAGAAGCGCCCTCACCGGGGGGTTGCGACCTTGTCGTGGTCGGAGGGTTTGCGTGGTTCCAGTGATCCCTTAGGCTTTGCTGGCGGGGGCATCAATACTTGGAGATAGGCTGTTTTTTTCACACTGCTTCTAGGCCTGAGAGGTGCAGAGCTGTTTGGCCTAAGCGTAACGTGTAAGGAGTTGATGCCCCTGGTAGGGCTTCCCATGTCAGATAGGCTAAAGGGTGAGGATCCTGACTAAGAGTAACCCGCCTTTCTCCTTTTCTGTTTTCTGCCTCCCTTATTTGGCCCTTTTCTATCTTCGTCTCCCCTTCAAGTCTTCTTTTCCACACTCCTTTTCTCTCTGTGGTCTCCTTAAGATCCGCCGCGTTTGCCGTGCGGTGCGACCTGTGTCGGAGGGGAATGAGATCCTGGTGATTGAGAGGGCCAGCGCTCTCAACACATCACTTTGGCTCGGACCTCTCCTAGACAGGGAGTACACTTTGGCCCGGGTGTACTAATCGGCTCCCCTTCTTGGGGTTGGGTCAAGACGGGCAGTTCCCCAGCTGGCCAAGTAAACCCCTGCAGTGCTCAGCTCTCTGTTCCCGGGAGTTGAGCATGATCAGGGGGGATAGGGTTGGTTGCTTCTGCTTGTCGTATGTCTCTCCCGAAGCCTGGAAGGGGTCAAGACATTGGTTTCTTGGCCCTGGCCCCTTAGTTGGACTCCAAGGTGGGTGGGTAAGGAGAGATGAATCACAATAAACTAAATATGACTTCATTAAAAAAACTACCCCCCCAAAAGGAAGAGGAAGGCAGTATCCCCTATTTCAGGGGAATTTGAACAGACAGTGATTCTGACAGTGAGGTAAGACAGAAGACAGGTTTCTGGGCTTCCTGGCTCGTGTGGAAGGGACAGAGCAGGAAAGACCCCTTTCAGCTCTGAGCCCTTTTGCTGTCCAAAAGGGCTTTCAAGGTATAGCAGGTGAACCTAGGTCCATAAAACGGTTGAGGAATGGTTCGTTTCTTCTTCAATGTCGATCACAGAAGCAATCCGAACAGCTGCAGAAGGCAAAAAAAGCTTGTGGATAGGAGATCAGGGTGACTCCCCATAAGCAATTAAATTCATCCAAAGGTGTGATTCGATGCAGAGATCTGGCGGGTGTTTCAGAGGCGGAAATAAAAACGGAGCTGGCGTCCCAGGGTGGACGGAGGGCGCAGGGTGACGGTAAGAAGGGTTCAGAGAGAGTGGCCACCAACACCCTCTTTCTGACCTCTGCAACCCTGTGCTGCCTCCGGTCATCAAGGTTGGTTACCTAAATGTTCATGTTCAGCTATATGTGCCATCCCCATTGAGGTGCTTCAGGTGCCAGAAGTTTGGCCATGTCAGGGACCGCTGTTCAGGGCAAGAGGTATGCGGTGTTTGCTGCAAGGCAACCCATGATGGGCCGTGTCAAGATCCGGCACATTGTGCTAACTGCGGTGGCGACCATCCCTCCTCTTCAAGAAACTGTCTCTTTGATTCAGGAATCCGCAATTCAAAGACTAAAGACTGAAAAGAAAATTTCCTTTTTGAAGCCCGCAAGCAGGTTGTGGGCAGTCAGACGCCGACAGCCTCTTCCTATGCTTCGGCTGTACGGAAAGTTCCCACAGTTTCCACTCGATCAGTCTGCTGTCAGACTGATGACTTTACGTTTTCGAAGACACTGCAAGTCCGAACTGTCAACTCTGGTGGAAGCAGGTCCACCACCTCTCAACCCAAAATGATTGCCCCTGGTGGAGGCAAAAAATCCGCCACCCCTCAGACTGCCCAGCAGTCTACAACATCTGCTGCTGGGCAGATTAAAAAACCAGCAGTTCCCCTCGAACCCTCTGTCCAGTGCCCGTGCGGGCAAGGGAGTTCGACCCAGTGTGGAGATGGTGGAGTAAGGAAAAACCCTCCACCATCTCCCAAATCCAGACCTCCACCTTCTCCAAACTCCAGGCCTTTGTCACCTGCGGGCAAGTCTGCCAGCAGGTCCAAAGACCAACACAGTCCAGTGAAACTACAAATAAATTCACTCCATTGGCGGCAGATGTTCGATGAGAGATGACCTGATCTCTCTCCTTTTCGCCCTCTGCACCATGGATAGTACAATATTACATGGAATATCCGTGGATTAAATTCCAACTTTGAGGAGCTGCAGCTTCTGTGTCAGTCTATAAAACCCTCCGTCGTGGCTCTTCAGAAACTCAAATTCAAAGCCAGAAGACCTTTACTCTTTCTGGCTTTAATATTCTTTCAATACCTGCACAACCATCCATGTTGGGACTGTCGGCGGTGTTGCCCTTCTCCTACACAAAACTTTGCTGTATAGTCCTGTCGCTCTGTCTACCTCGCTTCAGGCTGTAGCTGCGGAGTCACTCTCCACAAGACCGTGACCATCTGTTCTCTTATCTACCTCCTTCTGTCCCGGTTTGTCGTCAGGACCTTGTCAGTCTGATAGGAGAACTTCCTCGACCTTTTTTGCTGTTGGGTGACTTTAACGGTCACAATCCTCTTTGGGGTAGTGCCGGTACGTCACCCAGAGGTCTGCTGATTGAGGATGTCCTTTCAGACTTGGATTTGTGTTGTCTGAACGACGGATCTGCAACTTACCTCCACTCTTCCACAGGTTCACTTTCGTGTTTAGATTTGTCGGTTTGTGACCCCTCGCTGGTCCTGGACTATGAGTGGTCTGTCCATGACGATCTGCACGGAAGTGACCATTTCCCTGTCCTTCTACAACCTGTATTAACTGAACACGTCTCTGTCTCTCAACATCTCAATTATAAAAAAGCAAACTGGGATCTATTTGCAGCCACTATTTCAAAAGAATTCCAGGACACTGATTTTTTTCAGAGTCCAGACCCAGCAGAATCTCTGACTAACACTGTAATCAAATGTGCTAAAGTCCTGTATTCCAGTGTCTTCCGATAAACTTCAAATGCCAAAAACACCCTGGTTTGATTCGGACTGCCAACAAATTTTCCAAAATTCGAAAAACGGGCTCAGCGTCAGGTGTACCAACGACCTTCGGGTCCCAACGCTCGAGCCATCAGAAACTCCGTGCTAAATGAAGACACACTTTTAAAATCAGTAAACGTCGGTCCTGGAGAAGCTTCTGCTCCAGGCTGACATCAAAAACTTCCAAGAAAAAAGTGTGGAACATCATTAAGAAAATCAAAGGGAAGAACACCTGTCCCACTGTGAACCATCTCAAGTTTTCGGATTCTTTAATAACAGAGAAGAAAGCAGTTGCTAATCTGCTTGCTTCAACCATTGAAAAGAATTCCTCTCTTTCTAATAAAATCAGTCACTTTTGTCAAAACAAGCCCTAAAAGAAAAATCACCCTGCAACTTTCATCCGACAACATGGAAGACTACAATCTTCCTTTCACATTAAACGAGCTGAAATCTGCCTTACTCTCTTGCAGCGATTCCTCTCCAGGTATAGATGACATTCATTATCAACTATTGAAACATCTTCCGCAAGAAGGTCTGAACATCCTGTTACAGGTATACAACCACGTGTGGACTACAGGTTGCTTTCCACCCTCTTGGCGGAAAGCCCTCATATTCCCATCCCCAAACCTGGAAAAGATCTTTCTAATCCATCTAACTACCGTCCCATAGCTTTGACAGCTGTGTCTGTAAATTGATGGAAAAAATGGTCAATGCTAGGCTCATGTGGAAACTCGAAACCGATGGCCTTTTGGCGAAAGAACAGTGTGGTTTCCGCAAACATCGTAGTACAGTTGACCATTTGATTCGTCTGGAATCTACACTTAGGAACGCTTTTTTACACAGACAGCATGCAGTGGCAATTTTCTTCGACTTGGAGAAGGCCTACGATACCACCTGGAAGTCGGGATACTTCATGATCTCCACGATCTGGGTTTTCGAGGTCATCTTCCGCTTTTTATTCAAAATTTTTTGGCAGAACGACAGTTTCAGGTCCGGGTTGGCACCACTCTCTCTGATGTCCACGAGCAGGAGTTGGGTGTTCCCAGGGGAGCATACTGTCTCCTGCCCTCTTTAGTATTAAAATCAACAACATTGTGAAATCAGTTCAGCAGGGTTCAGACTGCTCATTGTTTGTGGATGATTTCGCTGTCTACGCAACTGGAAGCCTGTACCGAGTGTCCAGCGCAGGCCCAGCTTTGCGTAGATAAAATCCATCGATGGGCGGATGAAAACGGTTTCACCTTTTCTCCAACAAAGACGCAATGTATTCACTTCCATAATTTCCGTCAGTTTTTCCAGATCCTGAACTTCAAGTAGGGAAATCTCCCATTCCAGCTGTTACAGAGGCCAAATTTCTGGGAGTCATTTTTGACCAGAAACTCAACTTTCTCAGCCACATCAAAAACCTCAAAACTTCTTGCCAGAAAGCTCTGATTATCTGCGGGTCGTAGCGCACACCGACTGGGGCGCTGAAAGAAAACTTTGCTGCACCTCTACAGAGCCTGGTCCGTTCCAAACGGACTATGTTGTGCTGTCTACGGCTCTGCAAGACCCTCTTACCTCAAACTTTTGGACCCTATCCACCATCAAGGGCTTCGTCTCTGTCTTGGAGCGTTCCGCACCACCCCTGTGTACAGCTGTACGCAGAGGCGGGCGAACCTTCGTTGTCCAACCGCAGGCTGAAACTGTCTTTAAATTATTATATCCGACTGTTCTCAGAACCGCAGAATCCTGCCTACGACCCTCCATTCCAAAGTAAGTTTGAAAACAACCCTAAATGTATTCCGCCGTTTGGTCTTCGTATGCAGCCTCACGTGCGGAATGCAGGTCTAGACCTGGGAAGTATTTCCGATTTTTCCAGTTTCCGGATCAACCTCCGTGGACCTTTTTCACACCAGAGATTCGTTTCGATCTTGCAGCTTTTCGCAAAGAGTCTACCAGCTCTCTGGCGTACAAGGCATTGTATGCTGACCTCTGTTCGAAATTCCATCCTATCAAAAGTTTTCACTGACGGTTCCAAGTCTGAGGATGGAGTGGCCTGTGCAGCCTACTGCCCTGGGGCTCCTTCTCAGATACTGTTGGAACATATTCATTCAGATGCTTCTGTCTATTCTGCTGAACTTACTGCTCTGGTACTGGCTTTGAAGATAATCTCACATTCTTCAAAGAGGGACTTTCTGGTTTCTGTCGGATTCGCTGTCAGCTTTGGAGGCCATAGCTGGCCGCAACCTTCAGCATCCAGAACTTTTACTCTTTTTTTGAACTTTTTAGTAAGTTGATGGCGGACGGTTACAACATTACTCTTGCTTGGGTTCCTGGTCATGTTGGCATCGGCGGGAACGAAATGGTTGATCGTTTAGCCAAGAACGCCACAAGAGAGAAACTGTCCAACATTTATATCCCCTGCTCAGATGTGAAACCCAAAATTAACGATTATGTGAGAGACCTCTGGCAGGAGGATTGGAACACACAGACGAATAACAAACTCTTTCAGATCCGTCCAAACCTTAAGGACTTCCTCCCATCTACGTCGGGTGGTCGTAAAGAGGAAACGGTTCTGTGCCGGCTGCACACCGGCCATTCGTATTTTACCCATTCTTACCTTTTGAAGAGTGAAGAAGCTCCGTGGTGCATTCCATGTCATGCGCCACTCACATTGAAACATGTTCTTTTAGAGTGTTGGGACTTGCACGATGTGAGACACAAACATTTTACAGCGGAGTCCATGAAGATCCTGTTCAGGGATGTCCCGCCTGACGTGATCCTTGAGTTTTTGAGAGAAATTAACATTTTTCATCTGATTTAAGATGTTACGGATGAAAGATTTTTAACAAAGTTTCTGGTTCGTTTGTAGACGATGTCATTTAACGAGATGTGTGAAAGTTTTTTTTTTATTTTTATTTTTATTATTTTTTTTTTTTAATGACTGGTGAGTTGATTTTAACGTGGTGACAGCCCTGATGTGGCCCTCTGCGGTCGGCTGGGCTATAAGCAACATTATCTTATCTTATCTTGGAGAGAAGCGAGGGGTGGGGGTGGGGTCTGATGCTCTCACCTGGACCTTCTCAAACTTTTCAGGATTCTTGTATGTGCTCAGGTCTCATATCTGTGGTGTAGGGCGTGGTGTTGACCGTACAGGGTTAAAACCCAGAGCAGGATGCGGCTGTGATGGAGACCCAGAGGGGGCAGCTCGGAAGGAGCTGAGAGAGGTTGAAAAGACAGGAGGGAAAGGGAAGAGAAAAAAATGACAACTACACACATCTTTCTTTCAGGTGAAATTGGTGTTGAAGTGCTGTGTGCCAGCGGTCTGACGAGACATGTAACCAGCATGCCATGCGCCATGATGACCTGTTGGTGTTTTTTTTTTTTTTTGGGGGGGGGGGTGTTGGTGCACAGTCAGCAGTGACAAGAGGACAAAGCTGCACAAGTTTATGCAGACCTGCCAACCATTACGCATTTCGCGTAATTTATTACGCCCAAGTGATAATTCTTACGCCCTTACGCATTTAGCCAAAAAATTACGCACTGAAAGTTTTCAACAACAACAAAAAAACGGACGAAAAAATCGGCTTATGTACAGATACGCACGGCACCGTGCGTATAACCAGTAATCTTCAAGAAGCGTTTCCGGTCATGCGCAGTTCGTTTCACCATCTTTACCATTCAGCGAAGTTGCCGTCCTTTTGAAGTTTTAGCAACGAAAATGTCGAAACATGGAGTAGAAAGTTTTGGACAAGATGCGAAAAAGAAAAAAACTTGGTCAAATGTTCCGAAAAGAATACTCGGAAAAGTTCCCCTGCATACGACCTTCGGCTAAAGGTGTAAATTGTGCACGGTTTTACCACTTGCGAGTCGGACTTCACAATTTCCCATGGCGGGAGATGGTGGTTTGTGAGCGTACCTTGAATCACGCAAGCACATCGATTCCTCTAACGTGCCGAATTTTTTCCAGCATCACACAGTTTTTTCAGACTGTAGACACCTCAAAAGAGGATGAAATTAGGAAAGGGTAATTGGGGCTGAAGCATTGGTGGCCGGTTTTTTCATCGAGCACACATCGCTCTTAGCGCAGCGACATGCATCCAGCTTTTTAAAGAAGCGTTCTCAGATTCGAAGATCGCCATACAGTTCAAGATCGGTCGAGCAAGACACACACATTGTAGGACCCTTCTCATGGAAGGCTTAACTGCTGTGCATCTCGACTGCAGAATGGACCGTTTGTGTTGGGGACTGATGGAAGTCGGGGGGGGGGGGGGGGGGGGGGGGGGGGGGGGAATACAAATTCTTTCCTGGGTGGTGCGATAAAAAAAATGACACATTCGCCACAGAGCTGATAGCCAACCCCACATGCACAGAATCAGCACAGGGGAGACATTTTTTAGGTTATATATTTTCTTAATTTCATGTTCCCAGTTTCTCCATCTTCAAACCCCCCCCCCCCCCCCCCCCCCCCCCCCCCCCCCCCCCCCCCCCCCCCGCCCGCCTCCTGAAGTCTGAATCTTTGCCAAGTCATTATATTAAGACAGTTGAATTGTTGGCCTGCGCTTGTTTTTTTCCCCCACTATTAGATTGTTCGTCTATGTATTTGTCTGCCCTTATTCAAGTTTAAAGGCTGTGCCAGTCTTGAATAAAAGTTACTTTGTGTTAGGCTTCCTTATGGGAGCAAACGTTACCCCACTTGTTTACTGTTTATTGTTTACTGTTCCTGCTCATTTCATTTCCAATTTTCTAGGTTGTTTCTGGCGCACTATCAAGCCTTGGTGTGCCATGCCATGATGGTTTAGGGATTTGTGTGTGTTTCCGTGTATTCTACATTTTCATAATTTGTAAGATTTTCTTGTGACACTTAAAAGAAAAGCTTGCTTTTGTAGAAAAGTAATGTTCCCCAAAAATTGTGCAAACAATTTCATCGCATCGTGTTTGTTTAAAAAAAGGTAAATGTCGCGTTTGATTACTCTTAGCTCTCTGAAATTACACATTTCTGCCTCGCTGAGCTTCAATTCTTATCATTGGTCTTTAGGGGGTTGGCAGGTCTGTTTATGATATCATTTTTAAACAGTATTCAATTGATGACAAGCTTTTGAGAACTGTTCGTTCGCGAAAGTCGGTGGCTTCGCCATTGGTTCACTTTGAAAAACATGTTCAGTGGCTGTGTGCATGTTGTTTGAAATACATGTTCAGTGTCTGTACAGGTGCGTGTTGTTTGAAATACATGTTCAGTGTCTGTGCGTGTTGAAGTGTCCCTTTATGGAGCTGCAGAGATGGAAGTCTTGTGTGTTTGAGATCTACCACAGTGCTCACCCAGAAATACATGTTCAATGTCTGTGTGTGTTGTTTGAAATACATGTTCAGTGTCGGTGTGTGTTGTTTGAAATACATGTTCAGTGTCTGTGTGTGTTGTTTGAAATATATGTTCAGTGTCTGTGTGTGCTGAAGCATCTTGTTACAGAGTTACAAAAATGGGAGTCTTTTTTTCTTTTTTTATTTGAGAGTTATCTGATTGGAGCATTGGGCTTGAGGTGATTCTGTGATGATCATTGCGTTCATTCTAATATTCAACCTGCCACACATTTTGAAGTCGGTGGGTGGAAGCAGTATTTTGAGGGGGGGGGGGGGGGGGGGGGGGGAGCTGCTAATTGAAAGGACTCTGTGGATATTGGATTCTGTGATCATTTGTACACATGTTTTCAGTTCTCCGTAGAATGATTTATTCACCGTTTTCTGTTCTCTGTAGAATATGATTTGTGTACTGTTCTCTGTAGAATATGATTTGTGTACTGTTCTGTGTAGAATATTTGTTCTCTGTTTACTGTTCTCTGTAGAACATACTCACAGGCTTTGGCAATGTGACTTTATGGTCAGTGCCAGGGTAAGGAGGGGTGGAGTTGGGGAGGGGGAGAGAGTCAGGGCATGTTTTCAGTCAGAACAGGCACAGTTTAGTCCCCTGCGGAAATGTCTGCATCAGCGCAGGGTCTTCTCCTGCAGATGGCCTGGTGGTTGGTCTTTGTTTTTCCTCCTTTAAACAGCCGGAATCAGAACTGAAAAGAACAAATGTGGTGATGCTGTGCGTGAGGGAGTTAGGGTGTGTGATGTGATGAGAGCAGTGCTCGTCAGATTGTGAAGATCGGGCTGCTAATGTCAAATGAAATAGAAAGGATGATACGAAGACGCAAGAAGAAAGTGCGTTTTGGTTTTCACGTGTGTTGCACTGAGTGTTGGTGTTGTGTGCAGACGAGCCATCTCATGGCTGGGAGGACGGTCCAGGAGAACATGATCATACGCAGGGACAGGTAGATATACTTCAATTTCCTTGCACCTTTCACTTCTCTTGACTTAATTGTAATGTTCGAAAACATTTCAGTTTGACATGCTGTCTGTGTAATCTATAGTGCTTTTAAGTTTTGATTTGGGGGTTTATTGAATGCTCATTTCTATAAAACAACAAAATTATATGCCAGAATCATTCCGATGTGTATGCGTTCCTGGTTTCCCATCTTCTCCCATGTTCTCTGAATCTGCAGGTATATCCACTGTCGGGAGTGAGAGACTTAATGAGTTTTTGTTTTTTTAGATTTAGTCTCTGTGTTACCGAGTAGCTTAGTAGACATGCATGTTTCCTAAACTTTTTCATGTCCTCCATTGTTTTTTTTTGTCTTTTATTTTATGTTGTTCTATTTCATTTATTTATTTTCTTTTTTTTTCACATGTTAATTTTGTTCTCTGCGTTTTTGCAATATTGTTGTTGTTGTTAACAAGTCTTCGTCTTCTTTGTGTTTTCTCTGATGATTTTAAAGAAGACTGAAGTCGTGTTTACCTTCACCTGCCCCATATATCAACCAACCCTTCCCCCCCCCCCCCCCCCCCCACCCCCACCCAAAATCTCTCTCCTTTGGGAGAAATTCCCTCTAATATTTGAGGGTCTGTCTAAGCCCTGATGAAGAAGTGTTGATTGAATTCTGAAGAGGACAAATTTTCTTGTGCATTCCCAAACCTGTGTTCAGTAATAACAGAGAAGTAATCTGATCTCAAAACTGAGTTTGTTGGAGGTGTAGAAATTGGCTTATCCGTGGGGCACTTGTCATGAGAACTGCATGATGGCATGGTCACATAGCTGCCAACTGCTACGAGATCGCCGTAGTTTGCTACGCCAAGAGAATGCTTGTTACGACGCTACTACGATCATTAAATTGCTATGGCGAAACAAAAAAATTCGAAGATACTTTCGTTTTGTTTGGACAGCGCTAAGTAACGTCTCTATCGGTCTGTCGGAACTGCATTTCCACTTTCGGTTTTACTATAGCACGTAGATTTTTTTTTACAATTTGCCCTCTTCCTCTGCTTCATCTCTGTATAATAACATTTATAGATATACTAAGAGTACTGTAGCTTTAATGTGGTCCGTAAAACTGGTTATAGGCCTGATTTCTTTTTAGAACGCGCGCAAAATTAAGATGCTACTGTCAAATTGGAAATGCTACTGTGAAAATTGTGAAATGCTACTGTAAGCCGCATGAGCAGGTTGGCAGCTCTGTGGTCAGAAGGGGGATGCATACTCAGTCTGGCTTGGTGGTGGTTGTTAGAAGGGAATGCAGTAGGTGTCCTGTATATGTTGAATGGGAACGGGTTCCACTGAGTACCACCAATGCGACTCGGCAGCAGAGCATTGTCTCTTGTGGTACTGGTAGGTTGCCTCATGGTGATGGAAAGCTCCACATGGAATGCCTGTGCTAGAGCTACAACAGCATGGACTTAGTGTGGCTGTGCATGGGAAGTGGAGAGGATTAGGTGTAAGAGGAGGAGACAGCAAAAAAGTAGGCCTACATACATACTTTTTTATTTTCATTTCATTATTTTTTTTGTAGTGTCTCATCGTCTGTGCCACTACAGTGGTATCTACCCACACCGTTTTTTCCGGCTCCCTGTCCACACTCGCACACTACATTGTCCTGTTGCAAACATTGGCATTGGCAGTCCACAGGGAGGATCATTGTTATGTTGTCATCATTCCGGCTCCCTGTCCTCACTCACACACTACATTGTCCTGTTGCAAACATTGGCATTTGCAGTCCACAGGGAGGATCATTGTTATGTTGTCATCATTCCGGCTCCCTGTCCTCACTCACACACTACATTGTCCTGTTGCAAACATTGGCATTGGCAGTCCACAGGGAGGATCATTGTTATGTCGTCATTCCGGCTCCCTGTCCACACTCACACACTACATTGTCCTGTTGCAAACATTGGCATTGGCAGTCCACAGGGAGGATCATTGTTATGTCATCATGAAGCAACCCTGCAGGGAAGACACTGCACTGATGCTGAGTCACTTTGTTGGTGTTCAGTGGTGCCTGTTCTGATCCAACATATGCAGAACATCACATACCAAGCCCCTTATGAAAGGTTGATGTTCCCACGCCTGTTGGCCATTTGGGCAGTGAGCTGTCTACTGTGTCTGTGGCATGGCATGATGGAAGCCAGAGCCTGTCTCTTTCTGCTGCCTTCTACTTCCCTGAACTGATTAAGGTACCTGTTTACTGCTGGGAGGACAAAGAGGGTTTTCAATCTGGAAAAAAAAAAAGTGATTCCACCAGTGGGTTGAACTCACAACTGTCATCTCCGCTGGCAAATGCTCCAACCATTGGACCACAAGCTTACCAGTTGAGCGTCCTGTTGATGACAGTTGCTTGATGGCAGAGTGAGCGTCGGTTAGCGGCCCCTGCCAGAGGGCGCCACCACATCTGTCCAACAACACCCAGGACCTGACAGGTATTCACCACATCTGCACCCATGACCTGACAGGTATTCACCAAGGGCATCGACATGGGGGGGGGGAGGAAATCCAAACTGAGATCACCATGAGAGCAGGGTGTGAAGGGCCACAAAATTTGAGACTTTTGTTGTTGTTTTAAAGCTGATCTATGAAGATGAGAAATACTGAAGATGATGCTATGGGAGTTTCATTCTGGTCTGAGACTGCATGACAGGACTGTACTCGACACTGACTGTTATGATATATACCAGGCCTGAGAGATGCAGACACCTGCAGTGTTGGCCAGGCATTGTGATCAGCACCCTCAGAGAGTGGATGAAACTCAACTGCGGTTCCAGTCTTCCCCGCAGTCGGTGGCAAAACTCAGTTGTGGGTGGAACGTGGTCATGGGCTGAAAAACGCGCAGATAGGAACGGCTCTGATGGGTCTGGAACCCTTGACCTCCCATCCAGGAACCCTGCATGCTGGCCACAGCGCCATGGCGGCTGATTGCATTCAAACTTTAAATTTTCGTTCTTAACCCTTTGCTGGGCACAGCATGGCAGTTTGTTTACTTCCTGCAGGGCAGAGAAAATGGCTGAAATGGGCGTGTCTGTGGGTGTTTGTGTTCAAAACGCAATATCTTTGGAAAGAAAGCATGGATTTCATTCAAATAAGATGTAAAACATGCAGAATTAAATAAAGAATGATATACTTCCTACCTGGTGTTGATTTCTTCTTTCTTTTTGAATGACTCGTCAGCAATCCACAACCCAAAATAATCAACTTGATGATTGTGGGCATTATATCAAGAAGAACCAGATCACACAAACAGTTCACTATTTACACTATGTACAGTTCACTGCAAGTCACTCAGCTACTGAGGTGCCTCAACCACAGCACCCAGGTGCTGTGGGAAGCAAGTGTCCTTGCAGAAATTAACTTGGTGTGACTTCAGTCCACAAAGGATCGCCTTGCGGTTTTGTGGCGATCTTGACACTGCATACTGGTTGGTTTGCTCAGCAATTGTTGTAAACATTTCTGGGACAAACAGCTGATAAAAAAAAAATCAATCTGAGTACCATTCCCAGCCTGAAAACCATCGATATTTACTCCACTTTGGGCAGTAAACGCCTCAACATCGAACAGTCGTGTTTGCTGACTCCAGTCGAACTGATCACGATCGTCGTCGAAATCGTCGTCCCTATCACTCCAGTCATTCAAATCCGATGAGTGCACACTGCTAACATCACTCACATCGATGTCTAAGCCTGCTTGAACTTCACGAAGTTCAATATCTTCCGCACGAAACCCAAAAAACTCCTCACTCTCGGAATCGGTGAACGGATCCATCTTGAAAATCGCCGAACTTTTTCTCTCGCACCACGTGTTGAAATTTGCCTTGTTTACAACTCTTTGCAAAGCCACAAGTGAAAGAAAGTGGGACAGGAAGTGGTGGAAGTCTCGTGGCTTTAATTGAACGAGATTTGGCGCGAGATTTACGGAAACTTCCATGTATGGAAGTTACGAAGATGACCGAACATTAGCAGACGCTTTCGGACGTTTTGCCCATCGGCATGAACGGACGCTTTCGGCCGCTGTGCCCAGCAAAGGGTTAATTAAAGAGGTTTGTGCCGGCTGAAGAGAAATCCCAAGACAGTCACTAGTTGCAACAGCTTGTAATACCAACTCTGCACTCTCTCTAAGGATTTTTTTAAAAAAATCATGTTACTGTCATAGAATACAGTTTTTATTTAATTTTAAACTTTGAGATGTTGTGGGCTGAGCAAACTGTATATCTTCACAATCTGTGTGACAGTGAGAGGCGACGACGGGATGAGCTGAAGTTTGGCTTCAGAAGGTTGAAGAACGTGCTGAACGTAGAGGGCGCCACCCTGCCCAGAATCCTGTCACAGCGGAAGATTCTCAACAAAGTGAGTTGTGTCAGTGGCAGGAGATGGGTAGGGGTGGGATTCACCGTGGTGTTTGAGAGCTGGAGTTCTTTGGAAAGTATGTATTTTGATGATTGAAATGCTATGGCACAAGCAATATTTCACAGAATGAATGGGGAAAAAAAGAACACCAGGTCAAAATCTGAATCGGCAGAGAATCTCGTCACTCAACATGAAAGAGTGCTCCATTGATAACTCGTATTAAAAAGTACATAGGGTAAAATCATGCTTAAAAATGCATGTGCTCACACACACGCACACACCACACACACACACACACACACACACACACACACACACACACACACAACACAACACCAGCATGTACCTGTGACATCATACCTATATCATTCAGTCTTGTTAGAACACTGTAATAAAGAACGGAAATGGAAATATGGTGCCAGAATGATTTCACATGTATTTGAAGTGTTGATCACACCCAGCAGCAGTTTGCATGGATATGATCACACTGTTAAAGGTGCTGTGCAGGTCCTTTGAAAGTTCTCTTTTATATCGTTTGAATAATCGGCACTATATTTACAGATTATTTAATTCAGTCTGTGTAATGTATATGTCCCATAACAGCAAATCTGCAAGTTTCCCAGCAAAATCAAATCTGTTCATGGTTGAACTCGGTTTCTGCTATAGTATGGTCATTGTTTTCTGATAGCATGTAACAGAAGCCAGGAGAGCAAAGCACAAAACCAGTTGAAGTCTGAATCACAGTCTCTGCTGTGAACCCTACCTGCTATTAACTCTTTCATCCCTACAACCTGGTTTTCCGGTTTGCAGAAATCCTACCCTTCCTTCCTGTAGCCTGGAAAACCGGGCAGCACAAAATCCCTCCTTTCCTTCCTGCAGCCCGGAAAATCGGTTCTCACGGTAAATGCTTTGAACTTTGCACAAGTCACGTCATCGGTACACGTCATGATCTTGTTGCTCGTGCGGCAGTGTTTATGAATGGAATGGATGCCAGACGGCCCTTACAGCGTGGGAAAGTGTTCGCCGCTCTATTCTGGCCGGTGTGCTACTGCATATGTGGCAGTTCTCATTTACACTTCTTTTTTTTTCTCTAAATCCAGGAATGAAGGGAATACTCCTATTATAAGAATCTAGGAATAAGAGGAAGTAATGGTTCATAGAAAAGTAGGAATGAAAGAGTTAACTGATCAACAAAGGCAGAGAATGGAGTGGACAGCCACAGCCAGTATCAAATGTAGCCGTCATTGACCGTTTCCATCCAAAATGATCGCAGCCAGCCACAGCCAGTATCCAATGTAGCCGTCATTGACTGTTTCAGTCCAAAATGATCGCAGACAGCCACAGCCAGTATCCAATGTAGCTGTCATTGACCGTTTCAGTCCAAAATGATCGCAGACAGCCACAGCTGGTATCAAATGTAGCCGTCGTTGACCGTTTCCATCCAAAATGATCGCAGACAGCCACAGCCAGTATCAAATGTAGCCGTCATTGACTGTTTCAGTCCAAAATGATTGCAGACAGCCGCAGCCGGTATCAAATGTAGCCGTCATTGACTGTTTCAGTCCAAAATGATCACAGAAATTGAACTGTTCTGAATGGAATGACTTACACGAAAGCCAATAAGAAACTTTATAAAAAAAGATAAATGTATCCTAACAGTATTTCTGTCCCACAGTCTGTCACAGAATCTTCCACAATCCTAGTGACAATGAAACCCACTGACGGAGAGAAAACAGGGCTGAATGGTAGTTAGCAGGTTATGGCAGACCAGCTGTTAAAATGTCCGGATTGAAGAACGAACTAACATACATTTTATCGCCCATACACACACACACACACACACACACACACACACACACACACACACACACACACACACACTAACTCCTACTAAGACAAGCAAGCTGTGTAACGATGTGTGTTGTTTTGGCAGACGGTCAGTCTGATCCAGTTCCATGAAAAGTTGACCCGCGTGCAGGAGAAGTCGCTGAAGGAGTTTCATGAGGTGCAGGCCCAGCTGCTGAAAACACTGCAGGCGCGGGATTGGTAAAAAGCACCTTTCTTTTGTTATCTTGTCGTCTGGTTTTCATTGGTTTGTTTTCGTTTGTTCCATAGATTAGCAAAACCTTTTTCTGTTGTTGTGGTTCAGTGTATCTCAAGTTGATTTTTTTTCTTTAAAAAAAAAAAAAAATTCATCAGGGGGTAAATCGACACGAGTGAACATCATATATAGAAGTTGAATGATTGTTTAAAGTTCACTGCATGATGCCTTCAAGATTTTGAACTTTCAGTACATGTATGCCCCGACCAACTGTGTGTTAATAGAACACAGTGCGTGTCTCAGTGTTCATGCCTGATGTATATGTATGCATGCCTCCGTGTGAGTGTGTGTGTGCTTTTTTTTTTTTTTTTACTCAGAAGAACTACTTTTCTTCTTCTTGTTCATTTGTGTCATTTTGATACTTGATTATATTTGTATATATTGATTTTTTGGTATTGCATTCCATAAGAACATAATTATATTTGTATGTATTGATTTTCGGTATTGCATTCCATAAAAAAACATTGACAAACACACACAAAAAGTTGAGGGCAGACTTAAATTCTGGTGTGCTTTGTTGTCTGAAAAATAGTGATAGGAAACTCCTTACCTGACAGTTTGAATGAAAGCACAGCTTCAGTGTTTCTGGCTGTCACAAGCCAAAATGATGGCTTGTTTGGCATTCAAGGGAATTCACTCATGTAGTGAAGCTGAGGGCTGGGTCTGCAGAATGTGAACATGCCAGAAAATGTGGACATAAGACAGTTGCCAGAACAGACCAAGCGCTAGCTCACTTTGGCCAGTAACAGCAGACTTCCTGGCTTTGACCACACACACCGTGAACTGACTGCAGTTATATTTAGGGTAAAGGACTGATGTGCACAATGAAATGACTGTAGTGATATTTAGGGTAAAGGACTGATGTGCACAATAAACTGACTGTAGTGATATTGAAGGTAAAGGGCTATGTGCACAATGATCTGACTGTAGTGATATTGAAGGTAAAGGGCTATGTGCACAATGAACTGACTGTAGTGATATGAAGGTAAAGGACTATGTGCACAATGAACTGACTGTAGTGATATTGAAGGTAAAGGGCTATGTGCACAATGAACTGACTGTAGTTATATTTAGGGTAAAGGACTGATGTGCACAATGAACTGACTGTAGTGATATTTAGGGTTAAAGGACTATGTGCACAATGATCTGACTGTAGTGATATTGAAGGTAAAGGACTGATGTGCACAATGATCTGACTGTAGTGATATTGAAGGTAAAGGACTGATGTGCACAATGATCTGACTGTAGTGATATTGAAGGTAAAGGACTATGTGCACAATGATCTGACTGTAGTGATACTGAAGGTAAAGGACTATGTGCACAATGAACTGACTGTAGTGATATTGAAGGTAAAGGACTATGTGCACAATGAACTGACTGTAGTGATATTGAAGGTAAAGGACTATGTGCACAATGAAACTGACTGTAGTGATATTGAAGGTAAAGGACTATGTGCACAATGAACTGACTGTAGTGATATTGAAGGTAAAGGATGATGTGCACAATGATCTGACTGTAGTGATATTGAAGGTAAAGGACTGATGTGCACAATGATCTGACTGTAGTGATATTGAAGGTAAAGGACTGACTGTAGTGTTTATTGAAGGTAAAGGACTGACTGTAGTGATCTGACTGTAGTAAATTTTGAAGGTAAAGGACTATGTGCACAATGAACTGACTGTAGTAATATTGAAGGTAAAGGACTGACTGTAGTGATATTGAAGGTAAAGGACTGACTGTAGTGATATTGAAGGTAAAGGACTGACTGTAGTGATATTGAAGGTAAAGGACTGATGTGCACAATGAACTGACTGTAGTGATATTGAAGGTAAAGGACTATGTGCACAATGAACTGACTGTAGGGATATTGAAGGTAAAGGACTGATGTGCACAATGAACTGGACTGTGGTGATATTGAAGGCAAAGGACTATGTGCACAATGAACTGACTGTAGTGATATTGAAGGTAAAGGACTGATGTGCACAATGATTGACTGTAGTGATATTGAAGGTAAAGGACTATGTGCACAATGAACTGACTGTAGTGATATTGAAGGTAAAGGACTATGTGCACAATGATCTGACTGTATTTTTCTTTTCTTTTTTTCTGCGTACGCAGGCTGATACTCCTGCGGACACTCCCTGTATAGCCAGGCAGTGGAGTTTTGTGTGTATGACCCTTTTTTATCCCGCCATTAAGGCAGCATACTCCTTTCTTCGGGGTGATATTGAAGGTAAAGGACTGATGTGCACAATGAACTGACTGTAGTGATATTGAAGGTAAAGGGCTGATGTGCACAACTAACTGACTGTAGTGATATTGAAGGTAAAGGACTGATGTGCACAATGAATGGACAATTGGTGCTTATATCTTGGCTGTGTTGCTACCAAGGTTAGATAGGTACTCAAGGTCTGAGCAACGTGTTAGGCTAATGCATAGGTCAGACATCTTGTAAGTCGTAGCCGCAAGACCCTCTTCTTAAATTACTTCACCTTGGTCATTAATTCAATTTATCCATTAGCTTAAAATCATACACAGTGTGGTCTTAAACGTAGCGGATGTGGTTGTAGAGTATAGGGACTAGTCTGCACGCAGCGATGCCTCCTTGATGAAACTGCAACCGTGTTGCTCAACCTGACTTGTCGGTTCCAGACTTGATGCTGTCCCAAGGAGTGCAGCAGTCCACCATCCAGCAGCTCCTGTCCCAGATCCCTGCCTGACGACCTCCATGCCTTCCGCCACCCCTGCCCTCGGGCAAATGCCACACGGTCTAACCTGCAACCTCTGGATTTCTCCGCACGGAGACCTGCCCCCACGGTCAACTCTGGCGGAGGACAGGTCAGGAGTGCAGACTCATCGCAGGAGCGGGCGTGGCAGGCAAAGAGAGTTCCCTTGCTGACAAAATCCAGGCCTGGCCTGAGCCGGGCTCCAAGGGTCGCCGTCAGAGGCAGCGTGTCGGAGAGATGAGGACAGTATGGAACACAGCTGTGATGAAGCGGGGTGTGGAAACAGCACAGGGAAGAGAATTAGGGTAGAGGAACACAGGGTCCCTGAACAGGGGGTGTGACCGCAGAGATGATGTTGAAACAGTGAGCAGACATTTAAGGGGAAAGCAGGCCGGTGAAGAGGCTGGAAACCATAGGGGTGAGGGTGACGCAGACGGAGGTTGGTCGAACAGCAGGGTCAAGTGCGTGGGAAGAAGCAGTGAGGTCGCACCGCTGGGGGTCTCCAGTCCTGACCCCAGCCCCTCCCTGACCCAGCGTCTACATGTCGGCATGGCCGATGGGGGAGACGAGGTGGACGGGGACGGTGGGGTGACGACGGGCAGCACTCGGGGCACCTGGAGGTCGGGAGAAGACGGTGGGGCACAGGGTCAAGGTGACACCGAGGGGGGTGTTACTGGTGTGAGGGGCAAGGACTGTAGGGCAGATCTCAGTCATGACACAGCTCACAGGGACTGCAGGGGGCTTGGGGAGGAAGGGACGGAGGAGAACGACCTGGGTCTGGTCATCACGTCCGTCACTTCTCTCCAAGGTCTGGGCAGCCCGTCACAGCAGATGGAGGACATGAGTGGAGAGGAGAACGTTGGGCACTGTGCCGACGACATCAGCTGAGGTCAGGACTGGTGGTGTGTGGTGTGCAGCGTTGTCGCAGTGAGGTCCTGACCTTCCTTAAGTGGTGTTCTTGTGTGTGTGTTTATACGGTATGTGTGTGGGGGCAGATCCGTGAATGGCATCAAAGTGAAGTGGGTCATGGTCTGACTGATAGTGCTTAGAAGTGTCGTTTGTCAGTGGCTTGGAAGTTCTGAGTGTGGCTTTACTGTGCTGTGAAGAAGACGACAACAGCTATGATTTCATCTTTTTTTCTTTCTTTTTAAGAATTTTTTTTTTTTAATAGGACTGTGAAGGTGCAAGGTGTGTGACTTGCTGTGCCAGTTCTGTGATGGATTGCGATGTTGACGGCATTACAACATGAGGCAGGTCACCGTAGTGTCTACTGCCTGTAGATGTACGTCATGGCAACATTAGGAAGTAGTTCACTGTATTGATTCCTGCTTCATGAATGGTAGCACAGTGCTGTGTTGCATTGTGTTGAGTGGCTGAACCAAGTGAAGTGTTCTAACTATGCTGCAACCCAGTGATATGTATGACAAGAGTGTCCACGCTGATGAAAGAGGAAGTTGAGAGAATTGATGACATCGACTTCGTATCCAGAGGTGACAAAAGGAGGTCCTTGATCAGGGAAAAAAAGAAGTTGCTTTCATACATGACTTTGATTTGCATTTTACAATAGTTCCTCCATTTTGCCAAGGTGTGATTGGGATCCCCTCGTAAGGAGGTGTGCTGGTGTCGCGCGTGTGTGCTGCTTCTTCATGATGCTGTTAACATGGGTGAAACCACACGTCCGGAAAATCCGGAATCCGGATTTCGTATTGGTCGTTTGTCCGGAAATCCGGACATCGGCGTTCGTTGTGGTCGATTTTCCTTTTTTGGGTAGTTTTTGGTGAAGCTGCGTTCTTGAACAACTCGCGCATGCGCCGTCCAAGTTGTTGCAAAACTTGTCTTCCGATTTGCGCCATTTTCACGATAGCCTACAGCGTGTTCACGTCGCACGTCTTCACGTCGCAGCGATCTTCTTCACGTCGGAACGATCCCGTCGACCTAGATCTAGTCTGAATCTGCTGCACTTCATTGTCTTCTTTGAGCACGATGCCGTTTGTGGCTGTGAATGAAGACACGTCGCTGATCGATGCTTCTGTCCCCAACAAATGGTCTTGGCGATGGCTGGACGAAAGAGGTCCGGACAATGATGGCGAAATGGGAAAGGGCGACACATTTCTGACTTGGTCACCGCAAAACCACAGCTGCTGGCGTTGCCCGGTGCATCGTCTGCTTGCAGGACATCAAGTATGGAAGCTCTGGCATAACGGCACTCAAAAAGCATGTCAAATACAAGAAACACCAGGAAAATGCAAAGGTAGGCAACGCTCGCTCTCTCTCTCTCTCTCTCTCTCTCTCTCTCTCTCTCTCTCTCTCCTTCTTCTTCTTCTTCCTAAAATACTGGTTCACTCAAAAACGAGTAGGTCTCTCTCTCTCTCTCTTATCATGTTGCTATGTTGAATTGTCTGTATGAATGATATGTGCTGAAATAATGTATGCTTGACAAGGACAGATTGTAAGACTAGGCTTTGGCCTAAAATCTTCATCCTTGGGTATTAAAGATCAATCAATCTCTCTCTCTCTCTCTCTCTCTCTCTCTCTCTCTCTCTCTCTCTCTCTCTCCTTGGACAAGTAATGCACCAGTCTGTAAGTAAATTCTGCATAACATACAAAATTATGCTGGTTTAGTGATTTTTATTATTCTTTATGATTCACAAGTTTTCTTTTCATTTTTTTTTTTTTTGGGGGGGGGGGGGGAGCAGCATAAGTTACTCTGGGACACAACATTAGTCTTATTTCACTTATAAAAACATGCTGAAAGTACCTCAAAATGGTCTGATTTTAATAACGAAAATGTAAAAATGCTTCAGCTTCTGACCCCCGACAAGGGGCTCTGCCCTTGACCCAGCCAGGGGGCCTCCCGGCCCCTGGACCCCCACCTTTCAAGATTTTCAATTTTCCCAGGTTTCACCCATGTGTTAAAGTAAGAGAACTGTGTGTGTTGTACTGCATGAATCACATGACTGTGGAACCTGTCATTTTCACTGGACCATCGTCGTCATCAAGCTGTGCCTTCAGGGTGGGAAATGTGAGAGTATGTTGCTGTTTACCTCGGGTAGATTTGCAGTTTGTAGGCACCCATGTGAAGCGAAGAGAAGGGAGAATGTAGGCACCTGCGTGAAGCAAAGAGAGGAGAGAATGTAGGTACCCATGTGAAGCAAAGAGAGGGAAGACTACTATCAGGTGATGTTATGATGTTGGCTGAAGAAGAAGAAAGGAGTTGATCGTGTCTTCACCGTGCTTGCTGTATTGACGTCAGTGGAAAGTGAGTGTCCGATGGAGTTGTTTAGCACACTGTGTCAGAATTCAAGGGGATAGTTAAGGGGGGGAAGTGGAGAGCATGGCTGAAATTTACTTCTGACTTTTTTCCTGTTAAGTTTTCAGAAGTGGATCATTAGCAGTTAGGAGAAATAGACCAAGTGCGTGTGTGTGTGTGTGCGTGCAGTGCACGAAAATGTGCAGAAACGAATGTCTGAGTGTTGTAGCGTAACACTTCACTGTACTTTGTGAAGCAGACATCGGTTGCATGTCTGGCAGAAGATATGCTCATAGTGTTTTGTGCAGGTTGATGTTTATTTTCATTTTCATTTGATTTATGGAAACGGACAAATCAGTCTTGAGAAATTTTAACCCAAATGTGACACATTTCCAAAGTGTTCCAAATCAGTAGTAAACTGGAGTAAGAAATTATGTGCATTAACTGATTAAGTGGAAGACTGAAATATACATGTATTTTTGTGTTGTGTAGCTGAACAAAGAAGGAGGGTAACTTCAGAGGAGACAGAAACGAGGTGGGGGGGGGGGGGGAGGTTTAAACTAAGAAAAAATTAAGAGACCTCAGGGGGAAAAAAAAGAAAGAACAAAAAGTTCATTATTTAAGAAAGATAGATTCAGGGACATGGCATGTGTGCAAATTGTTCATTTTATGCATCAGAATAGTCTTCAGCGTGTAAGTATAACTAAGCTAGCTAGCAACTTAGGAGAGAATATATGTCACCTTTCACTCCTCACAAGTCACCACTCCGCACGTCACAGCCGTTGTTTGTCACCATATGGGTACACATGCTCTGTTCGTAGCTGCCTCGTAGCTGCCTCCAACCTGCATCAGGACTTCCTTTCAACTGATGCTGGTTTGTCTGGTGGAACATTGATGCGAGTGCATGTGACAGGTTGTGGAAGGACTGTGAAATGGTTGCCTTTTCTCTTTGTCCCTCCACGTATCTCTGTGCATCCCCCCCCTGCTTCTGTTCTGTTCACCTTTTTTCTTACCATTTCCCTTTTTTTTTTTTAATTGTTTTTGTTTATTTCCTCTCTTCATTCTCTCTTGAATTGATTTTGATTTGATGTGTTGAAGACTGGCTCATCATGTGCTAAACATCAACTGGTATAAAAGGTAACGTCATGAATAAGAAGGGGCACTTTTAGCCATTGTTCTGTCATGTTCAGGGGAAAGAATGCACCATGGGTCGATATTGTGACTACATTTGTCTCCCTTTATGTGACTTCAGGGAGGGCATGAAGAGAGTCCAAGTGTTGAGCTTGCTCGCCTGAGCTAAGGTTAAGCGCAGCTGAGCGTGGTGAACAAATTGGTTCCTTGGCCAGAACCCACCCCACCCCCCACCCCTCCCCTCCACTCCCTTAGTTTGCCCAACTGTCTGATACAACCTGACCCTCTTGAGGGATAGTAAAGGTGACGTCAGGTGGCAGGGGAGAGGGGGGAGGACAAGAAGTTTTAGAACCGCTTTTTTGTTGTTTTTTTTGTTGTATGTGATTTTGAGAAGCCGCTGCTGATCGATTCCAGGAATGGTGATTCCTTTTGTTTGTTATTGGACTGGATGGTGTTTCATTATCGTTTTGTTTTTCCCACAGAATGATACAGCTGTTTGCTTTGTGTTACTGTAAACAGAAAATGATTCATTTTGTTATTTGTTTTTTGTCCATGATGCTTGGCATTGTTTTCCAGCTTGCTCTTCTTCTAGCTTGTATGTCAGCAATGGAAGGCAGTCTTTATTCAGGTGGGGGGGGGGGGGGGGGGGGGGGAGAAGTTTTTGTGGTGAGATAGGTAGCGAAACCCACAGAACAAAATGGTATTTGCTTTCCTTCGGTTTACAATTACAAAAACTTTTTTTTTTTGTGGTGCTTTTTAAGCTACACCAGAGGTATGGCAGCTATATTTGTTATGTATGCGTGTGTACATGTGAGCGATTCTAAGTTGTAACAAATTTACAAAACAGGTGGAAGTTTGTGGCTGTGTGAAATCTAAGGTGCTCATGTATGTTTTTTGGGGGGTCTGAAGTGTATAGATCCCCCTTTTCTTTTCTCCTGAGGCATGTATCTTGTCAAGAAAAGATGGATGATTATTGCTGGTTGGGTTAGGTGTTTTTGTTTGGTTTGTTTTGTTTTGTTTTTTCGTACAAGTTTGGATCATGGCGTCGGCTTTATTAAAATGTTGTATGTGCTGATTGCTGGGATGAAAATGACGCAAACAGTTGACTGTTTGGATCAAAGTGAGCATGGAATGAAGATAAGAAAACGTTCCCATAGTTTTTGTATGATCTTGTTTCTCTCTATATGGCTTATTGTAGGTCATGTTGAGTATTTCGACTTGCGTTCATCCTCTTTCAGTCTTTGTATAGAGACCTTGAAAATGGTTAGAATTTTTTCTTCAAATTTTTATTTCTCAGTTCTGATTTGATAAACGGGGGGAAAACAAACTTAACTGTTTTAATATCCTTACAAAGTGATTGATACTGTCAAGTGATGATATGGACTGGGAGTCAGCTACAAAGGAAAATGCAAACAAAAAGGGGAAAAAAACTTAAATACCACAGAAATCATGCTTCAAGAAAATTACAACTGCATGAACTATGTGATGGAGGGAAAACTGGGAAAGCAAATCGTCTTGCACTTTTCATGCCACCAGGGCATGTACAGGAGATGATGTAATTAGTTCTTACAGCCAGCTGCAAGGGAAAGTGCAAGTGTAAAGCGACTGGCACAGAATACTGACAACCTCCATGAAGTCTGGAGAAGAGGTGGGACACGAAGCCTTCATCGGGGTCGCATGACTGGCAGGGTGCCCTGACAGCCCCATGGGAAACCAAAGACCTCTGTGTCGCCCTGTCTTCAGTCCTGTGCAGCAGGACCCAGGCCTTGTAACCATTCCAGTCCTATGCATTGTCTTCCCAGATCGGTTCGGTCTGTAGGAAAATCTTACGAAACCACAGACAATTGGCAGTCTTTTCATCATGAATTCAGGGGATGATTTTGTTTGTTTGTTTGTTTTTGTATTCCTGTTTGTATCAGCTGTGAACATTTTATAAAACATGTTAGATGCTTATGTGCTGAATTTGGATGAGGTGATTGTGAATTGTGATGTGAGGATACTAATATAACGATGTTGATTGGTGGTATAATGTATGCCCAGGCAAGTCAGAAGACTCATTTTTGTTCTGCTGTCATTAAAACATTTTCTCATTTCTGAATCTTGAACTGGTTGGGGCTTTTAAAAGATTTGAAAAGTATACTATGTGTGAAAGAGGAGAGATTGTGCCATGTTACCAGAGTTTGTGTGTGAAAGACATAGAAGCAGAAGAGAGAGTGAGTTTTATCTGTGAAAGAGAGAAGTGAGAGCAGAGAGGAAAGTGTGTCTCTGAGTATGAGAGGACGAGAAGTGGGAGAACTTTCTTAAAAATAAACACTGAGACTTTCTGTCTTGCTGGACTTCAGTGTAGGGTAGATAGATACTGCAAACAAAACATTGAGACTTTCTTTCTTGCTGGACTTCAGTGTAGGGTAGATACTGCAAACAAAACACTGAGACTTTCTGTCTTGCTGGACTTCAGTGTAGGGTAGATACTGCAAACAACTCGACATATTGTGGATTTATTTTTCTCATGATGCCTCCACCAATCCACCCACCCCTCGTCCCTCTTTTTTTTCCCCTCGGATCGTCTGCCTCATTTACTTTCACTCTCAGTCATAAAAATGCCCAAGGAACAAAAAAGGCACTGAATTATCATTCTCTGCAGAAGTAAATGTCACACAGCTAAACATCTTTTTACAATGCAAGCAGCAGGGTTCGTACGCTCCTTGAAACTCCTTGAATTCTGACAGGGAATTTCAAGACCTTGAAACCTTTGAAAATCAGTCAAATGTGGTTCTGTTGACCAAACCTCCTTGAAAACCTTTAAAAATCAAGCCATCGGCTCCAAAATCTTTAATGTGGCAAAAAGAAATGGCAATTTGATTTTTCTGCATTCAGGTTAATGAAAAACTATTTTTAAAACAAATTTTTACAAACATCGTCGCGATCCTGGTGGCATGGAAATTTGACCATTTTCTTTCAAAAATTCTGTTTTGGGTTTTATGTATTTTGTGTTCAAGAAAGTCTGTTGAAACCATCTGTGGTGTTCGTTTTGTCTATTTTCACATTTTTTTTAATTAAAAAAGGACTTTATTTGAAGGAGGTGTGTGTGAAAATTGCTTAACTTCTTTATTTTCAAACGCCGTTTTCTCTAAATCACTTTTTTCAACAACGGTTGATGTGCAAGGAATACAATATATCTGGATCCAGACTAGCTAGCTTGGTAATTTTTTTTTCTTTTGATCAGAAATGATTTCTGCATGCAGTTATATTTTATTTATAAGTCAAAACAGCACGTATCATTTGCTATTTCTATTGGAATAATTCGAAAGCAATGAAACGCGAAGCCTGATGGCCACCATATGGAAAAAAATTATTGAAAAAAAAAAGGTTTAGATATATAAAAATCCTTTTGTAATTGCATTACTTTAGCTCAGCAAAACAATATATAAAAATCCTTTTGTAATTGCATTACTATAGCTCAGAAAAAAGAAAAGTAATGTTTCAAGTGCCTAACATGTCCGCTATGAATAATGATACAACTACAGTTCTTGTCATGAACCTTTTATTTTTCATTTTTCATCATTTTGCCCCCATAGACCTCACCGGAGAAAGGATTTTCAGCCAATCAGAAATAGGTCACATTCGGTGCGCGCCTAGCTGCAGGCAGCATAGAAGGGGGGGCCACAAGCTACAACTGTAGCAACGCACACGGCACAGAGAACCGGCGGATTTTGCTACTGTTTCTCGTGTGTCCTGCGTATTCAGAATGGTTCTTCATTGTCAATGGGGTGACTGTAATGGGGACGAAAGGTATCCTGACTCCATCAAAGGCAAGCTTTGCGTTTTCCCAACCCTAAAACGAGAAAGGATGACGCAATGGCATGGATCAAAGCTTGCAACCGACTACACAAGGATTTGAATGTCAGCATACTGGAGGAGAAGAACAAGTGCAGACATCGAGGTGTTTGTAGTGGGGTAAGTGGGGAAAAAAACTTTTAAAAATTATATTTTCAACACTTTCACAGTTTCAGCCATGTAGTGTGTAGAGTGACCTGCAGTGTGTCTGTGTGTGTTATTCTGTTCAGTCATCAGCGTGGAGTGTCGGCTGCTGTGTGTGTGTGTGCTTGGCATTTTTAGATAATGTGTGTGTGTGTTTTT
This sequence comes from Conus ventricosus, assembly GCA_018398815.1. Taxonomy (NCBI): domain Eukaryota; kingdom Metazoa; phylum Mollusca; class Gastropoda; order Neogastropoda; family Conidae; genus Conus; species Conus ventricosus. The sequence continues at coordinate 63,627,174 of CM031602.1, forward strand.
CAGCCATTCAGTATCTTTTTGTAGTTTTGTGTTACTCTTACTCAAAGTGGGGTTGGTGTTATTTTCTGGTGGTGATTTAGAAGGGGGTGGGTGGGAGGGAGTGGTGAATTGTTGCTGAAGTGAACTGTGTTGATTTTGTGATAGTGGTTGATTGAGGTAGTGGCTGATTTGATATTGTGATAGTTGTTGAGATATTTGATAGCAGTTGATCTGATTGTGATAGTGGTTGATTTGATATCGCGACTGTGGCTGATGTGGCTTTTGTGCTGTTTTTACTTTCATCGTGTTAAATTATTGCAAGTAGTATTTGTTTGATTGACTGTCTGAGTGTTGTTTTGTGTTTAAGTATGTCAACCTCGGTGTAATGTCAGTGGAGGAAGGACTAGCGCACAGCCCAAACACACTCACAGCTTGCTTACAATCTCATTCATATATCATGCATTCGTCACATCAAACCACTAGTAAAGTCTATAACTTTACTATACATGATCATAGAAAAAACATCAATGCATATAGAATCAAACAAAATAAAACATTCTCTCTTTCCTGAACTTCACAAAATCATTTATCTAAAACATCATTAACTAACCCGGGTATAAACAGATTTCTACTTTACCTGGCCAGGTGATCTTAACTATTCACGAATCACTGTCTTTTTTTCTTTTCTTTTTCTTTTCACTGTCACTTTCACAACACGACACAACTGCCGGCACTGGTGTTGGTCTGATGGCGCCTGGTCAGGTGAGACTGTTGGCGTTGGTCTGTGGTTCTGCTTGGCGAAGTGACGCTGCCAGGTATGAGGTCGAACCCCCGGTTAGGGTAGAACAGTGACTATCAACATCGATCTGTTCTCCTTTCTTTCTTCCTGCATTAACGCATTGCACTCTCTCTCTCTCTCTCTCTCTTCTAGTCTGCTCTTATCAAATGGACATGGTTGCTTTTCTTTTCTTTTTTTCTTTTCTTTCTTTTCTTCTTCATAAATTAGCAACTCTTTCTCTCTCTCCACATCTCTCCTCAGTCCTTCTCTGCAGACTATCTCATGCTAATTTCTCAACTTGGTTCTCTTCTCTCCTCCCCTCATCTCTCTCTCTCTCTGCCCTTCTCTCCTGCAGAGCTCCACTCAGAACCTCTCTCTCCCTCTCTCTCTGTTCCTTCTTCCCCTCGTTCTCTCCTCTCTTCATCTCTCTGCCTTTTCCCTCGTGCAGAGACTACACCTAAAACCTCCTCATCTCTCTGTCTCTGTTCGTTCTCCTCCTCGTTCTCTTGTTCTCTCCCTCACGCATTCCTTTATTCGTTCCGATCTGTCCAAAAAAGGGCGAGTACCATTGGTCAGTATTTTTACCCCTGACACCCGAGGTTGTCTCCCTCTAATTCCATTGGACGTTCAAATCATGACAGTCCCGTCTACACGCCTTACTCTCTGTGGTGGTCAATTGGTCATTTAATTGATTAGCTAGATTTCACCCCCACCACACTACCTTCCCCCCTTCCCTACTTCACTGGCGCGGTGTGGCTTAAGTGGTGGACACTGGTCAATCTAAATTGGCCAGCTGAGTCTGGGTAGGCACAACGACGTCCGAGTATCAATGACGTTGGTTCCACAAAGTGGCGGCTTGTTGAGCTTGAGCTCGGCTCTGCAGACTCGTTCGCTTGACATCGAGCGTAGGTCAAAGCTGCTTTGCCCGTATAGCCGGACAGACCGTCTTTCCTGAAGCCTCTTCCGCTAAGCTTAATTGGCCGGACCGACCTATGGGCCCGTCTCTCTGACGCCTAGAATGTTGGGTGTTTTTTTTGGACTTAGGTCCGAAATCAAAATGAATGGACGACTCCCAAGTTAGGTTGGTTCCCCCCAGTTAGGTTGTTTTCCCCCAGAGTTGGGTGTTTCATTTTGTTGTCCGTGACAATTCCATTTGCAAATGACCATGCTCCGCATTGTATCAAAACAAGGACAAAAAAGACAACATGCCGACTTTGCTGGACAACGCTACTGCGCAAAGTTTGAAAATACTTTTTACAACAACGGTTGTTAAATTATAAATATACAAGTAGTGATACCTCTCAATGAGGTTATCATTGACGTGCGCTCTTGCGTTATTTCAACTCTTTCTATAACGACCTCTGTGGCACTATGCGATTCTCCCTACTGCGGATTTGCCATCTCTCCTTCTCTATTCTTATGAAAAGCACAATTTATATGTTTGCGATCCATGCACTTCATGAGGAATCTCCATCCTCGCTTATTGCAAATAATGCATCACTACACAAAAATCGCGACGGTATGCTCCTAGTATAACTACATCCTCATGACAAGTTCTCACAAAGATATTATGAACAAGTCTCACACAAAAATAAATATGAAACCATAGCCAACTGGGAAGGAACCCATAATCCATTCCAACTTAACTGGAATCAAAAAAAAATATTATCCAACAAAGCACCCTGGATTATGGACTGAATTCCTCTGAGTTGCGCTTGATAGGCTATCGGATTATATTAGTCTTGCTCAGACTTTCTGTCGACTGGAATGTACTGCACTCGTTACCTGTAGGGCTGCAGTGCCATTGGCCCAACGCAGAACTCTGCTGTTTTTCAATCTGCGCCTCCTGCAGGATTTTGCAGTGGTGATGAATCCGTCTGCGTTCACGAATCTTTCCATACAAGTATTTGTGGTACTTCTGCACGGCCCACACAAAGCTAAAACATCCTTCTCTACAGTTGCGTACCTTCCTCACACTTTGTCAACATTCATGCTAGCATATCTCACAGGAAACTCGACCCCTTCATGCTCCTGTAACTATACTGCACCTATCCAAACCACCCTGATGCATCTGTCCGCAAACAAAAAATGGTTTGGTCATATATGGGTAGCTTCAAGATGGGACGGGAACATAGTCTTTCTAATACCGTCTGCAGTTGCTTGCTCTGCAGCGTCTGACCATTCGACCTCTGCCAGGTTTCAATAATTGCCTTGACCAAATCACTGAGAGGGACTCGTGAGATTGCAGCAAAGGTTTGGACAAACTTCCCTATTGAACCCATAAAAACCTAGCAGACTCCTGGACTTCTGGTTTTGGTCTTTGGTCTCTCTGAATTCATCTTCTTCTAAACCTTTCCTCTTTCGGCTTGCTTTGTGTCGCCTTCCGACACAAAAACTAGGAACTCATATGTCTAGCCCTTCTTTTCAGTGAACATCCCTGTATGACTCGTCTGGAAAACTTAGGCAACATAATCTCCCTTCTTCTGCTGGGTATCCTTCACCTCATCAATGATTGCTGCTGCGCCTATTAAAAATACCCATCAAAGACTCGGTAAAGCCGTTTTACGGTGCGAGATGGACTCGCCCATGAGCGACTCGTGACCCACTGACATGACAGTGTCACGATAACATGCTGGTACCTCTAACTGTGTGGTCCCTTACCTGTCTTTCCCCTTGGTGGAAACTCTCGGTACATACAGCCCGCCTTTCACAAGAAATTCCGTCTCACCTCTCTAACCTCCGTTTCTCTCCACCTCTTGCCAACTCCCTAGATTCACGAGCGAAGGGTATTGTCCTGTGCTGCCCTAAAAACTATCTGGCGACACATCTATGCCCGACTTCCTTCCTGGAACAACTAACGGTTTTAACAAACCTTTTCCTCCTTCTTGCTCGTGTTGATTCTGCTGCCCCTGAGCAGTCAACAATCTGGGAGCCCGGGTTCCCTTGCACATGGGAATATTTCCAATGATCAAATCATGAAGGGGTTTCTCCCATCACCAACGCAGACAAATAGCCTGAGAAGTAAAGGGGTACGTACTTCTTCTTAGCAACTGGAAACTCCCTCCACAGTGCCATCGATTTGAGTACAGGTCTGGATTTGCCCTGTCAAATCCCCTTATCGACCACGCGTTGTTCGTTCTCACCCCGCATGAACAACCCGTGTCTCGTAAACACTTTCACCCTCTGCTGGCCAATCCACCCTTCTTCCACTGGTAACGAACCACTAGCCTAGTGCCCTCATCCCTGACACTGACTGCCTGTCAGTGTAGCAATAGGCTGCACTCACCCTCTTCAGTCTGAATCCCTTTTGGTTCCACTGCAGGTCGTTTCCCTTGGACGACCCTTATCCACCTCTTGCAAGGCTGCTGCTTTCTGAACCTCATGCGACAATCCTCGCCACAGGTCCCTTATTGTGACATTGAAACACCTAATTTCCCTTTGCCATCTCCTTATCCCCACCAATGGGTTTGCAGACTTTGCAGAAAACCTCCCCCACCCCCACAGGTATCCCTTGACTCTTCTCCCTGTGCCTAGCTCCTGTTTTCTCCTGCACCTTCGTGGCCCAAAATCGTGCCTCTCTATACTCTACTGCGAAACTTTCAACAAACTCCCCTGCTGTCTCTGGCGGTCTCTCTTTCAAATGTATGGTTAACTCAGGGCCGCAACCTGACAATATCTGTTCTGTCATAACTAGCTCTTTCAATCTGCGAAACTCACTTCTTCGTACCACTCAACTCTAATTGTTGTTCAATAGGGGTGCTTCTTTTCTTCCGCCATTATATCTCTTTTTTTTTTTTTTTTGATTAAGATTTTATTACGACAGCCTAACTGGTGGTTAACGAACTCCACGAGTGACGTCATAACTCGATCCTTGAATGATTAATCTTAGCTTGGGGACAAAGTAAATTAGTTTTTATATGGTCGCCAGCGCCTGAACCAACTATAGAAGAGCGAATTATAGGCAATCTGTGCGAAATGAGTACCTCCCCCCCTCTTGGGCTGAAATGCCAAGCCTAGTATTATTAACTATCTTGGAAGCAATGCCAAGTCTAGTAATTAACTATCTTGGGAACATTCAGTAAAGACTACCCTTGTCCTTAGGAATTACAATACTTGTATCCCAACCCAGTCTTCCTCTTGAGTAGTTGAAACCATTTATAATAAATGGGCCAGAATTTCCTGGCAGCTCGCCAATTAAATTGTCAACCTCGGTTGTAATGGGTCAGTGGAGGAAGATTGTACTAGGCACAGATCCCAAACACACTCACAGCTTTGCTTACATTCTCCTTCATATATTCAGCATTCGTCACATCATAACACTAGTAAAGTCTATAACTTTACTAGACATGATCATAGAAAAAAACTTCAATGCATATAGAATCAAACAAAATATACATTCTCTCTTTCCTGAACTTCACAAAATCATTTATCTAAAAATCATTAACTAACCCGGGTATAAACAGATTTCTACTTTACTGGCCAGGTGATCTTAACTATTCACGAATCACTGTCTTTTCTTTTCTTTTCTTTTTCTTTTCACTGTCACTTTCACAACACGACACAACTGCCGGCACTGGTGTTGGTCTGATGGCGCCTGGTCAGGTGAGACTGTTGCGTTGGTCTGTGGTTTGCCTTGGCGAAGTGACGCTGCAGGTATGAGGTCGAACCCCCGGTTAGGGTAGAACAGTGACTATCAACATCGATCTGTTCTCCTTTCTTTCTTCCTGCATTAACGCATTGCACTCTCTCTCTCTCTCTCTCTCTTCTAGTCTTGCTCTTATCAAATGGACATGGTTGCTTTTCTTTTCTTTTTTTCTTTTCTTTCTTTTTTTCTTCATAAATTAGCAACTCTTTCTCTCTCTCCACATCTCTCCTCAGTCCTTCCTCTGCAGACTATCTCATGCTAATTTCTCAACTTGGTTCTCTTCTCTCCTCCCCTCATCTCTCTCTCTCTTGCCCTTCTCTCCTGCAGAGCTCCTCAGAACCTCTCTCTCCCTTCTCTCTGTTCTTCTTCCCCTCGTTCTCTCCTCTCTTCATCTCTCTGCCTTTTCCCTCGTGCAGAGACTACACCTAAAACCTCTCATCTCTCTGTCTCTGTTCGTTCTCCTCCTCGTTCTCTTGTTCTCTCCCTCACGCATTCCTTTATTCGTTCCGATCTGTCCAAAAACGGGCGAGTACCATTGGTCAGTATTTTTACCCTGACACCGAGGTTGTCTCCCTCTAATTCCATTGGACGTTCAAATCATGACAGTCCCGTCTACACGCCTTACTCTCTGTGGTGGTCAATTGGTCATTTAATTGATTAGCTAGTTTCACCCCCACCACACACTACCTTCCCCCCTTCCCTACTTCACTGGCGCGGTGTGGCTTAAGTGGTGGACACTGGTCAATCTAAATTGGCCAGCTGAGTCTGGGTAGGCACCACGACGTCCGAGTAACAATGACGTTTGGTTCCACAAGTGGCTAGATGAGCTTGAGCTCGGCTCTGCGACTCGTCTCGCTAGACATCGAGGCGTCGGTCAAAGCTGCTTAGCCCGTATAGCCGGACAGACCGTCTTCCTGAAGCCTCTCCGCTAAGCTTAATTGGCCGGACCCGACCTATGGGCCCGTCTTTCTGACGCCTAGATATGTTTGAGTTTGGACTTAGGTCCGAACAAATTGCTGGCGACTCCCCAAGTTAGGTTGTTCCCCCAAGTTAGGTTGTTTTCCCCAAGTTAGGTTGTTTCATTTTTTTGCCCGTGAAAAAGTTTATAAAAGGTTATGTAGGAAACGGAAATGGGTATGTGTATCACTGCATTGTGTGACTGTGGTTTTGTATTTGTTTTAAAGCTGATATTATTTTTTTATGTTTTTGATTTTTAAAATTATCTGTGTATTTTTTTGGGGTTTTGAGTTGCCATTGCATTTCCCCGGGGGGGGTTACTTTATGTATTGTATTTTTATCTTTTGTGTAGAGTCCCCTTGGCTAGTTTTTCGTCATATGCTTAAAGCCCTCAAGTTTAAATCTGGGATTGGGACTCGCAGGATTCAAACAATTGCGGTAAAGCGGCAAAAAATTTCTTTTTAAAACCGCAAAAAGTCGGGATAAGTCTTCATTTTTTTTAATTTTATTTGAGCAGGTTTCAGCATTTTGGGGGGTTTGGAGGACCCGTGACCTGCATCCCTCCCCCATTCCTTTCAATGGGTCATTGTCTACAAAGCCAGCCCCATCTTAAAAAAGAAGAGGGGAGAAGGGTGGCCGCCAGGAAGCAAAAACGCCACTTTTGCAGTTTGAAAAGTGGTACAGTCAAAAATTTTAAGATTGAAATACACATGTGTTTAATTTACATATTTGTAAAAAAAAGTTTACAAGGGTTTTGGAAGCTAAATGTAATTTCTGATATTTCCATTTAAAATGAAATGTTAAGTATTTCCCTTGGAATCACAAAAGTCTGCATACATTTTTTTCCCAAAAAAGGGTTAATTAGTGAGGGAAATTTTTGTGGGGCTGAAATTTTTGGTTTAAAATTTGAAATATGTTATGCTACCCTTTTGGGGGAAACAATGGCAGATGGGTGGAAGGCCCCTTTTGGGGAAAAAACCCTGTTCTGCTGCCCTTGTCACTGTTTGAAAATTAAAAGGGGTTTTTAATTGGAAAATTCATGTTTTCCCAAAACTACAGTGGTTTCCGTTAAATGGGCCTTTGTTTAAAAAAGCCAACTCCCTTATGAACCATCTAAGTGGTCCAGTTTTTTTCACTTTCATGAATATATATAATTAGCCCTGTTTGTTTAGCCATTATTATATATATATATACATATATGTTAAAAATTTTAAAATTTTAAAATATATACATTTTATGCTAATAAAACAGGGGTTTTTAATAAACCCAAAGCTGTTTGATAATGTCAGATTTTTTTTGGGCCCCTGGGGTTGGCTTTTTTAAGCGGGAAACCTGTTTTTTTTCCTGTTTTGCTCATTGTTTTTTTAAATTTTTTAAACAATAAATTTTTGTCCTTTTTTATTGTTGTCTCCCACAATATAGGGCTTTAGAAAATAAAGGGTTCATACTGTTGTTAGATAACAAAGATTTCTTTGGCAGTTTCCTTCTTTGAAAATTTCCGTGTTGTTTTTTTTGGTAGAAGACTGAAAGAGTACGCAGATTGTGTCATGAAGGGGAAATATCGGGTTTTTGGATTTTTTGCACATGAATGTCGCGGGGTGTAAACAATAAAAATCACAAAAAATCACAGCCCGTGACAAGCATTTGGGCCCCTTAAACCTGACTGTAATATGCATGCGATTTTTTCAGCTGCAAAACCTTTTCCCTTCCGTCTTTTCCCCAAAAAAATCCTGGTACCCTGACAAGCCTCCAGTTATGGGTGGCTTTTCTGTGTGAAAAGGGCATTTGACTTCGATGTTGCCGTTTTTCCCATTGTCACACACTTTTCCATGGGGGACTTCCCCCTAGAAAGGGAAACTGAAAATTTACCACAATCCCAAACATTTTGTGCAAATGCCTGTCGGGGGAAAAACCTTTAAAATTTTTGGGCCTTTTGGCATTTGTTCTCTTTTTTGGGGACCATGGGTTGTTGTTGAGTAAAAAGGGAGTGGGTGTTAAATAAAATGCTATCAAAAAAAATTTTCTCAAAAACAATTTGCCTTTAATCAGTACTCTTTTGAAAGTTAGATGCTGTCAGTTTTCTGTTTTCTGGCTTTTTCCCCAGTCATCAGAAGAAGTTGCTTCCCCTTGTCTTTTCTTCCTTTTTGTCTGAATTTGGACATGGCAGATTTTTGCAAAGGACATTTCAAATTCTTGAGGGAGGTCAAGGAGTGTCTTGAAACACACATATTCCCCCATCTCTGCTGAACCCCGGCACAGTCTGTCTTTTCAGGTTCCTTGTTGAAAAACAGATAATGTTTTAAACCGAAAAACTTTTGAAGCCCAATAATGTTCCTGACTTTTAAAACCATCAAAGTTCTAAAATCCTATGCTTTTTGTTTCGGGATAGATCTGAAAGAGTATCTGGCCCTTGGCTGCAGAACTTAAAAGTGCCAAGGGGGAAAATTGCTGACCAAAAAGACAAAGATCAGGGCACTAGAAAAAGAAAATAGAGCAGCGAAAGTGGCACCAAAGAAAAAAAGAGTTTTGGGGAATGAAAACACTTTCCAACCCTGGGAGGAATTTCTTTGGGGTGGAGAAGGTACGAAGGGGGACAAAAAAGAACTTTTTTTCCCTTTTTTCACTGGCCTTACGAAACTTGGCTTCATGGCCCTGCTTTCCTTTCTCATCGGATGGAAAATTTCAGTACACTAAAAATGGGAAGGCTTTCCCCTTTAAAACCCCACAATGGGTTTTTTTTGGCCCACTGGGTCGTTTGAGACGAACTTTGCGCTGTTGGACCTTGGGAAAAGTTTTGGGTTTTCCTCTCAGTCAGTTGGTATTGTTTTTTTCACTTGGCAGAGATTCTCCATGAAAAAACTGGCCAGCTGGCTTTTGGGCCGGGACAGAGGCACTACCCTTCTAATGCACCTTTTGCATGTTTTAAAGGGTTCCCAAAAAAATTGTATTTTTGACGCACAAAACGGGAAAACCCAAGCTCTGTGGTCTCAGGGTTTGTTACAGATTTAAATTTGTACAGCGATTAAAAAGGCCTCCACCACATTTAAAGGTTTGGGTTGGGTGTGATCCGGGGGGTCTTTAATTTTTGTATAAGAATTTTACCCCGGCTCCATTTCTGCAAGGGGCTTTGTCAAGAAAGTGGTGCTTTTGAGCTTATCAAAAGTTTGAGGACAGCTGGTTACATTCTTTTGGGTGGGGGACTAAAGCCCATGGCTGAAAAAGGTTTTTACAATCCATTTAAAAAATTTTAAAGACGGGGGAAATTATTATTAAACTTCCCCCTTTTGCACCCTTTGGAGCTCAGATGCCCCCTCCCAGACCTGGGGGACTGATGAAAAGGGGATTGCCCGGCACAAAAAAATTTCCACATTAAAAGGGGCTGATCTCCAGAAAAAAAAGACTTCAAGATAAAAGAGCGGGTTTTCCGACTTTGTCTTTTCAAAAACTTGAAAAGGTTTTTGGACTGTTTGCTGTCCTTTTAATAATTTTAGGGGTTTCATATTTTGAAAAAAGTGACACCCTCCCCCTTTCTCCTGCTGTTCATTCCCTTGTTGTAAAAAGTCTCACTGGGTTTTTTTTTCTGGTTTTTTTTAAAAATTCAAACCCGGTTTTAGTTTGTGAATTTGGGGGTTTTGACCGATATTTAAACTGATATCTATCGACCCGACACAAAATTTTCCTTTTTAAACCCCCTAAAGGAAAGTAACCAACTGCCATCCCCTGATGTGCTTAAAAAAACTTTAAACCTTTTTCAGTTTCCCTTAAAGTTTTCTCGTTTGTTAACAAGATACTCACCCTTTTAGGGAGGAAAAAAAGTTAAAGTTAAAAAAAAAGTTTTTAAAAAGCACTGTCAGCAATGCGAACTTTTTTAAATTTTAAAAGTTTTATATTGGCAAAACGAAAAATTTTTTTAAATATAATGATAGGCCCCATTGGTATTTTTTATATTTTCTGTTTTTTAGTTTACATTACATCAAGTGGTTTTAAGTTCTGATGTATATCAGATCATATAAAATGGGTTTTATATATTTTATAAAACCCCGACAAAGTTTTATCCCAAACCCCACCTTTTATGTAACCAAATGCCATTTACTCCCCTTGTTTGCAAAAAAAAAAACACCCAAAAAAAAAAAAAAAAAAACCCCTTTCAATTTTGCAGCCCCATGTAAGTATTCTCAGTATGTTTTAAATCGCTTAAAAAGGGGAAAAAATGTTAACACTTTAAAAAAGCTCTGTCGGGCCCAAAACAGAAACTTATTATAATGATATACAGAACATGATTTAATGTTTTACGAAAACCCTTTTTATTATGATAGCTTTCCTGGTAAGACAGTGCAGAGGGAAACTGAACATCACCCAATTTGGGGGGAAACCTTAGTTAGAGCGTTTTTGGTGTCGGGGATAGGTGGTGGTGTTCCATTTAAGAGATTGGCTTTTTCCCTGTCTTGTGTCACCTTTTGGGGGCTCTAGTAACAGAGTAAAATTAATAACAAAAGTACTTGGTGGAGCAAAGGACCTGTGGGGTGTGTACTGAGTTGGGGTTTTAATTACAATTTTGTAAATTCCCCCGAATGTCAAAAAATTTTTCTTCCTCTACTGATATTTTTGCCCTTTTTAATTTTGGAAAATTAAAAGGGGAAGAATGTGCATACATTCATGATAAAATCCCCAAAATTTAAACCCCTGCTGCAAGGAAAAAATTGTTTACATGTTTTTCCATTTACTATAGCAACACATTAACCCAAAAAATTTAAGGGCCACAAAAATCCCTATTGGCAGATTTCTAAAAAAAATTAAAAAGTTTTTAGAAATTTAATGTTTATGTGCTCACTTTCTGTGGGGTCCCCTGGCATGTGATGGGTCTTTTCTTTTGTTGTTCCCAAAAGGGCCCGGACCCGCACCGGTGGTTTTATTGGGGGGCGGGTCAAACTTAGTTCCCCCTTTGGGGTGCCGCTCCCCCAAACTTGGGGGATGCTGGTGCAGTCAGCCTGTCTGGTACATGGGGGCATGTTCTGCGTTTGAAATACTGAAGTGTTTTCACAGGCCCAAAGATGTGTGGGCCGTGACCTTCCCTCTGGGAAACAATTAGAAAAAAAAATGTTTCAGCTATGCTGGCCCCCAGCAATAAAAATACCCACCCCCAGTTACAAAAAAAAAAAAGCAAGTATGCATTTTTTGGGTTAAAACTTTTAAGGAAAACCCAAAAAAAAACTGGCAAACTACCCAAAACACCCCTCTCTCTCTCTCCCCCCTCTCCCCCTCCCCCCTCTTCTCTCTCTCTCCCTCTCTCTTTTCCCCCTCTCTCTCACTCCCCCTCTCACTCTCTCGGGCGCTTGTAAAAACTGTATATTTGTAACAGAAATTTTTTCAAAGGGCCTAGAAACCCTGGCCGTTCGTTATTTTCTGATCAAAGGGCCCTTTAAAAATATTAATGATTTAAAAATTATGTTTTATTTTTTTTATTACTAATTTTTTTATTTTAAAACTATAATTTTTTTTAAAAATAATCCACAAGCTAAAACCGTTAGGGCTTTCTTCAGGGAGTATGGAAAGGAAAAGTGCTACACCCTGTGACAAAATGATCAGTCAGTTTTTAAAAGGCTCATTTTGCGTACTTGGTTTCAAAGAAAAAACCCCTTAAATATGTTAAAAAAACAAAACACTTAACCCCGCTTTGCATTCACATTTTGGGGTTTCCCCGAAAGCTGCCTTTTTGTTGTCGATTTCAAGGACCATTTTTTGGGGTGTTTCTGTTTTTTGGGGGTAGGAGCGGTTTAAACGTGGCACCCCAAAACCCCACCTTTTTTGCTTTTCCCTTTGTATGGAAAAAAAACTTGATGTTATCAAAGAAACGGATTTCCAAAATTGTTTTTTTTCCCCGATCAAGTACAGTTTTTTTGGGGTGTGTTGTACTTTTTGGGAAAGGGAATGAGGGCCGCGGAATCATGGATGCCCCTTTGAAAGGGGGCGTCGCGGGTGTTGTATCAGCCGGCCCTTGTTTCAGCCTCCCGGAAATGCCCTTTTTGGCCCCCCAGCAAAATCTATGTTAAAGAGGCCCCGCGCGAAGCCCGAGCCCGGTTTAGGGTTTTTTGTGGGCCCCAAATTAAAACAAAAGCCTTTTTAAATGCCCAATAGGGTTTTTTTTTTTTTTCTTCTTTTTTTTTTAAACATTTTCCTATTGAAAAAAAAAATTTAAAGAAGTTGTAAAAGGAAAATGGTTTAATTTTGTTTCCACCTCTTGCCCTTTAAAAAAAAGATAAACGCACCCTTTAAAATCCTTTGAATTTTGTTCTTGGGAGTTTTGTAGGAACCGAAACGGTTTTCTTTTGTGTTAGTCTTGCCCTTTAAGTCAAGCAAAAATGAAGGAACTTGCCAATTTGACTTGGATGTGTTGGGGTGTCGTGGTCTTGTTTGATTAGCAGTCCCCCTTCCCAAACGGGTGAGGGTGGTTTGGGGAAGTATATTTCCAAAAAGTTTCAGTTTCATTGGGCTCAGTGAGGCAAACACAAAAACTCTGTGCCCGTCACAAAAAATGGGTTTTTTTTCCCTTTTTTTCCCAAAAGGTTGAAAGCAATAGCACATGCCCCACACTGAGGGGGAGACTGGGGGGGGGGGGGGGGGGGGGGGGAGAGCCCGGGCAATGCTATTGATTTTACACTGTGGGCCGTCATGGTTCAGGTCAAGGTTGTTGTCCCCGAGGACCCCCCCCTTTTCCCGGGTGTTCCCAGGGGAATTTTGGGTTTTTTAAAGAAATCGGTTTCTTTTTTAAAAAGATCTGTTTATAAAAATTTAGTATGAAACTTTTTTTTTTCCCCCTGTTTTCTTGGTATAAAAAAATTTTGGTATGGTTTTTAATTTGCATTTCAGTTCTCTCACATTGTTCTTTTTTATCTTTTTTTTTTGTAAAATGTTTCAGCCTGATATGGGGTTTTGTGGTTAGCGGGCGCAAAGCAACATGATTTTTATTTTTCCCCCCGGTCTCTTTTTTCCAGCACTTTACAAGATTTCTTCCAAATTTTTTTGTCAAACATGCTATATTGACATAACTGCCGATCACGTTCAGTTATTTTACAATTCCCTTACACTTTTTTTCTGTGTTTATTGGCTAAAATTAAATGTTGTTTGTCCATACAGAAAGGGAAATCTATGACATTTGGGGGGTGTTTGGGAAAATTTCCCTGGAAAAAAAAGAAGGGCTGTTTGATAAAGGTACGGGAATTTTCCCGGCCCCCTTTAAAAAAACAAAATTAAAAACCCTTTTTGGGATTTTTTCAAAAATCCATTCCAAACTTAAAATTAGTATTCTTTTTGGGATGTACTTGAGCACTTCCAAGCATTTTACTTCGCACTAAATAATTTGGGTTGGGCCGAAGACCCGAAATGTCACTAGTAAAACCTATGGTTTTTGGGCCCTGACAGCTACAAAAATTTTAAAATGGAGGGGCAGTGAAACTAATCAATGAAGCATCCCAAAATTTCATGGGTTTCGAAAAATCTTAATAATTTTTTTTTTGTTTTTTTTCCTTCTCTGGATGAAAATTTTGGCCCCTTTTTTTTTTTTTTTTTTAATGAAAGAGGTCTACAGACTAATGATCTATGTCTCTCCGTTCCGTTTAAACCCCTTCACTGCTATCATATTGCTAAGTCCGACAGAAAAAAAGTTGAATCATGACGAACAGCGTTCATCAACTGAGAATTGCAGACAACACTTTTTATGACAACACCATTCATCAACAAAAATGCCACTAAGCCCATGAATGATTTTTTTTTTTTTTCATTTTAAACTTAGCATTTTGTCACAAAGTGTAGTACTAGTAGAGTAGCATTGCTAATGAAAGCAGAGCACTTGACGACAAGCTCTGATTTTATGGGGCTTCACCTGCGTGGAGCCCCAAAGATTATAATTCTGTTTGCTTTTTTTGGTCAGATTGTATTATTTATATATGACCAATCTTTGTTCTGTGTTTTGCAAGATGCACAGTTACATCTGCCCCTCTGCTTGATTGAAATTGCGTTCAGTGATCTATCACTAGTCTTGATATAATGTCGTTTATATACATGGCGATATTTGAATGGTTTAGGTTTAGTTTTATTTTAAAATCATTATAGTTTTGCTGACCAGACATGGCCTTTTTTTCATAGCTGTCCAACTCTATTGGGGAAGGGGTGGGTGTGTCTGTGTGTGGGTGTGTGTGTGTGTGGGGGGGGGGGTCACATTCTGAAGAAGTCAGATTCTAAAAAAGAATTTAAACAAAAAAAAAAAATCACAACCCCACTCCTTGTAATATTTCACAAATTTTCAGCATCTTGCCTTTGAAGAAAAAAAAAAGAAAAATACAACCAAGAGATATCCATTCTTGACAACTGAACAGATCAAAGAAAAATAATTTTTCTTTCATCTGTCCAGTTGTCAAAGATGCATATCACGTGCTAGTAAAAGACCAATATGTGCAAAAAGAATTTCAACATGCAAGTGAGGTCACAGTTATAGTGGTTGGTTTGATAGTGTTAACTGTTTTGTGCTTTTTGTTTGGCCCAAAATGGCCTTTTCAAAAGATACCAGTCACTGTCTGTGAATCAGAAATGTAGGTTGTTGCATTAAGGTTTAATGCAACCCACATCCTCTGAAGTGATGCGGCAGATGGGGAATAATGATGCATGAGAGCCAGGGAAAGGGGTTTTTGTCTAATACTGTTCTGTTTCTCCAGAATGACAGTATTTTTTAAGTGATAATAGTAGACATGCCTTTTGTTCCTGGAAGGAAGTATTTGTCCCCTATTCACCTCAAAAATGAGGAAGATGTTCCTGAAATACGTCTTGAACGGTGTGTTAGTGGCTGTCCCTGATTATGAAGACCATGTGACCAATGTCATTTTGTGGGACAAATTATCTTTGAAGTCTCGAAACTTTCCCAAAAAAAAGTCCGTGTGTGCCAGTGTAACTGGGTTCACACACACATAGGTATCTTTTTGCAAAGTCTCACATCTTTTTTCTCACACTTAAATTAGCATCTCGACATGCTCCTAGCACCAGTCACCTAACCCGGGGTCTTGAAGACCGTTGGGGTGCCACAGAAGACTTCGCAACCAGCTTCCTCCACTCTCCTGGTTCTTAGATACTCGGAGGCAGTTGCTGAGAGTGAGCCAGTGATGTTGTCCTCCCATCTCTTTCTCTGTCTTCCTCTCCTGCCTCCTCGCACTGTTCCTTGCAGAGCGGTTCCTTGTAGAATGATTTTTGGCAAGTTCTGTTGATCTTGATACATAACCATAGCATTTTATTGTTCTTCTTTTCACTGTGGACAACAGGTCTTCGTATGGTCCAGTGGCTTGCCTTACTCTGCTCTGGGCCTCCAAGTTGGTAATGTGGTCTTTGTTACGATGCCAAGAGTCTCGCCGAAGCATCTCGTCTCTAATTTTAAGAATAATGATTAGTGACTCTGCCAAAAACAAGGACAAACAAGTTACAAGACAAAACATGCGTTTCGACTTCTTAGGTTTTTTTCTTCAGGCAAAATAAACAACATTCAGAACAACGAAAACGAAGAAATGTTCTGAATGTTGTTTATTTGCCAGCAGAAAAAAACCTAAGAGGTCAAACGCGTGTTTTGTCTTGTAACTTGTTTGTCCTTGTTTTTGGCAGACTCACTGAGAATTATTCTTAAAAATTTGTCCGATTTCCGCCTTGAAAACAAACTTTGAAACTAACTCATCTCTAATGCCTGAGTAGTAGTATTCACTGTCACTGATTATAAAAGGGCATCGCCTGTGGAACCTTAGAACAGGGCCTACAGATAACGGCTGACTTAATGAGGGATGTAAAAACTCCAAAGTCTGTGATCTGCTATGGCAGGCAGCCCAGTGACTGACAGTGCCTGTGTATGCATGAAAACTATTATTTGGTTTCATCAGAACTTTAAACCCATGTAAAAACGTGTGCGCTTCAGTCGCCAGGTACTTCTACACAATAAAAGATCAGAACAGACTTAACATACGCTCCAGCTATCAAGAAAACACAAGGCCGAACACAAGCATTTACAAATTGGGAGAAATTCTGAGTGTTAAATGCAGGATGGGCAAATGGGCTGGTAGGAGGGGGGGGGGGGGGGGGGGTAAACAGTTGCAAGCAGAGATACTGCCTGTCAAGCACAAACTTGCATAATGCAGCTTGGGGCGTGTATTTATCTCGTCATGGGAGCAAGAGTTACCCCGACTGGCTCGCTGTTTACCGTTTTCGTTCCTGTTCCAGACAAGTGTGAGAGAACGATTCTTCTTCTTCCAGATGGGGATGTTTAACCTGCCCCGTGCTCACAGTCTTCAAGTAGACTATTCTGGCACACAGGTTGCATGCATTGTGTATTTCGTTGTAGCCGGTACTCGCCCGTCTTAGGACATGAGCATCGGGATCTTTAGAGTCCGTGTATGATCTTTAGTGCATGTGACACAGACTAGACCTCGGTTTATAGTCCCATCCGAACGACTATATGGGGGATGGAGTCAGAACCAATGTTAACTCCGAGGGAAAAATCCCCCTATACCGAAATTCGAACCCGGAACCCCAGGATCACGAGTAGGGCGCTCTACCAACTGAGCTATCGGCCCCCGATTTCTCAGTTACTTTGAACAGGAGTTACGGGAATGGAGTAAG
>CM031602.1:63646676-63651676 GCA_018398815.1 Conus ventricosus
GGTTTTAGTTCCAAATCGAGGGATTTCGAGCAGAGTGTTGTCTGTAGAAGAACGCCACTGCCTAGAAGGAACATTGAGATGGAGATCACAAAGGTAGGAAGGAGCTCTCCCTGAACTGAATCAGGTACCCGTTTACTGCTGGGTGGACAGAGAGTCTTTCCAATCCAAAACAACCCGACCTCACTTTTGGTTCGAACTCACGACCGCCAGTTCAGCAAGGAAGCATTCTAACCAACTGACTACGGGCCACTCTGATTACTACCCATATGTATTCATAAACGACGAGAAAATAGATGCTCATTTCTGTTTTACTTTGTCCCCTAACAGTTAAACAGACAGTACACTTCGGTATACTTTTTTTTTTCTGTACTGGCGAAAGAGTCACCACCAGTTAGTTCCAACATCTTTCGTGTCCGAATAGTGAGAGAAGCAGTAGGCCTACCACTTCTAGCGTAACTGGTCAACTGTGAAAGAACCCGTATCCATTTCCTGTATATCATTAGTCCCTCCCCCCTCACACCCTGCTGAAATATTCGGAGGACTCAGTGGCGCGTGACCAACTTCTAGCAACAGCTCGAATTCTTGTCTCATCTGTCCCTGACCTTCACTAATTAACCGTTCACTTAATTAACCGTGCCAAACGTACACGACCGTCCACACGATGCGCCTGTTTTCAATTACATGTGCTTTGTGGCAGGGCGAGATGAGATCGATACTGATCGACAAGACAAACAGTTTTCTGATCGATTAGCGTCGGTGAGGGTTCGTGCCAAAGGTGTCTTTTGTTCGTGGTCTGGGGTGAGGGGTGGGTCTGTTTTACCGCTGTGTCTGTTTGCACTCGGTTATAATGCAAAGAGTGTGGCGTGACTAACCCGCGGGGACTCCCATCGCACGGCGGGCAATGAGCGGGCACTGACTGGCGCTTTCTCTCTGTTGAGTGTTTTCTGGTTCAGCGAATGTCGTATCGTATTGCGCTATATCACGTATTGTCTCATATTGTACTGTGCAGTGAAAAGACTACCACCCCTTTACACACACACACACACACACACACACACGCACACACACACACACACACATACACACACACACACGCACACACACACACACACATACACACACACACACACAAACACACACGCACACACACACGCACGCACGCACACATGCACACACGCACGCACGCAAGGGCACATGCGCATTTGCAACCACGTAAACACGCACACACACGCACGCACACAAACAAACGCACACACAACAACACGCGCGTGCACACGCACGCACGCACATAAACACACACACACACACACACACACACACACACACACCACACACACACACACACACACATTAGCGTGCACGCATGCACAAGCATGTATACACGCAACACGCACGCACACAAAGAACCACACACATACGCATGCTCGCACGCGCGCACACACATACATACACACACGCACGCACACGCACACATACACGCCCACACGCAAGCTCGCTCGTACGCAAGCGTATAGTATACACACACACAGAGACACGCGCACGCACGCCCGCATGCACGGGAGCACACACACACACACGCGCACACACACACACACACACACACACACACACACACACCACGTGTGTGTGCGAGCGCGCTCTTTTTTTTTTTTTAGCTTTGCTTTTTGCACTGTTTGGAAAAAAAGGAGGGGAGGGGGGGGGGGGGGGGGGGAGGAGGGGTGTTTAAAGAACCAATGCAGGGGAAAAATAAATACATAGCAACCAACAAACAGATCATCCTCAACATCCTATGGCGTAAACATTTTTCTCTTTATTTTTTATAGATTTGGCTCCAGTAAATATTTCTTTTAGCAAGGAATTCTGGAGGTTGTTATTTTAGCATTTCTACTGCATTGTAGGTTTATTGTGCTGCACTACATTGGAGACTGGAGAGACTGCATTCAGATTGGAGAGACTGATATTCAGACGGGAGAGACTGACATTCAGACTGGGAGAGTTACACCCAGACTGGAGAGACTGAATTCAGACTGGAGAGAGGCTGACATTCAGACTGGAGAGGCTAACATCAGACTGGGGAGACTGACATTCAGACTGGAGAGAGACTGACTGACATTCAGACTGGAGAGAGACTGACTGACATTCAGACTGGAGAAAGAGGCTGACATTCAGACTGGAGAGACTGACATTCAGACTGGAGAGAGGCTGACATTCAGACTGGAGAGACTGACATTCAGACTGGAGAGAGGCTGATAGACTGGAGAGAGCTGACACTCGGACTGGAGAGAGGCTGACTGACATTCAGACTGGAGAGAGGCTGATAGTCAGACTGGAGAGAGACTGACTGACATTCAGACTGGAGAGAGAGGCTGACACTTAGACTAGAGAAACTGACATTCAGACTGGAGAGAGGCTGATAGTCAGACTGGAGAAAGGCTGACTGACATTCAGACTGGAGAGAGGTTGATATTCAGACTAGAGAGACTGACATTCAGACTGGAGAGAGGCAGATAGTCAAACTGGAGAGAGGCTGACTGACATTCAGACTGGAGAGAGGTTGACTGACATTCAGACTGGAGAGACTGACATTCAGACTGGAAAGAGGCTGATAGTCAGACTGGAGAGAGGCTGACATTCAGACTGGAGAGGTTGACGTTCAGACTGGAGAGAGGCTGACATTCAGACTGAAGAGGTTGACGTTCAGACTGGAGAGAGAGGCTGACATTCAGACTGGAGAGGTTGACGTTCAGACTGGAGAGAGGCTGACATTCAGACTGGAGAGGTTGACGTTCAGACTGGAGAGAGGCAGACATTCAGACTGGAGAGGCTGACATTCAGACTGGAGAGATGCTAACATTCAGACTGGAGAGGTTGACGTTCAGACTATAACACTTTTCAGCCAAGAAAGAAAACGAAAGAACAAGACGCATGCCTGTGTGACAACCTATGCCCCACGTGTACCTAACAAATCGGCAATCATCAAAAGCAGCCTACAGCTTTTATATGCAAATCCTGAAAATCGAAAAAAAAAAATTTCCCCAAAGATCTCTTACTTCAGCAGATAGAAGAAGTTGCAAAACTCTAGGAGAAAGATTTACATCCACTGATCCCAGACGCTTTGTCCAAGACGGTCCTCGTCACAAGCCTGGATGTTACCCTTGTCCAGCCCTACGATGTGACACATGTGCACTCTCTGTAGCAGTGTCAGGAATTTGTGTCTCCCCGGGGTGGACGGAGGTGGAAAATCGGGGAATATATTGCATGCACAACAGCTGATGTTGTTTATTTCATAAGATGTCAAATTCACACCGGTGCAGTGTATGGGGGATCAGCAAAAACCAACAACAACAACAAAACCTCAAATCAAGATGGGCGTGTGTTTGTTGCTAAGAGCAGAGACCTGGCCTGCTGACACATCGACGAGGGAGAAGCACTATGGATCTCAGGAGGGCCTCCGCCGTACAGCAGCCTTCATCAGCGCCTTTGAGTTCCTGTCTGAGTATATATAGGAGAAATGGAAAGTCATAAATCTGACATTAAGCTGGAAAAAACGTTAAAAACAAAATGTACGGTTTCACACAACATCAATGACCTGCACCATGAACGACATATCGGACAGCCCGAGACCCAGGTTCTGAAGGATGTCAGCATAATCACCAGCTCCATGAATTTTTTAAAAAAAAATTGTTCGCTATTGACAGTACCGATGGTGAAAATATATCACTAAAGGCCGAAACCTGGTGGCTATGTTATATCGGGACAATTTTTGAGGGTTTGACTACGAGAAAAGATTTCTAACCTTATGATTCAAATTGAAAATCACGAGATGAGTTTTAATTATTGTGTCTCATTGAAATACTATGCACGGTCCCTCCTCCTCGCCACGCCCCCTAACCGACACCCCCCCCCCCCCTCCCCTCCCGCTTTCCCGCCTCATCCATCCACCAATCCTCCCTCCCACAATGCTCACACTCCTTTTTGGCTCCCTATTAACTTTTTCCCATGCCCACGGCCGCTTCCTCTCTCTCCCTGTCTCTCTGTCTCTGTCTCTCTCTCACTCCTTTCCCCAGCTATCCTACTCCTAATGTAAGTAGTAGTGTGTGTGTGTGTGTCTGTCTGTCCGTCTGTCTGTCTCCCTGTCCGTCTGTGTGTGTGTATGTGTTGGGGGGGATGTAAATGGTTTTATGTGTGCCCCCACCTACCCTCCCCCACCCCCACCCCTTTCTGACATCCCGCCTCCAATGGTAAGTGTGTGTGTGTGGTTGTATCCACCCCACCCCCCTCCCGCGTGGGTGCGTGCCGTCATGCGTGTGTGTGTGTGTGTGTGTGCGCGCGCGCGCGCGCGCGCTTTTACTATATACCCCTCCCCCCCTCCTGGTTCCCCTCCCCCTTCCCCCCTTCTTTATCCCCCTGCCCCTCTCGCCCTCTGGAATGCCTTGTATACGCCTCTTTCTTCCTTGTCTGCCCGTTCTATTCCATTCCTCATACACCCCCTTTGTCCAACACATTCATTCACTCCAACAGCTGTCTCTTTCTCTGTCTGTCTGTCTGTCTCTGTCTTTACTCCAACCTCTGCCTCTGTCTCTGTCTGTCTCTCTCTCTCTCTCTGCCCCCCCCCCCCCCTCTCTCTCTCTCTCTCTCTCTCTCTCTCTCTCTCTCCACCTGTTTTCCCCCTTCACTTTCCCTTTTACTTTAACGTGGTGGTGAAGTGAAATGCTTTTAATGAACACCCCCCCCCCCCTCCCCCCTCTGTCCTGCCCTTCCCATTCCACCCTGCTCCTGCCCATGGTTCTATCTGTCGTTGTCCCCTCTCACCCCCCATCACCCATCGTTTCGTGTTGACTGCCATTTTAGTATACCACTGTTGCTCTCTCCCCCCCTCCCCTCCTTCTCTCCCATCCTCCTCCCTAGGGACCCCTCAACTTACCGTCCCTTAAAGTTCAGGTAACTCTGCCTGGAGCAATCTTCGAAGAGTGGGGTCCCTTTGCCGCGCCCTCTCCCCC
>CM031602.1:63661676-63664176 GCA_018398815.1 Conus ventricosus
TAAAAAAAAGGGAAAAAAATGATTTATCGGGACAGTGATTATTGTCGTGAATTTTCTTTGCCTTTTTTTCACATGATGAATGCATGTTCTCTTCCTCCTCCCCCACAATTTCCATCCCCCCCCCCCCCCCCCCCCCCCCCCCCCCCCCTCCTCGTCCGTTCCTCCTCTAAAGGTTCCACTGACACGAAAAAGGTTTTCAACACTTTTGTCTGGAACAGAAACGATCCCTTTATCGCACGTCGACAGTTCGTGTTGTGAACACTATACAATTCCTAAACCGGATCACAAAGCTGTTATGACAACTATGTTGCAGCAATTTTGAAAGAGGATCTGAATACTGGAAATTCAACAACAGTTTTCTTTAAAATGATTTTCTTTAAACAATACTCTGAAGGACAAGGAATGTGATATCAAGCCCATATACAAATAGGAATAAACCAAGGCTAAATCTGTATTTGTTGTATCAATTTTGGACGACGGTTAATTTGCCACAGAAAAAAAAACATGTGAGAGTGGCCTTACAAAAAGAATTATATGATATAGAAGCACGTCTTACAAAAGAACCCGGTAAACTAGCAGAGCGAATCGCGAGAATAAAGCATAAAATGGTAGTATTAGACACAAAACAATCAAGCAGACAAACTAAAGTTGCCCAGGCCGGACCAAAGGTGAAGGGACGACCTTACGTGGTCTTTATCCTACTGATATTCTCCTCCAGAAAATGGGTGTAACTGGTTCAGATTGTGGTGACCACTGCCCAGAGACAGCGGATATTACTGAACACTTCGTCTTTGAATGTCTCGTCTGCCGAATGGTTCGGGAAACATGTGGAAAGTGTAAACGGCCTCGTCCATCGGTGCGAGGCTGCGTCATTCTCCAACACGAGTGTTGTTCGGTTATCACGAACATGAATATCAGTTGCTACCCGATGGATCAACGCTCTAATATTGTTTGTTAAAGTGCGTGTCAGTATGATCAGAAAGAAGAAATCAGGGTATCATACGAAGTCGTTTTTGAACAAGAAGCACAACGAAGAAATTTTGCGTGCGTGCGTGCGTGCGTTCATGTGTGCGTGCGTTCGTGCGTGCTTGCGTGTGTGTTCCCCAGTGATATTAACAGACCCAACAGAAAGTCATAAGACAGGATAAATGTATACATTCCGTAGTATATGAAAGTCTGCACAATTGATTATAATTCTTACTGTGGCTGTCAGGCGCTGCATCATTATAGAGTCAGGCACAACCCTCGCATGGCGGTGATGTTTCAGTGAGCAAGATTTTGTAGGTCTGGCACTGACTGAATCACGGTGCCCATGGCACTGATCTCTATGTCAGTCTGTAAAGACTCTGTGTGTATACGGAAGAGATGCGTGTGGTAGCAACCAAGATCATGGTGTACATGGTAGTGATATGTATGTCGGTGGACTAAGGTTGCTTGAACCCCGTCTGTGTTGGGTATCTCTACCTTCTTTTTTTATCGTTAAATGTGAATAGATGTTATTCGTCGAAGTCTGTCAACTGACTTGTGATTGGGAGAAAGAGTGTGCGGCGTTCATACATTTGTTGACAAAGGCAGTGTCCGTTAAATGCACCCTCTCTTTCCCTGTCCTTTCCTTCAGCCTTTCTTCTCTTCACCCTTTCTCACCCCTCATCCCATCTACACACTCTCTCTGTCTCTCTCACACTGTCTGTCTGTCTGTCTGTCTTTGTCTCTGTTTCTGTCTCTGTCTATCTATCTGTGTGTGTGTGTGTGTGTGTGTGTGTGTGTGTGTGTGTCTGTCTGTCTGTCTGTCTGTCTCTCTCTCTCTCTCTCTCTCTCTCTCTCTCTCTCTCTCTCTCTCTCTCTCTCTCTCTCTCTCTCTCTCTCTCTCTCTGTATGCGTGTATGTGTGCGCGTGCACGTGTGTATGTGTGTGTGTGTGAGTGAGCGCGCGCGTGCGTGCGCACGTTCCTGTCTGTTTAACTGTTTGTTTGTCTGTCTGTCGCTCTCTGTCTGTCTGTCTGTCACTCTCTGTCTGTCTGTCGTTCTCTGTCAGTCTGTCGTTGGTCTGTCTGTCTGTCTGTCTGCCTGCCTGTCTAACTGTCTGTCTGTCTGTCGAACTCTGTCTGTCTGTGGCTCTCTGTCTGTCGGTCTGTCTGTCTGTCTGCCTGTCTGTCTGTCTCCCCACCCCTCTCACAACTTACCCCTTTCCTCTCTCCAGTCACTCTCTCAGTGTGTCACAGTGCTGTCACGATCACAGGCGCATTACCGTCGTCAGGCCGTCGATGTGACAAGAGGAAGGTATCGATTTTCCGGCAGAGCATCACCTTCCTGTTGCCTTTTTCGGCTGGCTGTCTCCCAGAAGCCGTTTTTGGCCGTCGCCGGTCGCCTGGGTCGCCGTGACCTGCATCTTGCACTTCCGGCATCGTTAGTAATGGTCGTAAATCTGGCATCGTCGGTGTGAAGATAACGGAGACAAAGAGACGTCACGCAAAAGAGTATCTGTCTGCTTTGGCTGTTTC
>CM031602.1:63671676-63681676 GCA_018398815.1 Conus ventricosus
AGAGAGAGAGAGAGAGAGAGAGAGAGAGAGAGAGAGAGAGACAAGAGAGAGAGACAGACAGACAGACAGACAGACAGACACAGACAGACAGACAGATGAGGGGCGAAGGGGGAACCCACAAAGTCAGGCTTTGTCTGTTAGTCAGTCGACTGGCTTTGCCTGGGCACCGGGTCATTGATGTGAAAATCGATGCTCGATCGTTGCGTGTTGTAGTTGACTGTCCCTCGCATGGTTCATTAGATTTTTTTTTTTTTTTTCGTTCTTTCTTTTCTTCTTTCCTAGAGTCAAATGTTTCGATCATTGCGTAGGGTCGGGTGCCTGCAGCAGTGGTGGTTTGGCTTCCTCCCCCTCCCCCTCCCCTGTCCTCCCCTCCTTTCTCTTTCTGTCTGTCACTCTTTCTTTCAACTGCGTGTTCATCCTCGTGAACAAAGAGCGAAGCATGTCAAAGTATCGATGACTGGCTCGAACAGAGACGTGATGAATGTATACCCTATCTGTGTGTGTGTGTGTGTGTGTGTGTGGTGTGTGTGTGTGTGTGTGTGTGTGAAAATATCGACAACTGCCTCGAATAAAGACGAAATTAATGTTTTCTCTCTCTCTCTCTCTCTCTCTCTCTCTCTCTCTCTCTCTCTCTCTCGCTCTGTGTGTGTGTGTGTGTGTGTGTGTGTGTGTGTGCGTGCGTGCGTGCGTGCGTGCGTGCGTGCGTGCGCGCGCGCGTGTGTGTGTGTGTGTGTGTGTGTGTGTGTGTGTGTGTGTGTGTGTGTGATTTCGGCTTAAAGAGGCAAACGATCAAGGAAACGCTGGCATCAACTAGTTTAGTGAACGTACGTCGCAGATGCAAGTGATGGAGAGGGACGGCAGTGTAGTGTATTACAATGGATTATGAAAGAGGAGATATGGGGTGAGGATGGGGTGGCGGGGGGGAGGGGGGGAGAGATTTTTTAAAAAGGAAAGAAAATAAAGAAGGATTTACACATGTACAGACCTACCGAATAGTTACTTCGTATATGCCAGGAGAATTGAAAACGGCGGAAGATTCCTCCTATTTGCTCAGTTTGTAAGCTTATATTTCTTCTTTGGGGGTTTTAGGGCCTGCTGTCATTGTCCATGACAGAATGGTTGATGTAAAATTAGTCTAGACATTTGTTTTGATTTTTTTTTTTTCGTATTGGATTACAGTAAATCATTTCGTCCAGACATGTTTCCTCTGTCAACAGTTTGTATTGAATACTGTGTGCTCTCGTAGGCCTAGTAATGTTTATTTATTTATTGGTATCATTTGAGAAACTGAATGAACTAATGCATTAGCATGTGTGTGACTAAAGTTCCAGATTATTCATCATATGTGCGCAGATTATATTCAAGACGAAGACGCCATCAATGACCTCAGCAGCCTTCACGGTACACTCACGCCTGGAGATCTGTGCGACATGCACTACCCCATCCCATAATTCCTGACCCTCCGTCGCTCTTTTCGTCGTCTGCAACCTCTTCGGTCAATACCCAGCACCCTCCTCCTCCCTCCCTCCGTCTGCTACAGCCACGACAGTTCCAGCCCGCACGGCAGCTGCAGCGCGCGCGACTATCCCAGTGTATCAGTCAGTGTCGTCTGCCGGCGTCTGAAAGTGTCGTCTGCTTTTCCAGTTTACGCCTGCTCGAAAGCGCCGCTGAGTGTCTTTCACTCTTTGTGCTCTCTCCAGTTCGATCTGTGTCTGCGGAAAAGGTCGTGCTCAGTGCTTGCTTTGCATGCTGTTGTGGCGATGAATGAGTCGCGCTGAAAGGCTGTAGACTTGGGCCGATAAAAAGGAAAGAAACGCCAGTTTGTCAAGGAAAATTGTTTCCGGCGTGCGCAAGGTCTCGTTCAAGCTGGGCGTAGTTTTGAGGAAAGACGTGTTTTCGCCGGGTGTGAGATCTCTGCAAGCTGTGGCCGCTTTCCCCAGCAACCGTTTTTCGACTGACGAAAAAGGTGGGTGGAAAAATAGCCGTAACATTGGATCAAAAAAACGAAAGTAGACTCCCAGCAACTGACTTTCTCCCGTCAGCTTTGAATAACGACTGCAGAAGTGTTCGAGACTGGACTCGCTCAGCTTTTGTGACACTTCACAGAGTGAAGTAGGCTAACGTCGAACTTGATTCCAAGTTCCAACGGTGTTTACCGGCAGCGCGTTACCAGAGTCACCCCCCCCCCCCCCCCCTCTGTCCACCCGTCGGGTGTTCGACCCCCATAATTTGAGTTAAGTCGCCAGCGTTCAACAGGTGAGTTGATCGTGTGAGATAGACACACATTGTAGGCCTGTTAATGTGAGTGAAGAAGAATGTTGATTTGACCTGTTCGAACTGGTGTACAGAAAATCGGTGTTTGTGTAAAGTGTGTGTGTGTGTGTTGTTGTTTTTTGCGTGATGAGCGTGCAATCATTGAATCGGATTAACAACACTTTGAAACTTTATTTCTGCGTTGGCTGTGGTGGATTTTGACAACATGATAGAGATTAATTTTTTTAGCCATTCACTAAATGTGATCATCTTTCAAAAATGGATGAATAAAATTGTATTTTATGTAAGCATTGTTGAATGAAACCTATTAGGCCTACATGTACCAATGATCATCCAAGCATTGTTGATTTGGACAAATTGGGGTGATATACATAGATCTACTGATACAACAGACTAAAACATGACCTCATTCAGATCTGTGTGGCGGTGATCATTGTCCATGTTCTGAACGATTCTATTCCTGTTGCTGCGGGTGGTGTGATGGGTTAGGTGTTTGTGATTTGCTATTGTCTTGTGTCGTTCCAGCTACGCTAGTCAGTAAACGTTAGCACGGTTGAGCTGTCGGTGCAGCATTAACATAAAACTGAATTGACTTCGATCATTTGTCTCATAGCTTTGTCTGATGGGAGTATTAATTCTTTGCCGCGCGTGCTTAATTTCTATCCGCTTAATCAATTCTCCACTTACACCGCCGCCTTTGAGTTCCTCGAGAGTTCTCATGGCGCGTGCGGGCGTGTGTTTATCATGTATGTGCCCGCGCGCGTGTGTATTTGTGTGTGTGGTGTGTGTGTGTGTGTGTGTGTGTGTGTGTTCTTTTCTTTCTTTCTTTCTTTCTTTTTATGGGCTTTGGCGGTTGTCCCCTTGCACGGTTCAGCCTGATTTGATGAAACGGGTATTGCAGTATAATCATTCTTTCCATGCCTACCCCCCCCCCCCCCCCCACGGACCCCTCCCCCCCCCCCCCCAAAGAAAAGGTCATCGTTCAGAGGTCTGTGACTGATTTAATTTTTATTTCATTTTCGTTCTCCCCCTCCCCCCTCCCCGTTTTTTTTTCTTTGTGTGTTCATGTGTACATCTCAACGTGGTCGTGACCTCAGTTGATTGGCAGCAAACGTGTGATAATACCAACATGTCCCTTTGCTGTTTCTCTCTTCTCAATCATCATCATTTTAGATTGTTATTATCATTATATTATTATTATTATTATTATTATTGTTCTTGTTATTATTATTATTATTATTGTTTATTATTATTATATATTATTATTATTATTATTATTATTGTTGTTGTTCTTGGTGTCGTTGTTGTTGCTACTATTTTCGCAATCATCATCATTTTAGTTTCTTCTTCTTCTTCTCATTATCATTTATAAGATCACTAATGTAGCGCCTGTCGTTGGCTAGAGACAAGCTCTGAACGCTGTACAATCAACGCCCTCGTTCACACCACAGGCTGCCTACCTGGGCAGAGCCGACTGAAGAGCTGCCTGCTGGCGCTGCTGTCAGTCGAGTCGTTTTTCCATTTCATTCAGTCGAACGCCAGCCATATCAGTCACTCAGTTTACCATTCATTCTTCCATTCTTTTGTGCACGCTATACGTATCATCCGTACTAACGGCGAAACTGGCGTACTGTTCCGAATGTTGATTATGGGATTTTAATGAGTGTGCAAGACGTCATGCGTGCATTCACACACGGGATCTCGCTTTATACACTCATTCGAAGGACTTTTGGGAAAATAGAGTCAGAACTAATGTTAACTCCGAGGGAAAAGATCCGGCTGCGCTGAAACGGCTCGCGGCGGAGATTCGAACCCGCGACCTCAGGATCACCAGGATCACGAATCCGACGCTGTACCAACTGAGCTATTTCGATCCCCAGCCCTTCATCAATCCTTTACATGACAATGCTGATAATGTTTTTTTTAATTTTCTGAATATTCACGAAGCGTGATAATATGTTTTTCTGAGTATTCATGAAGTATCAAACGAGGCTATGCATAGGTCGCAGACAGCAAAAGCCTGCCTCGAATAAAATGTCTTTCAAAGAAAATCTTGTTATTTCTGGTTTCCTTGTCACTGGTTTATTTCCACAATCGATATATGGTATTGAACATGTGCGACATGTAACTGCTAAAAGCAGCATGTCTGTATTTCACTAGATCTGGGTGTTCGGTCCCCCCCCCCCCCCCCCCCCCTCAATGTAGCTAACCAGTGCCTCTGTTATGTCAGGTTACCTCAGTCAGGTCATCGTAATCTTTGGCTTAGTTTTGAATGAGCGAATGATGAAACGTACTTATTTATCTTTTTCTGAAATTTGTTTTTTTAGCGAAAGTCATGTCCACTCTTGCTTTCATTTTAAAACTATCGATTTCCTTTTGAGGAATTCCAGGCACATTCTCTCTCTCCACACCCCCCCCCCCCCCCCCCCCCTCCTCCAGGCTCATCCCTCCCTTTTCCTCCCCGAAGCTTTTCATCTTTTGTTTTTAAACGATGATCAGCAAGGAGTTTCATTATGCGGTGGGTTCCATTCCAGTCTGAGAGTACATGACAGGGATGTTTATCACGTTTTTTTTAGCGAGTTATGTCCACTTGCTTTAGTTTTCTAACTACCGATTGGCTTTTGGGGAATTCAAAGATCGTTCCCCTCCTCCCCCCACCCCCTTGCTCCTCCGTCCCCTTTCTCCCCGAAGCTTTTCATTTGTTTTCAAATGACGCTTAGTGAGGATGATTATTAAGATGCCATAGGTTCCATTCCGGTGTGAGAGTACTTGCATGGCTGTACTTCACGCTTCCTTTCTTAATAGACCCTGGCGTCAGCCAGGCCCGGGAAATACAGACATTTGCAGTGTTGGTCAGGACATTGAACCAGCGCTCTCAGAGTCTCATCCAAGTGAATGATTCTCGACTGTGGGGTTCCAGTCTTTTCCCATTCAAGCCCATAGTAAACTCAATTCTGGGTAGGAACCAGTTCGGATCAGCTTCAGTCTTTGTATGTATGCGATCAGCATGGCATTGCGTAGCACTCTGCGAACATCCATGCACCACGATTCCTTTCCAAGGTCATCCCTGCGGTATCAAAGATATGGGCAGCATACTGTGTGTGGCAAGAATGGAGGGGTGGGGTGGGGGAGAGTCTGCCTGCATAGCTCAACTGTTTCAACAGTGACACGGGACAGGTGCGCTGTGGCTTGCCTGTGGGTATCATTTAGGATTACGCTCCATGACCGCAGGTTGGTCGGAAACGATTGTAGGGATTTCTGTGTGGATCCGACATCCACAGGCACGTGAGGTACGTGTACGTTGGTCATCACACTGAGCAAACCCATGAACACGTTAACCACCCCACCCACCCCCGCCCTCCCGGCTTTTGTTAAGGTGAAAGTTATTCTCTCTTCAAGCTGCAAAGTATTGTGATGATGTTTGTATCTGTGGGTAAAGGGAATGGCTTTTAACAGACGGTCATCACACTTTGGAGTGGGGAGAGAAACAGAGTGAGAAATATGGCAATCCACAAAAAGCCTGGTATAGACGTTTCCAGTCGTTTTCTTCAATGATTTCTTCAGCATTCAGGCAAATGTGTCGATCGCTTTTCATCGCTGTTTATTATGTGCCGTGTGTTTGCATTTGCAGACTGTTCCATTGCTGGCCGCCTTTGCGCCGTTTGAAAAGATTGTTAATATTTCGCCCCGCTAGCTGTCAACAACCAACAACATCTTATCTGTGGCACTTGTCTGTTGCATATTCACTGGAAGCTCAAGTATTTAAGGGTAGGCTAAACGCGGGGGGGGGGGGGGGGGGGGGGGGGGGGGGGGGGGGGGGGATTAAAAGGCGTAGCTAGCTTGTGTTACCTCGTCTTTCATTAGCGGGTACGTCTTGGCCCAAAGACGACAGACCACTGCAGTATATTACGTTTAATGGGTTGTTAAAAGTTATGTGAAATAATTTTTTTCCCCAGTTACTCAGCTAACAAGGGGTATTGAGTGACTAAAGGATTCAAGTCCGTTCCACTCCTGGCTCTGAGCATTTCGCTTGCAGTAGAAAGACACTCTGCAGGCTAATGAATGCGACCTTTTTCTAATAATCATGTTATGGTAAAGTCAGAGGAAATGATTTAGTTTCAAACCTGTTTGAGAAGAAATAAAAAGGAAAACGTTTCACTCAAAGCCTGCAGGAAGAAAGCATGGAATAGAATTAGAAAAAAAAAGAAACAGCGATAAGGGAGGGGGGGGGGGGGGGGGGGGGAGAAGAAAAGAAAAGAAAAACGTTTGGTATGGGGTGGTTGAAAAGTTCCAACAAAGTATTGAACAACCGGAGGATGTTTCTGTTGATGATTGATTGAGAGAGAGAGAGACAGACAGACAGAGACAGAGATGTTCATTAGTAGAAAAATATTACCTTTCTGATCTCCAGCACCAGGAGGCTACATTGATTTTGTTTGCGTCAGATATTATGGCTGTTATAAATTGAGACTGAATCCGTGACTGCATTTTTCTCGGCATGTCTGTTTTTGTGTGTGTGTTTTTTTTTTTTTTTTCAAAATCGATTGATATATGTGTCGAGCAATGTCACGCGCCGAGTACTGTAAACTTTCACACGATTGGTCGATAGTGGTGCGGCATTTACCTGTTGATTGTAGTTCCGACACAGAATATGATGTCACTCAGGAATAAAGTGACTCATTCCTCTGACACACACTGTTTATTATCCAGGAGTCGCTTAGTAAATAATGTGGCCAATTCCTCTGTCATGTACTGTTTATCATGCGGTGGTTTTGTGGAAGATCTGATGTGATGAGAAATGTAACGGGTTGATAGAGAAAATCGCGCTTTAATTCGTAAGTTAACTAAATGATATGACATGGCAAACACTGAAAACTGATAGTTGGCTCAGGCTACGTTTCTTGGCTGCTGCTTTCAAGATCATTTATTGGACCTTTTTAGTCCAGGCTTTTTGACAGTTTAACGAAGGATGGCATTTTCTAATAGGGTTAACAAGTGAGCGAACTACAAAACAGCTTAACATGCCGGACATTTTACTTTCTATTTGAAAATCAGTTTATTATTTACTAAAATATGAATTCGTAACAGTGAGTGGCTTGTTTACTTCATTTTTGGAAAAATGGTATATCGTTATTAACGCTCCCTCCCCAACCCGTGACTTGTCTTTCATGTGTTGATTAAAGTCAGGGCTGAAAGGAGATCCCGTTACCTTGTGCCTGTGAACCGTACTTCCAAATCCTTAGAGACGGGTCGTGGGCATTAAGTCACCCACACCACATGGCTTACCGTCTGTTCACGCCCCACCTCTAATAACCTCACTAGACTGCGGCATCACATTTCACGGACACCGCAGTCTCAGGCCTAGTTTATCACGGTTCCGGTAGCCTGTAGAGTACCGATTCCTAACATGCTCCAAGTGTGTGTGGTTTTAAACCGCATGTGGCCGAAGTGAGGATTCATATCGGTCACAAGTGTAATGTGTTAATCGAGCCAGGCGGATCTAGGCTAATCCTTCCGCAGTCATTTGAACAGGTTGAACGCGTAGTGTCGTCGCTGGCAACACGTTTGGCATTGACGCTTCCATGATAGTACGGTGGAGGTGGAGCTGAAGGTGTTGGTGTCTTCGACGACTTCTGCCTCACGTTTGAGGCTGCTGCTGCTGCTGATGGTGGTGATTGGATTCGTACTGCCTGCATCATCCTCATTTCCAGTATGCAGGTTCCACAGTTCACCGATCCTTTGTGGTGTTGATGAGAGCCACGGCGACAAGTTATGAGAGAGACATCGCAGTTTTCATTGCTCGGCAAGATTGACCAGCTGGTCGTGTTTAACGAGAGTGACATCGTGAACAAAACGTCAGCGAGGGTTCTGATGAAGCAAACGCGGACGGTCAACAATTCAGTTTGATGGTGTATCAGGTTGTTTTCTCCTCTATCATTGAGAAAAGTCTCGAGTCTTCCTGTGAAGTGAACTGTTCTTGAAGGGCTGTTGGTGTTTTGTTTGCCTGAACATCGAAGAGCCCTGTGAGGTTTGTTGCCGCTTTATTTCCTGTGAGGGGGCGGTGACTTGGTGTGTGTATTTCGTTCTTTCACACTTTTATCTTCATTGGATGTCGTGTGACTTGTCTACACTGGATGTCATGGTCACCATTGTGACCAGGTCGTGTGTGAAACTCACATGAAGAGGTAAAATCGGGGGGATTTGAGTTAACGTAAATGTGTAAGGTGATGGCGACTCAGCGGCACAGTTGCAGTTTTACTCATAGACGTTCGTAAAGCCTAACCCTGCACTTTGCCTACAAATCAAATTTTAGTTGACCACAATATGCCCGGAAATCAGATTGTAAGTACAGGGAAAGTAGCTAAAAAAAAAAAACAATTATTCTTCTTGTTCCAGTACTGCTTCATTTTATATCATTTGTAAGCAACAATCTCAAGCACTTTGAAGGAACGGAAATTGGATATCGCAGTGTATCTCCAATCGCTGTTCATTAGAGAGAAAATTCTGGAAAACCTGGCTTCATAGGATAAGACTTGCGTGTGTGTTTGTGTGTGCGTGAGACGGGCTTCATTCAACCCTCCCGAATGGCAAGTAGTCTGGGTTTCTTGTGACCTCCACAGTACTGAGTGTTTGTGCTGTTTGACAGCCGATGATCGATTGATCGATCGTGGATATATCTTTCTGCGTGGCTTACGTCAGTGTCCAGTTTGGATCGAAGAGACTGGAGTGCTGTGCCAATATGAACCGCTGAGGGGAAACCTTTCACGCGACGTGTCAGTACTGGAGGACTTGAAGAGGGTTCTGTCGTTAGGCCGTCGACAAATTCCTAAGAATTCTGTTACAGAATCTGTTAGGCAGAGTTTATCGTAACTCCTGATTAGCAAGATTACTGCTTGACTGGACAAGGCAGTGCCTGTGAGTGGTGAATAAGTTTCTTCTTATTTTTGTCGTGAGCAGTGGCGTTAGTGTTATTGACGGGGGCGGTTGTTGCGCTGGGTTGGAGATCCATGACGAAATTGATGGTATGCGTCAGTGCTGAATCACGTCACACCATCAAAACTTCGTTTGTGAGCAATGACTCTTCTCAATGTCATTACCCAGTGTGGCAATAAAGCCGTGACACACGCGCTGTCGGAAAGAGATCAAGGGGTTCCCCGATGACTCACGTCGGCACGTGCAACGCGCTGAGTGTCTGTGTTGACGCACTTGTGGCGCCCTTTTCTTTCCCAGAAACTGGTTTTTGTGCAAGTGCTCAGTGATCCCGACGAAGCCCCGGAGACAGAAATTGCATCAAGGAAATAAAGCTGTCATCAGGGCATGCTGGGTCTGGTAGGCCGTTAAACTGGCCCCACGTCCCTCCCGGTTATCCCCCTTCCCTCCTGGCCAACGGCCACTTGTTCCCTTCCCAGAGTTGATCTCATCTGGAGGGGGCGGGTTTCCCCATCGATCAGTTTGGGAGGCTTGTGAAGGCCGCTGGTTGTTTTGGCCAAGGACGGACGGGATGATTCGGCGCTGTCGTCGTCAACTGTCCGTCAAGTATCGATGAAATCCTTGATGCCTTGAGCAAGTCCGGAACTGGCATGAATCTTAGTCATACAGCGTCTCAGGACGAAAAATTGTTCCGTCTTGATTCACACAAGAAAGTGTGAACGGTCAAATAGTGGAAGTGAACGGTCCAAATACATTGCTTTTCTTTCCCTTTCCTTTATGTCTTCTTAACTTTCCG
>CM031602.1:63686676-63689176 GCA_018398815.1 Conus ventricosus
ATAGAATCCGTCACACCGTGTCGCACTGTTCCAGACATAATTTACCATGTCATGATGTACTGTAATGCCACGTCAAACTACGAGGTAGACGTATTGTGCCGCACCCTATATCAAACCATACCATACCACACCGCACCATTCCACACTTGGCGAACGCCTTACCATTCTGGTGCCGCCCCATGCTAAACCATCACTTGGGATCCATTCCCTTCCCTTGCCATCCCATCCAACGCCATACCATAGCGTGCCGTCCTATGTTATGCTACACAGAGACCACACTTCATTATGCTAGACAGAACAGCACCATAACATACGATGGCATACCGAACCATGCCAAGCCGTATCTAGCATTACTATGTAATACCATGCTATACTATTATACAATACTGAATCAGGTCATGCCATACTAAGCCATGCCAGCCTGAACGGTGCGGTATCATACAGTGCCATTGTGTATCATGCCAGACCTACAAGACCTGACTGTATAGTGCCATTCAAAGTCATACTATATAACACCATACAAAGCCTTACTATAGAACACCATACAAAGCCTTACTGTATAACACCATACAAAACCTTACTGTATAACACCATACAAAACCTTGCTGTATAGTACCATACAAGACCTTACTGCACAGTACCATACAAAACCTTAAATACTATACAAAGCCTTACAATAAAATACCGTACAAAACCTTACTTTATAATGCAATACAAAACCTGACTGTATAGTACTGTACAAAACCTTACTGTTAAATGCCGTACAAAACTTAATACCGTACAAAACTTTGCTGTATAGTACCATACAAAACCTTACTGTATAATACTATAGAAAACCTTACCATATGATACAATACAAAACCTTACTATATAGGGCCATACAAAACCCGACCATACAAAACCTTACTATATAATTTCATACACAACCTTACTATATAATACCATACAAAACCTTACTATATAATACCATACAAAACCGTACTATACAATAACACAAACCGTACTATATACTACCATACAATATCGTGCCATCGCCAGACCACGTCACTAAGGGCCGGACAGCCAGCCTTTACAGCAAGGGTACTAGGGTCCACCTAGGTTCTAGCTAGCTCCAGCTTGGACAAGCTGAATCTAGCCAGAATCTAGGTGTGCCCTAGGTGGGTCCTAGGACCCTTGCTGTCTGGGAGACCAATGCCGGTCAGTGTCAAACCTTGTCAAAGGCAGTGTGAAAAGTTTATGCTTTGGAACCTCCTCCCCCCCCGAGGCTCAATGATCTTATAAGCATACACTCCAACACGCACTCCCTCTGTCTTCCCCTGTGGGTTTCTTACAAGTGTTCCCAAAACAAAAACTCGCGCAAAACACTTGTCATAACACTTCCAGGTTGATCAAGTTCGTGTGGGTGGATGTTTTGGGAGTCTCTCTTCTCTCTCTCTCTCTCTCTCTCTCTCTCTCTCTCTCTCTCCTCTCTCTCTCTCTCTCTCTTTCTCTCTCTGTGTGTCTGTCTGTGTGTGTGTGTGTGTGTGTGCGCGCGCGTGTGTGTTTCATTTTGTCTTTGAGTTTTTTGTAACCACTAGATGTTTCATTTGTACATTGGTGTTATCTCTTTTTTGTCTGTGTACTCATATGTATTCATTACACCATACCTTCGTTTGATCAGTCATAGCTTTACTTCCTTTAAATAACTGTTGTTTGTTGGTTGTAAGAGGATTGTTGTTGTTGTTTTTATAGACCATGAATAACATATTTCGCCTTTTGTGTTAGTCTCTTTGACAAGAAGAAAAGATACGCTGGGTAGTTGACAGTCAAACAGAATAGTAGAGGGAGAACTTAAATGTTCTGGAAATGTAGAGCCACACACACACACACACACGCACACACACACACACACACACACACACACACACACACACACACACACATATGCACACACCAGGGTTCGTAGGGTCCTTTGAAGGCCTTTGAAGTCTTTATAAATGGGATTTTTGTCAAAAGGCCTTTTAAGTCCTTTGATTCAGCAAGTTGGTCCTTTTAACTCACGAGGAGGTCCTTTTCGTTTTTGAAAGGTGCTGTTAAGTCCTGTTTTTTCAAG
The DNA here is from genome assembly GCA_018398815.1 of Conus ventricosus. NCBI lineage: Eukaryota > Metazoa > Mollusca > Gastropoda > Neogastropoda > Conidae > Conus > Conus ventricosus. The sequence continues at coordinate 63,688,769 of CM031602.1, forward strand.
AGAAGGAGGCTTGAAAACGAAACCGATACATCTTCAACAACCCAAACCGTACTTTTGGAAGTTGCAAAGAGTTGACAGATGCCGACGCGATCATCTGAAACACGGTAGGCAGGCCTATAACGCTAGGCCTATCAGTGGGCTTTCTGTTTAGTAAGCAGACGACGCAAGCTGCGCTTGCGGGCAGTGTCTTGTGTCTTCTGCTGGTGCGTTGCTGCAATCCAGCTTTCTTGACGTCACGGGTTCCACAGTGCAGACGCGGTGCTAATGTTCGCGGCATATAGCTGACTTAACATTTTCGCTCAAGCTATCTATGTTTAAAATGTTCCCTTTATAGAAATTCATTAAAAGAGTGGGGCAATAATGATGAAAATATTATTACCCAAATAAATATAGGTACATAACATGACG
>CM031602.1:63694176-63714176 GCA_018398815.1 Conus ventricosus
CAAGGTTTTAATTCTAAGGTTATACACCTTAAGGCGTAATGTAATTGTTTTTTTGGGGCCCGCGACTTTTTTTTTTGTAACGATTATTTATTTCCAAAAACAATGTGCGGTTATACATTTCACAACTTTCCCCCGCTTTGTCTTTGATTTTTATTTTAAATGATCCGACACTCCAAAAAAATAATTTTTAAACTGTAAATTGGGGAAATTTGTAAAATTTTCAAACCCAAATATGCACCTTTCCCGACGGAAAGCCTTAAAAATTTGGGGGCCCTTTCCCATCATTAAGTTTTCACAGTGTATCATCCAAATGAACATAGGTAATAAGTAATGCAAGATCGAGCGGATTTCTCCCCATAATTTTGTTTTGTTTGAGTAACTTTTAAAACATGAGGGCCCCATTGGCGTTGTAACCCAAACATTTTAGTAGCTCTTTATCAAAAATCCCCTACTTTTTTTCTTCAGGTTTAAAGGCAACTTTTTTTTCAGATTCGCATTGTTAATTTTTGAGAGCAATGTCAAAGTTATCATTGCTTTTTTTAGCGAGCAAAACCGAAAAACCCCTCAGGTATGGTTAATGGCAAAACTAATTGGCCTCTATTATTAATTTTTATTTTATTATTCTCCTTTTTGCTTTGCTTATATTAAAATACAAATTTGTAGAATATTTTCTTTTGGAGCGCGCCCCGTTCTGGTTCCCCTTTTGTTTTTTAAACTGTTTAAAACAAGGGCTTTGGGTTTGTTATTTTTTAAAAAAACATTTTTAAAACAAAAAAAAATTTGCTTTTTGTGAAACTGTTGGACCGATAAAATTTAAATATCCTCCCCCCCTTTTTGGGGAAAATAAAATTTAAAAATTTTAAGGTTTTAAAAATGGGGGGGGGGGGGGGGGGGGTGGTTTTTGGTTTTGTGGGTTTTTTTGTTGGGGGGGGGGGTATTTTTGGGAATAAATTTAAAATTTGGGGTAGGTTAGATTTAATTTTATTTTGGTTTTTTTGGTAAATGGGGAAATTAAAATGAAAAGGGTTTTTTTAGAAAGATTGAAGGGAATTTTAAAGATTTTGTAAAAATTAATATTAAATAAAATTTGGTTGAGGATATTATTTTTATTGGGGGTAAAAAAATAAAATATGGGAAAATTTTTTTGGCCCAAAGCTTTTCAGGGGTGGGAAAGAGCAAAAAAACAGCATGGACAAATTTTTTAGCTTTGGGGCACAAAAAGGGAATAAAAAGAAAAAATGATTACGTACACGTTTGGTGTTGCGGTTCACAAGCACAGGAAAGATCAGCAAACTGATCCTTCTACTGGCTTTGATGCAAAAAAAACAATACTTGCAAATTAGAGGATCCCATTAATTCTCAGTTATTTACTTCAAGTAAAAAAAGGTACCAAAGTTTTAAATACCAAGTCAAAATTTAGACTTGCTTTTGGCACGGGTTTTAACATGTACCTTCGATAGACCCCAGGTAGGAACAATAAAAACTAAACAATGAAATTCTCGTTGCAGGAAATGAACAAAAGGTGGGACAAAACGACAAAATTTTAGCCAGAAAATATTGCAAGCAAAAAAAAAACAAGATGCCCCCCCAAGAAAAGTCACCCAACCCCCGGGGCCCAAACCCCAAAGGGCCCATTAAAAGACTCGCAAAGCTCGCGGATTGTTCGCGATTTTGCCCATAAATATGAAAAGAAGCGCTTTTTTTCTTGGTTTAAAACGGGCCTGGGTTATTTGGTCTTACTTACTAAAAAATTAACCCAACTATTAAGAAAAACAATGTCCATAAGTGCTGGCCAAAAACCAATACTTTGCTTCAGTAACAAAAGCCAGCTAACAATACCCTAATTTCCCGGTAAAGGTCTTACTTTCCCGGCTAATTTTTTTAAAAAACTCGCAAGATGATCAACTGTTTTTTCCCATGATTTTTCAGGTGGGGGGTGGGGCGGGGTAATGAACTTTTGGGCCCCCGCCCCCCTGAATAGCCAAACCAGTGTGTTATTGCAAAACTAAGGTGTTATAAACGCTTGTAATTGACGCCTTGCTCTCTAAACAGGTTGTATTCGTTTGCTGCGTTGGGTTTTTATTAAAATTTCCGGGTAGTTTTTCCCTTTTTTTTCACTTTGGTTCGAATTTGGGCTCGGTTTGTAGTCAGCGCTTCTAGTCTTGCTGATTCTCTGTTCAAAATCTTTTGTCTTTGGGGGTTTTTCTTTCTTTTAAAATAGGGGCCCAAGTTTGGGTCATCACCCCAAAGAGTTTTTTTTTTCTTTTTTATATGCTCACTAGTTTACCCAGTTTTGAAATTGTTTGTTAATTCGCTCTGATGCTTCTCAAAGCATGATCAAGGGCCCCTATTTCTGCAGGGGAGCGGTAGTGTGTTTAGTCTTCAATGCTGTTTTTTTGAAAAAAATGGTTTTTGTTTATTGCATTTTTAAATTTGTCTGCCGATTTATTTAAATTCTTTAAGTTCCATGTTTTGCTTTGGTTATTGTTGGGTTCCCGCAGTGTGTTTTTTAAGTTTTGCAACTGCATCCTATCTAATTTTTGGGTTTGTAAGTAAGGCGATTTTGACGCTCACACTGGCCTTTGTCTAATTGTACTTTTTTTAAAAACTTTGAGAGTCGGGTTTGAGTAAGCGAACAAATTGTCTTGGTCGTCCTCACAAAAAAGGTCATCTTTTCTTCAAAAACATTAGGGCATAATTTGGGGGTTCTTGGCCCAAAATTGGGTTTTGATTGACCTTACTTTTTGTTTAAATTTACGCCCCAAAGAGGGGCCGAGCCCCGGGGCTGTTTAAAGGGACATTTCCTCATTCGTCCCCGGATCAAAATCTCTAATCTTCATCTTCAATGCCGCCATGTTTTTTAAAAATTTAATTTTTTATTTTTTTTAAAAAAATGTCACAAGCATATGGCTCGATTCTTTACCCGATAGAAGACTGAAAAAAACCCCTTGGGGTGAAGGGAAATAAGCGGAATATTACGTTCCAAAAAATCCATTTTTATTGATGCAGATCAAATTTTATTCAAATTCCGGGCCCAGGAGCAGATGAGTGATTGTGCCCGGGTCTGCGCGTCTTCCTTTTTAAAATAGTACTCGCTTCAACAACAAAAACCCAAAAGACAGTTTTTCCGAAGGGGGGGCAATTGTTAAGAAAAATTTTTATAAAACTTGAGGGGAAGAAATTTTTCTTTAACAAGCAGACATATTTTTAACCTTTTATCTATGGCTAACGGGAAAGAAAGGGGTGATCTTGCGTTTAAAAAGGGAAGAAACACTAAAACTAGATAGGCGCCCCAGAATTAAAGACGGGAAAAGTTGAGCTGTAAATTTGCGTATGGGAAACGCTTTTTTTTCCCTTTTTTTGAGTTGTTAAAGCGCTGGGTACTTCAAGGAGCCTTTTTAAAGACGATTTTCATTGAACAAATTTAATGATACAAACGGTTATAGATCATCAAAAAGAAGCAAAGCAGCTTTTGCATCTCGTTAGAGTTTGCGTTGTTGGGAAAAACCCTTACTTAGCGGCTGATTGAGCAACAAAATCGCAAAAATTGAAAATTACGAAAAAGGGGATTCATCAACAAAATATCCGAAGCGGGGAGACGCTATATGGAATTTTTGTTTTGGTCGAGCAAGTCGTTTAAAAGGGATTTTTTTGCTGTGCGAAGATGAAAACCTTCAAAAGAGCAAGTGAAAAAATTTTTTAATCCAAAAAAACGAAAGTGCAAGTACATTGTGGTAGTCCAACCAAATCTACGCTAGGGCTTAGACCTTTTCATCATTTTTAAAAAAAGAAAAATTGTTTGGGGGGGGGGGTAGAAGTTAAAAAGCAACCCTTGGTCTAAAGATTTACATCTTTACAATGTTGGCTTGAGATTTTTTAACAACAAAATACGGTTTATGGATTGACCCCAAGGTCAACAAGGATAATCAGTTGCATGGGCGGGGAACTGTGAGAGAGGGGGTAAACTTCAAAATTTATAAGAAGAAGAAGCCCAAAAAACCGTTTAAAGACATTTGTTTTTAATATAGATGCGCACTGAATATTGAAAAAAAACGATTAAAAGATAACAATACTAAATTATTTTTTTTTTATAAAAAATGTTGTTAAAATTTAAAATGTCCCACAGCGCCGCCAAAAGAAAGATGTAGAAAGCCCCAAAATAAAAACCTTGATTAACCATTTTCCCCAATGCAAAAAAAATAGAGCAAACCCTTTTAAATACAGCAAAACCAAAGGGAAGGATTTGCTGCCCCTTTAATGCTGTTACATATGTTAATACTGGAACATCAATAAAGCGCTCTATCAGCAGGGGCGAGTGTTGGTCCTTGCAAGGGTAGGCGCACCCGGGCCCTTTTCCCCTTTGGAGGTTTGTCTTTTTCTCTCGGGCTGTGTTCTTAGTGTAATGCGGGTGGCAAAAAAAAAAAAACTAAACCCAAAAGCAACAGCTATGGTTCAAATAATAAAGGTAAAAAATTTTTCGTTTAAATGACAATAAAAAAAGGCTTGTTACTCAAACATCACGGAAAAGAAGAATTTAATCGTTTAAGGCCCTTTTGATGACACAAAAGACAAAAGTTTTATCTTTAAAGAAGGCGAGGACAAGTTTTTCTCAACAGCCCCAAGCCGAGCAGATAAAAAGGAATGCTTAAAAAAGTAAACGAGACTTAAAATTGTTCTAAACAGCTCACATAACAACGCCAAAGGGTTTTTATACTTTTGTTATGAGGGAAGCACAAAAAGACCCTTGAATTGATTTGTTAATTTTTTTTTTTAATTTTTAAAAAATATTTTTAGTAGAAAAGAAACTCAACTGGCTAAGATTATGAAGGGCAAGACGAATGTTTGAAGGAAAGCTTTTAGAGAGAGCGTTTATAAAGCACTGAAGATATTTATTTGAAGTATTGATCCAGCAAAAGTGCGGGCAAGGGTTTTTCTGCTATTTCCAAATTTCCCGTAAATAACAATGACCCAGTTAAAGTAATTTATGTTTTAATGACTTAAAATAATTTAAGAAAAACTAGAAGTCTGGGTCCCCCAAAAAAAGCACTTTTTTGATTGGGGGGGGGGGGGGGGGGGGGGGGGGGGGGGGGGGGGGGGGGGGGGGGGTTTTTGGAAATTTTAAACGGCTTACCCGTTGGGCAAAAATTCCCTGCCCCGGGAAGGGAGCGCCTAAAAAACAAAAAAAGGCTTGGTTGTTTTCCAAAGGGATTAATGAAAAACAGGAAAATGCTAAAACGTTTTCAAGTCTTAACCGGGGGGGCCAGCCTTTTGGGTTTTGAAAAAAACAAAAAAAACCAAAGGTTCCTTAAAAAAATTTGCGTTAAAAGTTTAAAAGAAAAATTTCGAAACCGCAAAAAAAGTTTCATGTGTTTTCCGCGGGGGTGCATTAAAAAATCGAAAAAAGGAAAATGACAACTAAAGTCACAACAAAAAGAATTTAAAATTTTAAAGTGGCCTTTCGCCCAGGAAATAAAAAAATGATTGGTTTGAGAAAACAAATTCCCCCATACTGTTATTTTAAAACAAGGGTGAAAACCCAAAGGACGCGATTTAAATTTTTTCTTTTGAACCAGGGGCCCAAAAAATTCGAAAAAAAGCAAAAATCAAAATTTTTTATTCTTTTTGTTTTTTACGGGGGGGCGTTTTTTCAAATTAAAATTTAAGGGAGTAAAAAAAATTTTTCCCAAAAACAAAAAAAACTTTCAAAAATGACCCCCAAAGAAAAACTGTAGAAAATTTTTTTTCAGGTCTTTTCAACGCGAGCCCACAAAGAACCCCCTGTAAATTGGGAAAATTAGAAGGGGAAAATAAAGGAAACTTAATAAAATTTTAAAAATGGGAAACTGCCCATTTTTTTCCCAAATTGGGGTTTCGGGGCCCCTTTTTTGAAACATCTGCCCTTAGAGGGCAGCACAAAACTTGAAAAACTTCTTTTAAATTTAAATAAATTTTTTTTTGTTTGAAAAAACCCGATGGGCGTTTTTAGGCAGTTTTAAAATTGGGGCCAATCGGAAAATATTTTTGAACCTTGAGAAAGGGGTTTTTAAATGAGTCTAACAATTAAATTTACGAAAAATTTCCCAGAAAATGCGCCTGAAGGAAAACACAGTTTTGACCCGCACCCGTGGTTTTCGGTTGGTTTTAAAAAACGATGGGGGACCATGATTTAATTAGGGGGTTTTTTTGGGGGAGCGAAAAAAGAAAAGACTCATAAAATTTTGGGTCCCCCTAAGGCCCAAGGAAGTTCCTTTTTTTTTACAATTGGGAGTTTAAGATTATATTTAAAAAGGGCGTGGGGTTAGATGGCTGCATTCACGTCAACAAAAATACTTGGGGCTTTCCAAAATTTTAATAACATTTTTTTAGATTGCAAAACATGGGGGGTTCGAATCACTTTCTTTGCCTTAAAAACCGGCCCCCCAAAAAAAAGAAAATATTTTTTAACCCAACTTTTAGAAAAAGGGGGGGTTTCCTTAATTGATAAATGAACCCTTGGGAAAGTTTGGGCAAGAAACCCCTAAAGTGCTTCTTAGGGAAAAAAATTTGTTTCATTAAGCTCTCAATTTTTTGCAGGTTGAGTTACGCTTATGATTAATTTTTTCTTTTTGTTTCGGAACGTCTGAAAACCAAAAAAAACCTATGAAAACATTTTGGAAAAAAAAAATTTTCCCCAAGGGGGTTAGAAGTTTTAAAAAGGGAACAAAGCTTTTTGGAAAGACTATGGAGAATCCCCACAAGCGCAAAGATGTCAGATTAGTCACCAAAGAGAACGAAGCAATTAAGCTGACTTCAAAACCAAATTATCAGGACTTCAGAAGATTTCATGATCACCTTTTTGGCATAATGATGAAAAAAAGAAAGTCAAATTGGACAAACCTGTATTTATTTGGGTTTACTGTTTTAGAATTATCAAAGCTTTTGATGTTAGAGTTTCTTTATGACTACTTTAAGCCCCTGTATCCTGAGTCCAGAGTACTTACACAGATACAGATAGTTTTGTTATAGATATCCCTACTGAAGACATCTATAAAGACATGGAACCGAAGTGGCTAAAGAGCATGCAGGATGGTATGACACGTCCGATTACCCTAAAGACTCGCCTTTACATTCAATTACTAACAAGAAGGTTTTAGGAAAGATGAAGGATGAATTATCTGGAAAGGTGATTAAGGAGTATGTTGGTTTAAGGTCAAAAATGTACAGTATTTCGAGCCAGGAGAAAATCATTAAGAAAGCAAAGGGAATATCTCGCAGCGTTGTGCAGTCAAACATATCACATGACAACTACAAAGAAGCATTGTTTGGCAATAAGACTTTTCATCATGACAACGTAAAACTGCGATCTAATCTACATGAGATCAACACAACAGTTGTAACAAAGAAGTCGTTAGATAGAACAAACACAAAACGCGTGTTTGTTAATCCAGAGTTTTCATATGCAATCGGGCACTGGAGAACCGCATAAACAGGGGGTTTATATTTTTCATCAACTTTTATTATAAGAACAATCATAGCTTCATCCAATTCATTTTAAATCTTTTCTCATGTTTGCTTGACGCGTTCGAATTTTTTTTATTATTTCAAGATTTCTTTTTCCCAATTTGGGGGTTTAAGTTGTAGGTGATCTGGATGATTTAGCATGCATTGATTAATCCCCGAAAATGTTTCCTTAATAGCATTACACGCATGAAATGATTCCCGTATCATTTTCAAGGTCTCTTCCTTTACCATTCTTGTTTCGTTCTGCGCTTCCTTCTGAGCTTCCATTTTAAACTCAATATATTTACGTAAATTAACTAAGCAACTGGAACTGTGTTGGCGGGATTATCTGCAGTTCTTCCTTCACAAAGATCTTTGAGGAGCTGGTTGTTTTGTTGTGCCAGTTTCTCGTAAATAATACACGGGCGGATTCATTTTTACAATTCTTTTTATTTCATACGGATCAACACTCCAAACTGGATCTGTTGCCCTGATGCGAGTGTCCCTTCTGCTTCTCCCGGTAAATAAAGGTACCTTACTTTTAAACCAAACGGTAATAGTTTGCCGGATGAAGACTCTTCAGCAACATCTATTGTTTGTTTTTTGATTGGTTGTACTGGTTTTAGCCCTTTAAATTCTTCATTATTCATTGCGCGCAAAACTGAGGGCAGTCTTCTAACCCATTCTGTGTTGCGAGAATTGTCAATCAGCTCTCTGTGATACTGGTAGGAAAAAAGTCTTTCGGCTAACTGTTTGTTAAAGTTTTCAACTAAGCCTGTGATCTGTGAACTCCGGAATGCCTCTTCTAATAGTAACTCTGTGTTTTAACAATAATTGATTCACTTGGCCTTAAATTCTTTTCCATCATCGACTTGAATCATGCGAGGGTAAGTTAAGGGGCCTCGTTGGTATATCAGTTGTATGGCAACAGCAACAGCAGAGGCACTCTTTTGTGTTAATGGTTCCGCATCTTTGTATCTTGAAGCTATGTCAATGACTGTGAGTGCGTACTTAAATCTTTTTCGTCTAATCGTATCAGAGGGTAAATATAGAAGATCCATTTGATGGGTGTCGTTTGGAGTTGTATTGACAAAGTGAGGTCTCTGTATTCGTTTGGGCGCAGGTAAATAAATTTGCCAAATCGCTTGTTTAGATAACCATTCTTTTGCTGTTTGTTCACTGACCCCAGCTGCTTGGCTTAGCTTTTTAATTGCTGTTATTCCCTTCCAATATCCTTTGGGCGAATAATAGATTTTGTTCATTTTTTATTCAGCCAATATTATGTGCAACAAAATACACAACAGTCATACCAAAGACAATAAACCCAATTTCTTGCATCTTTTTGTTTTCTGATGGTTGATAAAAGTCACTGAATTTTGGTGGGGGCAATGTCTCGATTGGTTTGCCTGTTACAAGATAATATTTGTTTATTGCTGATCAACATCTTTAAATGTGTAAGCTGCATGCCCCTGTTTTTTCAGTGTGTTATTAATAAAATCTAACTGCTCAATTCTCTGCTTTTCATAGCGATCTTGTGCTGCAGCTAGTTGCTCCACAGCTTTGTTATGTCTTTTTCTCTCGCCTTCATCTCGCAGTTTACTAAATGCGTAATTACTTCCACTAAAAGCGAGCGCATTAACCACAGCGCGCTATCATCATTACGAGTGAAGCCATTTTTATAAATGTATTTTTTTCTTACATTTTTATTGTCCGGAATTATTCCTTGCTTAACTAGAAAATCTTTCGTAGCAAACGAAGCTGCAATGATAGCAATTAGCTTTGCTGAATCCTCAAAGTCTAGTTTGCCAAGATCTGCTGGCTTAATTCTTAACAAGCTTTTTACCAAGCATTGAGTTTCCTACACTTAGACCTCCAATAACAGCAGAATGGTATACAAGGTTGGTAATAGTTTTTTCGGTGCTCATTTTTAGAAAATAAAATAATTATAATTAATAAAAAACATGAACAGTGATGATCTACTACAGCTACAAGGCAGCCTAAACCTTCCTGAACTTATGAATGACCAAGTTGACGACCAAGCTATTATGCCCAAAAAGGAGAGGCTGTATTCTTTGGCAGCATGTGGAAAAACAAAACAAGTTCCTCGGAAACTGAATTCAGCATAGAACAGATTCAACAGATGTCGCCGCAAGACATTTTAAAGTATCATAACAGGTATGAAGCGCAGCTGGGGTCTAGAATGGTGAAAAGTGTGGGGCAAACGGTTTTTAGTTTGTACACTAAACTAGTCAGTAGATTTGCTCCCATTGATTCTGAACAAGATCTTACGTATGATTTAACGCAAGATCCAGTTTTAACAAAGTCATTAGAGTCTCTAGGATGTGATTTATACTATAGATTTGGAACATTGTTATCGCCATTAATCATGGGATTAATAACTTTTAATCATATAGATTTTATTTCCCTTCAAAATGACCGAGCCAGAAAATCAGCAGAATCAGAAAACACTGAATCAGGTGGAGAAAGTAACCAAGCCAGAAAATCAGCAGAAAACACTGAATCTGGTGGAGACCAGTGAAAAGCATCCTCATCCTGGGCGTGTTAAAGCAGGAAGAAAATTAGCAGAGTGGAACAGGCAAAAAAAATTAATGTTACAGAATATAACTCATAATGAAAACATAACACCGCCAACGCCAGAACAAGTTGATTCAATGCCGGCTATAAAAACTTCATGTGATTCAAGACCTACAGCGCCAAAGTCTTCATGGAATATTGAACTTAAAACTGTTGCCATTTTTGGCGCCATTGCTGCTGCTGGGGGCGGTTATTACGGTTATAAAATATATAAAGAATGGCAGCCAAAACAAAAGAAGTTAAAACAACCTGAACCACTAAATACAGAAAAAGACAACTGCACGCCAAAACCGCCAACAACAAAAGATCATTTTGATCCATTTATAATGCAATAATATTTTAAATTTTTAATAAAAATAGATCATGGCGTATTATAAAATGATGGTGTCAATAAAATAAAGACATGGAGTCTATAAAAGACATTTCCATAGACCAGAATTGTAATCAATGCGGTTGCTTAGGATGTAAAAACTTCATTAAGATCTATGCTGACCGATCTTGTGCAGAAAACGCTGAGCAAGACATCCTCAACGATGACGCGTTTTTTGAGGCGTGTGTGTACTATATTAGACATCTACTATTTAAGATAAAAACATAGATTGTATTTTTTTGATAATTATAAGATAACTTAAATAAGAAACTTGGTTGTACTTAGAGGATGACTTAATTACAATCTGGAGGTAACTTAATCAAGAACTTAATTAAAAACTTAATCAAGAACTTATTAAGAACTTGAAGTAACTTAATTAAAAACTTAATTAAGAACTTGGGGTGACTTAATTAAAAACTTAATTAAGAACTTGGGGTGACTTGGGGGCAGGAGTGTGTGTGGTGTACACAGAGCTTATTATTTGTCATGTGTAACACCACTTAGTGCAAGACAGTGCTTGCGTTTTTGATGCATTGGCTCTTTTGTTTTAAGTTCAAAGCAGCCGCCAAGTGCATTTAACAAAAGCCTGATTGAATAAAACAAGACAATTGTATAAAGTACAAAAAGGCAGCCTAAAAGTTTGTAACAGGGCGTAGAAGCAGGACGTTGAAGCAGGTGAAGCGTAGACAGCAAAGCGACAAAGCAGCAAAAAAAGTCTGATCTCACTGCTGATAGCCTTTAACCGCTCTAGGGTAGAGCGCTAAATCTCTCAAACAGCTCATCACTGCAACCTTGGCCGCTCTAGGTGGAGCGCTGGGAAAACGGCAATGGCTTGTCACTGCAACCTTGGCCGCTCTAGGGTGGAGCGCTAGAAACGGCTTGCTACTGTGACCTTGGCCGCTCTAGGGTGGAGCGCTGGAAAACGGCTTGCTACTGTGACCTTGGCCGCTCTAGGGTGGAGCGTTAGTTCTCTGATCGCTTGACCTAGTTTGCTGTGCCCCTCTTTCTCAACCGGGCTTGCAACTGGCTTTAGCAGAGTTAAAGTAATTGCTGTAGCCAAGCTTTTATGGCAGCTCTAATCGCCAGTAGTAGTACATCCGGCATTGTATATTTAAAGCATTTATATGAAGATAGTGCTGGCCACACATACTCCTCTCCATACTGGTAAATGTACTAAGGTCTGCCTAACCCTATCTAGTTTGTTTGCCAGAACATTCGAAAAATCGCCATTCAGTTGCATAAGGGCACACTTGAAGGCAGATGAACTGGTTAGAATTAGAAAAGTAGAAAAGTATACACATCTTAATACACAGATCAGCTTGCCCCATGAACACTGAATCTGTAGTTAACAATCAATCAAGTCTAATACAAACTGAGAACATTTTTACTTGGGAGGAACAGCAAAAATGTTTCAATATATAAGTTTTTAGCATACGAATCAGCCGTGTTTACCTCCGCCTTAAGAAATGAACGCCATGTTTTTTTAAACATGGCTTTAGCTGTCTCAAGCCAGCTCCCAACAATCAACGCGTGATGGATTGTTTTGCTTCGGCCGACTTTCAACAATGCAGCGCCATTTTTTAGATAAGGAACCATCTCATCGATAGCCAAACACGTATTAAAACTGGCTACATCTTGTTTCATTTCCTTGAGCCAACAAACCTTTAAGATAGTCGTTCATTTCCAAAGCAGTTAGTTCACTTTTTCGTTTTCTAGAAAAACAATCTCTCCGGTTTCACAACATGCTTCGCCTAATTCTTTCAACAAATACTCTAACATGCAGTTAAAGTAAAACTTATGGTCTCGAATGCACAAACCTGTTCTTCAGTAACGTTTTAGCATTTTAAAATAACACAATTAAAACACAGTGGTCACACCAGAGCGCAGTCAAAACACAACCTTCTTGTTCAATAGTCCGAGCAAACAATGGCAAACCCGGTCGTGTCACGTGACAGCCTCGATACGGTGTGCGACGTGGCAATCTAGAATTTTCCAAATCATTTTCTGATGCAATGTGGTGCAACCCAGCCGAGTGTGAGTTTGCAACCAGAGCGCCTAGCCTGCGCTGTTTAAACGAAGGCCGCGAGCCGTAAATTAAGTGATTAGGTTTCAGCCCCGTGTCTGCCTGTCTGTGTACAAAGTTTGTAGGTAGAAATTAGTCAGAAGAAGTGTGCGGATTTTATGCCATTTAATTGAGAGAGAGAAAGAGAAAGAGTGTGTGTGTGTGGTGTGTGTGTGTGTGTGTGTGTTGTGTGTGTGTGCCACCTCTCTGTCTGTCTGTCTGTCTCTCTCTCTGTCTCTCTCTTCTCTGTCTGTCTGTCTGTCTGTCTGTTCTGAGGGCAACTTGACCTTAACGGGCTTTGTCAGGGTTGCCGGTGATTTCTCTCTCTCTCTCTCTCTCTCTCTCTCTCTCTCTCTCTCTTTCCGCCACAGGAAAAGGCGGCTTTTAGGCCACTTTCGCCCAAAAACTTGGTGGTGGAGCAAGTGAGTTAGAATTGGTAAAATGCTGTTCTCTCTTTGATGATCTCTCCACCATCTCAGTATCCTGGAAGACTGTCTTGGATCGTTCATCCCTTTCTTTGTTGCCCTGGGTCTCCTCTTTCTTACCTTTCACATCGCTCTGAAAGATTGTCTGCGACTTATCATCCCGTTCTTTTTCTGTCGTTTGGTCTTCTATCTTCGTGAAGGATTGTCTTGGATTGTCCGTCCCGTTTTTCTTCTGTTGCCTCGTGTTTTTCTCCCTTCACAGTACCTCAGAGACTGTCGGTTTATTTTTTGTCTTTCCACGTTAAGAAGAGAATGACTGCAAGCGCCAGTTGAAACTGTGTTAGTAGACAACCAAACGAGCGGGACGAATACATGCTGATACAGATGTAACGCGTTTTGATAGTGAAGTTCGTCCACGAGCGATACCAGCAGACGTGATATGGGGAAAGGCATGGGGGTGACAAGGGAGGAAAGGGAGGAAGAGAGCAGGGGAGGGAGAGGGGAATCCATGGCACCAAGCATTCATTTTAAGAGAGAGAGAGAGAGAGAGAGAGAGAGAGAGAGAAAGAGAGAGAACGTGGTTTTGAGGGTATAGGTGGAGAAGGGTGGGCGGCTTGGAAGAGGAACTGAGCGATCTGCTTTGTTAAAACTCTGCAATTCACTTGGAACGCCGGCGGTGATAATATGCCAACGCTGATCGGGAGTTGCTGATTCGAGTCGTGCGTGTTTAAAACACTTCACATAGGCCCTCATGGCGGCCCGGGGTATCAAAAGCCTTTGCGAGGTCCCCACAGGCAGATTTACAACGTGCAATGTAAACCTGAGAAGAGCTGTGACTGCAGTCAGTTGTTGAACCCAAGGCCGTTTAGATTTCGGCAGGTTTGATGGGCTTGACTTTCGCTTCCATATGAGAGGGCATAAAACAGGACCTCTTTGGGTTTCAGAGGTAGGTATGTGTGTGTGTGTGTGTGTGTGTGTGTGTGTGTGTGTGTGTGTGCGTGCGTGCGTGCGTGCGTAAGAAAGAGAGAGGTGGGGGCGGGGGGGGGGGGGGGGGGGGGGGGGGGGGGAGTAAGGGAAGGAAGGAGACAAAAAGACGGACAGAGAGGGAGGGAAGGAGAGGGACAGAGAGAGGGGGGGGGGAGAGGGGAGAGGGAGGGGAGTGCGCGTGAGCACTCGTGCACTCGCGTACAAGTGTGTAGGTATACCTAATGTTCTGGTGTGTGTGTGTGTGTGTGTGTGTGTGTGTGTGTGTGTGTGTGTGTGTGTGTGCATGCCATGAATGTTGGACATGTAAGGCTGTGGATATGTCGTTTGTTTGTTTGTTGTTTATTTCACGACAGTCTGACCAGACGGAGGAGAAAGTTAGGATGGGGGAAGAGGAGATAGAGAGAGCGAGACAGAGACAGACACAGAGGTAGAAATAGAGAGAATAGAAACAGGTTTATTGACAGTTATTCTTGTTTGTCTTGTATGTGCGTGTGTCTGTGTTTGTGTGCGTGCGTGCGTCGTGCGTGTGTTTGTGTGTGTGTGACAGTGTGTGTGTGTGTGTGTGTGTGTCGTGCGTGTGTGTGTGTGTGTGTGTGTGTGTGTGTGTGTGTGTGTGTGTGTGTGTGTGTGTGTGACAGTGTGTGTGTGTGTGTGTGTGTGTGTGTGACAGTGTGTGTGTGTGTGTGTGTGTGTGTGTGTGTGTGTTCGAGTGAGGGAGTGTGCGGCGCACGCGCGTCCATGTGCATGTGTGCATACGCACGTGTGTGTGTGTGTGTGTGTGTGTGTGGTGTGTGCGCGTTCTGTGTATGTATGCACGTGTGTATGTGGTGCGTATTATCTGTTTGTGTGCAATCAACTGTGTGTTCGACCATGCGTTGTCTTTGTTAGTGCTTTGTGTGTGTTTATGCATTTGTGTTCAGAATTACCCGTCAAGCGTGTGAAATAGAACCCTGTCCGACCTCTCAGTTTGATGGGTTGCAGGGTTGCTGGTGAAAATCCTTTTCACGAGTCCTTTCCATGAATGAAGTAGGCCAAAGGGTCCCACAAAGGGAACGTGAGAGCCAACTGCAAGTTAATCGAAGCAGAAAGTGTGGAGAGTGAAACCACCGCTCTCTCCCCCCCCCCCCCCCTCCCCTTCCCATTCCCTCCTCCTCCTTCCTTCCCCTTTCCCCTTCCTGAGTGTGGGTATCTGTCTGGTACGTATCTCAGTGTCTTTCTGTTGGTCTGTTTGATCCCTCTCCCATCTTTCTTTCCCCATCTGTGTCTCTTTCTCTGTCTTTCTGTCTGTCTCTGTTGTCTCTCTCTCTCAGCCTGCTAGCATACACACACACACACACACACACACACACACACACACACACACACACACACACACACCCCCACATACACACACACAAAAACCACACACACACACACAAAACACACACACACAATTCTCTCTCTCTCTCTCTCTCTCTCTCTCTCTATATATTTATTATATATATATATATTTATATATTTTATTTTATTTATATATTTGTTGTTGTGTGTGTGTGGGGGGTGTGTTATATTTTATATATATATTTAGGGGGGGGGGCGAAAAATGGAATCCATGGGTTTGCTAAAACCATCACGACTGAAAATTCCCAAGGACTTTGAACATGGCCCAAAAGGGAAAATTTCCATTTTGTCTGGGGAAAAAGGTTTTTTTCGTCCCCACCCGTGGCATAAAGGATCCCGGGAACAAAGATGGGATGTGTGAAGATCATCGAATGAGAACCCCAAGCGCACTGCATCAGCAGATAAGACGTGGAAAGGGCCAAAGGCCAAAGGTTTTTAAACCCAGTGCCAAGGACATCCCGCTGTTGGTTGGATGGGGAAATTTTTGCACGGGGCCCCTCGATCCCGGGGGCCTAAAAAACTAAAACCTCCCACGAGCAAACGAAATAAAGATTGGGAGAAACTGGATGAAAAAATTTGTCCAAAGACTCGATGCACTGATGGGGAAAAAAAGGGCACCCTGGAACACAAATTTGCCACTAGGGGGACTTTGTGTATGCCACATTTTGAGACGCCTAGGGTAAAATACACAAAAGAAAAAAAACCCCTCCAAAAAAAATCCAGACCCCAAAAAAAGATGGACAAGATCGAGCCCAAAAAAGAAAACCTAAAGAAGAAAATGAGACCCCCACCCCAGCGGGAAAAAAAAGGCTTGGAAAAACTGGGGGAAGACCTGAAAAAAAAAACCACCCGCCCTCAGCAAAGGGGAAATTTGCGGGGGAAGAGGAAAGCAAAAAGAAAGAACCAAGAGCGTTTCTTCAGGACCCCTTCCGGGTTTGCCAGAACCTTTTTGAGCAGAAAAATCGGGGAACCCTAGTGTGGACAAAGGAGTTCTTAAACGCTTTCGGGAGGAAAAACTTACTCTAAACTCACAGAGAAAAGCAACCCCCTCGGACTTTAAAAAGGGGTCTGGTGTGGCCAACCAACCTGAGGAAAAAGTTCAATGGCAACCCTCCAACTTTGGGGGAAAATAAAGGGAAGGTGGTCGAAAAAAAGGCCAGACCCAAAATCTTTCCCCAGGGCCAAACGGAAAAACCTTCCCCAGCTTTAAAAAGAAATGCCCAAGGGTGCTGGAGTGGCCGGCTGCTGCGTTGGGCTTGGGGGAAACCAAAAAGATCAGCGGCCAGTGGATGACGGGGAGGGGGTTTTGTTTTACACCCCCCAAAAGAGAAAAAAATAAAGTGAAAATCACCCAAATTTCGGAAAAATTATCACACTGAACGTCAAAGGGGAAAAAATCTTCTTCTCTGTCAGGGGCAGCAAGGCTGACCAAGTCCCTGAGGGGAAAACAAGTACTTGGAGGGTGTCAGTCCAGAAAGGTGGAATCCCGGCGTGGCTGGCTGTGTAGAACACGCCCAATGATCGGGGAAAGCAAAAAAAAAAGCAAAAACAGAAAAGAGAGACCTGGACGTAGTGTGGCTTGTTTGGGAAAAAAGCTTATGGTTCTGTGCCCATGAGTTGTTTCGTTGGCTCTTGAGATGTACCTTGTCCCAAAGAACATCCGGGGGAAAATTGTAAAGAATTTAATTTAAATGGCTTTTCAATGGGGTTTCTTTTCCCAAGGGTAAAAAATGTTTGGGAAATCAACTGGAATTTGGGCATTGCAATCCCCCTGTGAAATTTTCCCCGATACTGTTCGTGCTGGCAATGGAACTCATTTTTGAAAGCAGCAAAAAAACAACGAAAGGGACAAACGACCTTGGCGATGGATAAAAGATGCCTCTCTCAAGGCCTTCATGGAGGGACATTTCCAGTGTTTCATCCGAGAGACGAGCCCACGTCATGTGCTGGAGAGGTTGGGGACGACTTAGTTCCCTCTTTCCGGGAATTAAAGGGTTCAACCCAAAGAAATCACGGGGTCTCTCCTGGGAAAAGGGGAAAAGGGGCCGAATCTGGGGGTTTTCGTGTTCCCAAACCAGGCCATTAAAAACAGTCACAGAAAAACCCAGTCAAGACCCTTGGGAAAGAGGGTTTGATGTTACCCCTGAAAGACCCCCAAAAAGAGCAAAAGAAAAAAAGCAGATGGCGGAAAAGGCTTGGAGAAAATTTGGGGAACCAGTGGGGGCTCCCTGGCAAATAAAAGGGGTCTGGTGTTTGCAGTTCATGTGATCCCAAAGCTCCTATGGCCTCTGATGTTAAAGACATCTGCCCAAAGCACAGTGGAGGCAATGGAAGCCAAAATAAACAATTTCCCAAAAAGGGGAAAATGGGGGGTTTGTCCCCCCTGTTGACTGCCCTTTTCGGCTGTACTTCGCCAAGCAAAGCTAAAAATCCCACGGGAAATTTCCATGGGGGGAAGGAATACAAAGCAGGGAAGATCGTTTTCAAAGCATGCGGGAAAGGACTCAGGAGACAAGGTGGTAAAAAGAATCGGGCCCAGCTGAAGCCAGGCAAAAATTTGGGAAAAGTTCAAGAGGGATGGATTTGCAAAAAAAAAGGGCTCAAGATCGAGAAAAAACGGGGACACACAAAGACCAACAGCCCAAGGAGGGGGGGGTGCCCAAAAACGGGGAATGGGGGTTTAAAAGGCCCAAAAGGGAAAAAAACCCAAAAAGGGGCATGATGATTCGGAAAGATGAGAAAAAGAAGAAGCCCAAAAAGACTCCAAAAAGCAGTCCGGGCAAAACCCCAGCAAGGGCAATGGACAACGGGGGGGAGAATGCACTCCAAAGAATTTCTAACTTGGAAAATGACTTTTGGGCCCACGGGCCCCCTCTCAGGATCGCTTCATTCTAAGATCTGCTTTATGCCCTTTCCCTCAAATGCAAACATGGTGAGGGGGGAAAAACAGCGATCCTGCTTTCCCCCCCTCTGCCATAAAAAACAAACGTGGAGCATGTTTTAAGTCATGTTAAAATTGCCCCGGTCAAGGAAGGTACACATGGAGGCACAACAAGTGCTCAAAAAGATTGTACAAAATAGTCTGGGATAGTACCAACACCAAAAGGGGTTTTGGGCTCCAAAAGCACCCGCAAAATTTTTCCCAAAGGCGGAGGCAGCAAAACATGGCCAAGAACAAAAGTGCCCCTCGAAAAAATGCAGGCAGAGTCTGCTTGGATGGGGCAGATGACTGGGGTGCATGCAGACCTCCCAGAAAGGAAGAGTCACCCCGGATCATCAGCAAGAGTGGCGAACCAACATATAGTCCAATCTCAGTCAACCAAAACAGCTGTCATGATCGAGCTTTCCCGGGGCCATATGAGAACAGAAAGGAGGCAGCTCAAAAACTACAGACTGAAAAAAAGTATGCTGTCTGGCAAACAAACCTGAGGAGAGAGGCAAACAGGTTTAAAGTCTCAATGCCCGAATTTTGGGGGTAGGGGATTTGTTTGGAAGTCTGATACGCCTCATTTAAAAAAGCTCTCAGTTGCAGGGGGGGGAAAAAAAACCAAAAGCCCCGAAAGCAATGGGAAGGAAAAAGGGGGAGGAGGTGTTCAAGCTGGATCTGGTCAAAGGGGGAACAAAAGTGAAAATTCATTAGGTTAAATTTCCCCACAAAAAATCAGGTTTTTCCCCGTTTCCCCCGTGGTTTAAGCGCGAGTCGGGAAGTTTGAAATGAGCATGTCCGAGGGTTTGGGTTCGAATTTCCCCGCCATGGCTAAACCCCAAGGATGGGGAAAAAAAAAAAAGGGGGCCCGAAAATGGGGGCTTTCCCGGGTCATGAAACCCGGGGGTGGCCCAACCCCCCCGGGGTGTCAGGGGTTTAAAAGGGGCCCAACACTTGCTTGGGAAAGGGGGCCCTTTTCTTCTGAGGACTCTTGCTGCACCCTCCCGAGTTTCTTTCTACTATATATATATATTTACTTTATTCCCCACCCTTTTCTCTTTTCTCTGTACCCTTTCATACTTTAAAAGCATGCATATTATTTATATTTTTTATTTATATTTATATATATATATATATATATTGAATTTTTAAACAAAGTTGCTCTTATGTTTTAAATTTAAGAAATTTGGGGGGGGATACGCTTAAAATCTGCAGTGGTAGATTTTTCTGCCCTTTAAAAAACGTAGTGCTTGAGTGGGTGAAAGGGGAAAAATAAAATAAATGCTTCTCAAAAAGGGGCCTTCAGCAAACTTTATTTCCAAGGGGGAGGAATTTTAATATAGGGCTGTCTCTCCGTTCTTTCTTTTTTCCCCGTCTTTTTCTCTGTCTTTCATTCCGGTTTTTTTCGCTCTTTTTTTATGTAACTCACGCAAGCACCAAAAGTAATGAAAAATTTTCCCACAGATCAAACGTCAGAACGTCGAAAAGCCCGTTCCCCCGCCTTTTTCCCCCAAACCCAGAAGATTCTGCAGAAAAAATAAAAAGACTGGTTTTTTGTCATTTGGGGTTGCCAGGGACTAAAAAACCGCCCTGGCGGATGTGCCCGGGGCGACCTATTGATGAACTCATCGGGTTTTCTTTTATCGGTTTGGTTTTTCCTTTTTTAGCGGTTTATTTGAACTTTGGGGGTCAAGGCTTCTTTTTAAACTGTCGTGGGGAAAGGGGTTTGACAGGCGGGGGGGGGGGGGGGGGGGGGGGGGGGGGGGGGGGGGGGGG
>CM031602.1:63719176-63722959 GCA_018398815.1 Conus ventricosus
AATAAGGGACTCTTTATGCATAAGGTACTCCATGGAAATGCTCCACTTTCTTTAACAAATATGTTCACTTTTAACGACTATCGACATTCACATAAAATAAACCTCCCGTTTGCCATGATTAGTCTATACAAGTCTAGTCTGGCGTATTCCGGAGGTTGGCTATGGAACCATATTCCTCAAGAACTTAAAAATCAATCAAACTTTAAAAATTTCAAGTCTAATTTTCAAAAATATCTTATGAATGTCTCAGATTTGGCTGCACTATACCCGAAAATGTATTGATAATTCTCAATTCAGATTCGATTTAACAAATATGTGATGTCCGAAGTTGACTCAATTCTACGCAAATTGCAGTGATCATCCTGTGCCATTAATGTGTTTTTCAAAGTTTTTCGTAGGTGTTTATCCATGTCTGCTTCATTGTCTCTCTCTTCCTTATCTCTGCCTTTCTTCCGCCAGTCGGTCGGTCGGTGGGTCAGTCGGTCGGTTTCTTCTCTCTCTCTCTCTCTCTCCTCTCTCTCTCTCTCTCTCTCTCTCTCTCTCTCTTCTCTCTCTCTTCTTTCTCCACACACACACACACACACACACACACACACACACACACACACACCACACACACACACACACCTCTTGCCTTGATCATTTTTTCTCGTTGTTGGTGGTGGTGGTGGTGGTGGTGGTGATGGTGTTCATTGGTTTCTTTTTCTTCTTTCTTCTGTTTTGTCAAAGGTTCCCATGCAAGGAATTGTTGCATTTTTTCATGTATTTGTTTGATTTGCTTTTTACTATATATATATCGATTTTTTTTCTTGCCCAGAGGGCTGGATGTAAAAAAAAAAGTATTCATGCTTAATCCACTACCCTCTTAAAATAAAATTCGTTCGTTCGTTCGTTCTCTCTGACAGAATGTGAACTTGTTCATTTCCCGATGATATTTGGAATGTAGCTTTCTCAGTGACTGATTCTCTCTCTCTCTCTCTCTCTCTCTCTCTCTCTCATCTCTCTCCTCTCTCTCTCTCTCTCTCTCTCTCTCTCTCTCTCTCGGAAGGGGGTGTGTGGAGGAGGGGTAAAAGTAAAGAGTAAGAACAAGTACAACACACCTTACTGAAACACACAGGATATGTTGCATTCTGTCGTGTGGACAGAATCATATATACACAGGTATTTGTCTCTGTTCTAGGGCCCATCTCATTTCTCTCTGAGAGATTGAATCCAGGAAGGTTATTTTTTTGTTCTGTGATTAAAAAAAATTGTCTAGAGGGATGCGCACTTAGTGCTTGTGTCTGCCTTTGACTCAGACTTTGTATGAGGACCCTTAAGGATCTTTAGACACAACATAGCATGATAATTCGAACACGTGTATACTAGCATGTATATGCGCCAGTGTGTTTATTCCGATTCATGGATTACATATGATGGTAGCATGATAGGCATTCGAACACGTGTACGCCAGTTTGCATATGTGTGCGTGTGTGTTTTCTCCGATTCATGGCTGACAGACACAATAAGAGCTTTATAATCAGACATTCAAACACATGTATACGTGTGCGCGTGTATGTGTTTACCCCTTCGATTCATGGCTGACGTATACGATAATAGCATTTAATCATACATTCAAACACATGTGCACCAGTATGCATGTGTGCACGTGTGGTGTTCATGCCAATTCGTGGCTGACATATATGGTAATAGCACAGTAATCAGGCATTCAAACACGTGTATGCCAGTATGCATGTGCGCACGTATGTGTGTTTACTCCGATTCATGGCTAACACATATAATTGTAGTATAATTTATCAGATATTTCAAACACTGTGTGTGCCAGTATGCACGTGCGCGTGTGTGTTCACTCCGATTCATGGCTGTGTATATTAATCAGACATTCAAACACGTGTATACTAATATGCTTGTGCGCGTGTTTGTGTTCACTCCGACCCATGGCTAACATGAAGTCGGCGCACCCACAAGTGACAGACGGGAAGAGACAGAAGAGACTGGGAACAAACCATTCAGCCTCTCAGATGACTCACAGCCCTGGCAGTGAAGGAACTCCACCTTGAGGAACCGGCAGAAGAACAAAGAACAAGCCCTTGTCGCCCACGGCCGTTAAACCGATCACAACCCCTCATTGCAGAGAGAATTCTCATTGACACACACTTTACAACGGCCTCTGTCTCGGCCCCCACCGGCACGTAATACCGTCTGGATTGGTCTCCGCAGAGTTCATAACCTACAAAGAGAGAGAGAGAGGGGGGGGGGGGGCGGGAGGTATGATTATTAGTAGTTCTGCAGGCAGAGAGAGAGAGAGAGAGAGAGAGAGATGCCAAAATGACTTTGAATTGATGTCATACTTGTCATTGAGCACAGAAAGAAGATTGGGTGGGTGAAGAGGTTCCAAAAATAGAAGGTTTGGGTAGTGGATGAGAAAAGAGAGAGAGAGAGAGAGAGAGAGAGAGGGGTGGTGGTGGTGGTGGTGAAGTACAGGCTGGCACGTTTTTATGATTGAGCCATTATTGTGGCTCAGTGTGGCATTGTAGAATACAAGATCGTACAAAAAGAGGAAATGAAGACAAAAAAAGATGGTGAGAAGCAAGAGAACTAGAGAAAAGGTATGAACAAGAGGGCATTTTGGTTTTTTACTTTTTTCCACTCCTCCTCCTCTCTCTGTCGGTCTGTCTGTCTGTCTGTCTGTCTGTCTGTCTCTCTCTCTCTCTCTCTCTCTCTCTCTCTCTCTCTCCTCTCTCTCTCTCTCTCTCAATGGGTTGAGGATGCTGGAGGAGGGGTGAAAGTAGAGAATGATTAAGAACAAATAGAAAACCCTTACTGAAACAGGTAGGATCTGTTGCTTTCTGTGGCGTGGACAGAATCATATATAAACAGGTATTTGTCTCTCTGCTCCGGGGTCTTTCTCATTTCTGTCTGAGGAGGTGTTTGTTTTTCTGAGGTTAAAAAAATGTCCGCACGAATGCGCTCTTTTTGCTCAATTAACTGCCTTGACGTGAACTCGCTTTGTGCCCAGTGTGTCTTACCTAGACTGAGACTTTGTGTGAGAACCTTGGAGGATCTATAGCACACGACATGATAGTGGTAACAGCATGGTAATCAGGCATTCGAACATGTGTATGTTAGTATGCATGTGCGCTCGTGTGTGTTTACTCCTATTTGCATCTGATCTGTACTGCCTGTTCTTCTTCTGTGGTTGACTTTTTTGGTTGCGTCAGGTCTTCAGTCAAGTCGCCACGATGAAACCTAGTCTTTTCGAGGTCTTGACGGCTGCCCCAAAGCTGCAGCTGCAGTTCTGTGCCCTCTGGCCAGGTTTGACGCAGCAGAACATCATGGGCTGGTCGACAGTGTTGAAGGATGTGTTCTGGGGTCTGAGATCCAGTGCCACATGGACATTCGTCTGTGTGGGCAATCTGAATTCGGCTGACATATAAGATAACAGCATAATAATCAGACATCCAGACATGTGCATGCTAGTATACATGTACGCATGTGTGTGTGTGTGTGTGTGTGTGTGTGTGTGTGTGTGTGTGTGTGTGTGTGTGTTGTGTGTGTGTTACTTCGATTCATGGCTGACATAGAATGGACGCACACACAAGACAGACGTAAAGAGACAGAAGAGACCGTCAGTGAAAGGGCTCCACCTCCAGGAACTGGCAGAAGAACAAAGAACAAGCCCCTGTTGCCCACGGCTCTTAAGACCGATCACAACCCCCTCATTGCAGAGAGAATTCCCATTGACACACACTTCACAACGCCCCATGGGCCCTTCTCGTGGCG
>CM031602.1:63728872-63746372 GCA_018398815.1 Conus ventricosus
CGGAGGACGGCACAGAGAGTTGGTTTAATCATCATTTACCACATGCTTCGCCGTCGCTTTCACACCCTCTCCCACCAACCACCCCACACGACACACATGATCGCACAGAACATCATGACAGAAGATTTAATCGTCATTTCAAAAGACGGATAGTGTTCCCCGATCTGGCGTCCTTGAACACGACACGCCCCTTTCGGCAGTCACCAGGCACGGGTATCACGTGCCACTCTTGCCGCTTCAAGCATGGCTGCTTCGTGTAATGGAGCGGGCAGACCGTTGAGTTGTCAATCATCCATCAACAACTGATAGAACGGGCAGGAGGGAGGACGGGGTGGGGTGGGGTGGCTGAGGCAGATGACTGTTCATCACAAGCTGATACAAAAAAGCAAACAAACAACCAAAAAACCTCCAAGGGTGAAAACGAACTATTCGGATTCAACAAAGGCAACTGGAAGTGGACTTCAACAGAAGACGTTCGCGGAAATCTCTAACACCTGTAACACGGAGACGACGAGTCAAATCATGTCATCCCATAGCCTAGCCGACCACGGAGACCACAGCAGGACTGACTGGGGTTGATGGGAAGTAATAAAACAGCTGAGGACAGAGAGATAAGTGGATGGGGTATGGGACTGGGGGCAGGAGCGTCCAACGAAGTTATTTCGTCAAAGGCCTTTGAAGCAACAGGTGCCTCTTCAGGCGTTCATTGAAAAGAAAAAGCAATGTAGAAAAAACAGCGGTGGACAAAAACGTATTTTGAGACAAGACATGACAAGACAAGCTATCATAGGACGTTCACGGAGAGACGGTTGGGATGGGGGGGGGGGGGGGGGGATGATGTGGAAGGGAGGTGGGGGGGGGGGGGGAGGCCGAACCGCTGAGATCATCTGCTGGCAGTATTTGAAGATGGGGTCAGAAAGAGACGGACATGTCTGAAACAACGATGTGTAGACTGCACGTGACAGTAACATACGGAAGATAATCCTGAGTAACCATTTTTCTTTTCTTTCTGTGTACGCAGGCTGATACTCCTGCGGACACTGCCTGTATAGCCAGGCAGTGGAGTTTTGTGTGTATGACCCTTTTTTATCCCGCCATTAAGGCAGCCATACTCCATCTTCGGGAAAGTAACCATTTTGAAATGTTGTCAGAAAGAGATGGACATGTCTGAAACAAAGATGTGTAGACTGCACGTGACAGTAACATACGGAAGATAATCCTGAGTAACCATTTGAAATGTTGTCAGAAAGAGATGGACATGTCTGAAACAACGATGTGTGGACTGCACGTGACAGTAACATACGGAAGATAATCCTGAGTAACCGTTTTGAAATGGGGTCAGAAAGAGATGGACATGTCTGAAACAAAGATGTGTAGACTGCACGTGACAGTAACATACGGAAGATAATCCTGAGTAACCGTTTTGAAATGGGGTCAGAAAGAGATGGATATGTCTGAAACAAAGATGTGTAGACTGCACGTGACAGTAACATACGGAAGATAATCCTGAGTAACCATTTTGAAATGGGGTCAGAAAGAGATGGACATGTCTGAAACAAAGATGTGCAGACTGCACGTGACAGTAACATACAGAAGATAATCCTGAGTAGCCATTTTGAAATGTTGTCAGAAAGACATGGAAATGTCTGACACAAAGATGTGTGGACTGCACGTGACAGTAACATACAGAAGATAATCCTGAGTAGCCATTTTGAAATGGGGTCAGAAAGACATAGAAATGTCTGAAACAAAGATGTGTGGACTGCACGTGACAGTAACATACAGAAGATAATCCTGAGTAGCCATTTTGAAATGGGGTCAGAAAGACATGGAAATGTCTGACACAAAAATCTGTAGACTGCACGTGACAGTAACATACAGAAGATAATCCTGAGTAGCCATTTTGAACTGGGGTCAGAAAGACATGGACATGTCTGACACAAAGATCTGTAGACTGCACGTGACGCTAAACATGTGGACACCCTGAGCAGCCATTGCTCCCAGAGGAGCTGGGGAGCAAAAGAAGATGTCTCTCTCTCTCTCTCTCTCTCTTCTCTCTCTCAGGACAGCTTGTCATCAAGTCTGAAGATAACAAACAATCACGTCACGATTTTTACCACGAAATAAACAGTGAAGCTCTCAACACTCCGCAGCTGCAAGGACAGATGGTCAGGAAGTTAACCCATGACCGACGCAGACACAGGACTTAAACGAACCCCATCAACGGCACGCTGCGAAGAGCGTGGCTCATCGGCGCTGTCCCTGACATCGTGGCGGTTCCCGCGAACTAATTGGCTTGGCTCTGCCGGCCAGACCGTCCACAACTAATAGTGCTGCAGTTTAGTCTTGCTTTTTATCCCCCCCCCCCCCCCCCCCCCCCCCCCCCCCCCCTTCCGACAATCCCCAAAACTTCCAAAACTCTCCGAATCTTCCCGAAACTCGCAGAATCTTCATGAACCCTCCGAAACAAACCGAAACCCTCCGAAACTCTTCCAATCTGGGCACTCTGAGCATATCGTGTTGCAGTTGATACCATTATCAGATCGTAGGGAAAAATAAACGAGGCCAAATTGAATTAAATTATTGCTTGAGGCCTGATGGCTTGATGTGGGAATTCTCTCCCCCTCCCCCACCCCTACTCCCCGCCCCGTTATCAGCAGAGGCGGTTAGGATGTTTTCAGAAGGGCACATTACAAAGGGATGAAGGCACGTTTTGCCTTGTTCTGCTTTTTTTCAAATCCAGTGAACGATGATGCGAATTATGAGCGTCGTTATTCGGTTCATATTCCTTCCCGCCCAGCATCGGCTTAATCAATGCATTTTAAAGTGGCTTGTTTTGCGATGATGTTTAGGATGATTATAGCAGAGTGGTTGCAACTGGCCTGGGACGAAAATATTCTGAAGTTCGCACAGACGGAGTCTGATAGGCTGAAGGTAATGATGTTGAAGAGCTTCTAGTTTTCGCTTCAACCAATGTGAAGACATGCTGATGTCTTCATTGACAATGATTAAGACAAACAGTCAAAGACACTTGGTGATCACTTAGCAAGATTGAAAATAATTTGATCATGTTTTGTTATATTTCATTTTAAATGATTTGTTTTTATCTTGTCGAATTACAAGCAGAAACTCCAAAACCATCTGAAACGGTCTTTGTATAATTATAATGTTAATAATGATAACAAGAACAACAGCAGCAATTACAATGATAATTATAATAATAATGATAATAAACATGGTTGTAATAATAATAAAAAATACAAAACCAATCTATACGGCGCTTTATCCAAAACAGTAATTACAAAGAGCGGCAAAGGAAAAATAACATACATACAAGAATAAACATGATTTAAAAGGAATCATGGAAAAAACAAAATCGACCTAAATATTTTTCAGCCTTCAAAAACAGCTACTACAGTCAACAATCGTTTCTCACACACACACACACACACACACACACACACACACACACACACACACACACACACACACACTCTCTCTCTCTCTCTCTCTCTCTCTCTCTCTCTCTCTCTCTCTCTCTCTCTCTCTCATTAAATAGAAATGACACTAAGGGATGCACTTAAAACCGCAAAAAAAAGTAGATGAATATAAGAAGCAGAGAAACAGAGTATCAGAGCTAGTTAGAAAATCAAATCTGAGCATTTTAGGAAATGATAAACGCAAACAGGGATACAACATCATTATGGCGTGCTGTTAATGAAATAACTGACAATGTCGAGGAAGAAATCAGATAATACTGCGACTATGTGGTCTGCTAACACTTTCAACAATCATTTCCTTCAGGTAACTGAATCAGTACAAACGGCTGCCAGTGTCACATTCTTTAATCAATATGAGACTCCAGCTGTTCTCCAATCGTTTTGTCAAGAACGTTAAAAACTAGAGATTCATTTAGCATCCCCTTGCTTGCTATTAATGAAGTTGGTTCCTTAATTTCAAAAACTTATAAATAAAAAAGCAATGGGTCCAGATAACTTAAATGCTTCTATACTCAAGCTTGCTCTACCTTACATTGTTGATACCCTTACGTATGTTTATAATTTGTGTATTTATCAGAATGTCTTCCCATGTGGTCTAAAGGCAGCAAAAGTCATTCCCATACCCAAATCAAGAGATCTCACTGATTTAAACAATTTTAGACCAATATCTCTTTTATCCGTTGTATCGAAACCTCTGAGATGCATGTTCACAAACACCTAACTAAACATATGGAACATCACAAACTGTTCCACCCATTTCAGTCAGGCTTTCGTCGAAATCACTCATGCCACACAGCCTTAACACGCCTCTGTGATACATGGCTATCAGCCATCAACGAAAGAAAACTCACTGGAACTGTTTTCCTCGATTTAGGAAAGAGTTTATCTTGTAGACCACAACATATTATTTAAAAAAATGACTGCATATGTTCAAAATCCGGCAGTTGTCACCTTCTTTCAGTCATATCTTGAAAACAGGACCCAGCGTGTTTACTTAAACGGTACTTATTCCTCTGAAGGAATAGTGAGCTGTGGCGTTCCACAAGGCTCTGTCCTTGGACCTCTTCTCTTCTGTATTTTTGAAAATGACCTACCGATGCACATATCTCACAATGATTTCATCTGTAATCTGTTCGCTGACGATAGTTCTCTTCACTGTAGTGATACAAACATCATGTCTGTACAAATATCGTTACAACAAAGTATAACTGATGTCTTAGAATGGTGCAACCAAAACCGAATGGTCCTTAATCCGCACAAAACAAAATGTATGGTCCTAGCATCGAGACAGAAACATCAACGACAGCATCTTATGTTGAGCCTAAAAATGAGTGAAACCTTGATCGAGCAGGTACCGAACACCGTGTCTTAGGCGTGATCATTGATGAGAATTTTAAATGGCAATCACATATAAATCATGTTTGCAAACAGTTGGCTCGCAATTTGTTTTTACTCAATAAACTCAGTTATTATGTTGAACCACACATCCGGAAATTATTTTTTGAAGCCCATTGCCTTTCTCACATCAACTATGCGTCCACTGTCTGGAGTGGTGCCGGGTGAAAATCACATAAAAAAGATCAACTCTATGCATAGACGGGGAATTAAGCTGATTCTTCCGACAAGTCTCTATCAACCACGGGCAAATTCGCAAAACTAATGATGTTACCACTGCATAGCCAACTGACCTATAATAAGGCAGTACTAATGTTTAAAGTCCATGCAAACGTGGCGCCAGCATATCTTGCTGAGTTTATCCAAATGGCAACAACGCGATATGATTCAAATAATTATATTTTACCACGTGTCCGCATTGATTTGTTCAAATCTAGTTTTGCATTTTTTGGTCCATCTGTGTGGAACTCTCTTCCTCCGTCTGCCAAAACTTGTCAATCACTGCCGTCCTTCAAATCAGCAATACTTAAACATTTACTTGAACAATAAATCTAACCTTTTGATCATAGTTACAAACGCCCTACTTTTATGCCTGCCTTTATATTAGCTAATGAAAATGGGGTGTGGGTGTGTGTGTGGGTGGGTGGTGCGTGGGTGCGCGTGCGTTCGTGTGTGTGTGGGCGTTGTGCATGCATGTGAGCGCACGCGCGTACATGTTTGATTGTGTTTGTGTAATTTTGTAATGGATTTGTGTGTGTGTGTGTGTGTGTGTGTGTGTGTGTGTGTGTGTGTGCGCGCGCTAAATTTTACAATTATTATTCTTATTACTAGTGTTATTGTTAATATGTTGCTATATTCTTTATTGTTTCTGTCATATTAATATGTGCAGTCTGTTTAGTTGAATATTGTAGAATAGCAAGGACAGATTGGAAGAATAGGCACTGCCTAAAATCTCTATCCTTGAGTAATAAAGTTTTTGAGTCTTGAGTCTTGGTCTCTCTCTCTCTCTCTCTCTCTCTCTCTCTCTTCTCTCTCTTACTCACTTACTCACTCACTCACTCTTGCGCCTCTACAAACTGGGGACAGTTACAGATGGCAAGAAAACAAAACCAGACCATGGCATCCTTGTTTCCGTATAATTATTGGTCCGCGATCCAAATTTGTATCCGGGTATTGTGCTGAGTTTTGATTATAGATGTCTGTATAAAAAGACCAAGTGATGTTTTGTGATGGTGATGATGATGATGACGATGATGTGCAACGACAGGTGACGTGTCTGGCGGACTTTTTCCAAGACGACACCATCTTCATCGCCTATGGTCAGGAGCGGATGGCGGCGGATGACTTCGATCTGGTGGACAGCGGTCAGTGAACACAGCTTCCTCCCTTGTCTTCTTTTCTGCCTTTGTCTGTCTTGCCTGCCGGTTGGTTGTCTCTCTTAGTGCCCCCCCCCCCCCCCACCCCTTTTTTCCCCCGGCGCCTCTTCCCCCGCTCTCTACCGCCCTTCCCACTATTCTCTCTGCATCTTTATGTGTGTGTCTGTCTGTCATTCTGTCTCTGTCTCTGCCCCTGTCTGTATTTCAGTTTGTCTCCCTCTCTCTTCTCTCCTCTCTCTTCCCCTCTCTCCCCTCTCTCTCTCTTCTCTCTCTCTCACACACACACACACACACACCCCTCTCTCTCTCTCTCTCTCTCTCTCTCTCTCTCTCTCTCTTCTCTCTCTCTCTTTTCTCTGTATGTATGTAGATATCTGTAGGTTTAAATGGTGTGTGTGTGTGTGTGTGTGTGGGGTGTGTGTGTGTGTGTGTGTGTGTGTGAGGAGAGAGAGAGAGAGAGAGAGAGAAGAGAGAGAGAGAGAGAGAGAGATATCCTATCTTTACGACACGTTTGAGGGCATTCATCCAGAAAAAGTCTCGAGTTTCCATATGAAACTCTTTTTTTTTTCCTTTCCTTTTTTTTCTTCTTCTTGTTGTTTGTTGTTGTTGAATATAATCTACTGCTTCTGTCTCACACGAGTGCGTGCGCGCGCAAAGTTTTTTTGTGAGAATGCGTGGGGCAGCGGGGTAGGGGTAATAGGAAGGAGTGCTGTGTGATAAGGAGGGAGAATATAAAGGGAAGAAAAGATTGGGGTGGGAGGCCGGGGGGGGGGGGGGTAGATGACGTCGGGAAAGCAGGGATGGGATGTGGTGAGGGAAGGGGTGGGGCAGGGTAGGGGGTCGTAAGCCAATGTGTGCGATTACTGAGTCCAGATGTGTGAGCTTGTATTTTGATTGGTTAGACTGTAAAGCGGGCGCTGGGAGGGGAGGGGGGTACGCGCGCGCGCGCGTGTGTGTGTGTGTTTCGCGCGAGTGTGTGTATGTATGTGTGTGCGTGTGCGTGCGCGCGCGCGTGCATACTTTCATTGCTATTTTCATGCCACAGAGGTGCGTCACGTGAGCGCCTACCGCGCCTCCTCAGGAAAACCACGTGACCGAGTGACGCTGCGATCCCCGAAGTCGGCTCGCCGTTCAACCACACCTACCCCCCGAAAGCCAGCCGCAATGGTGTGTGTATGGTGGGGAATGGGGGAGATGGTCGGTGGGAAGGAGGGGGGGGGGGGGGGGGGAGAGGCGAGTGCAGTCATTCGTATACAAATTTCCTCCAAGCGGACTGGAGGCCAACAAAACTAAACTGACCGAGGATTTCTTGTTTATGAATTTTCGTCTCGTTCCATTAAGGTCTTCAAACGTTATTGTTGCTGATGCAGAAAATTTTGACACACTGTATAGAGCTGACGCAGAGGAATTCTACTTTTAATGCCGCACTGTCAGCATAACTGTGTGTGTGGGGGGGGGGGAGGGGGGGGGGGAGGGAGGGAGGGGGGGGGGAGATAGGGAGGGGGGGGCATTTTGTGTGTGTGCATTTGTGTGTGTGGGGGGGGGGGGGGGGGGGGGAGAGGGGGATATATGTGTTTGTGTTTTGTTGTCAGTTTGAGAGCAGTATATAGAAATCATACTGTAAGCTTGGATTTCTTGATGATAACGGTAACAGTTGTTCATGATTTCTTCTTGATGACAGTTACTTGTTATTGCCTCAGTACGCTCAATTCATGAAAAGAAAGTACGAAAGAAAAGGAAAAAAAAAGCTATTTGAAGTGCACGTCTCACGCTTCATTCTACGTTTATTATTGATGCCTTCCAGGAAAAGGTAACGATTCAAAGTTTGGCATAAGCATGGCGAAATCGCAAGCAAAACGAGTGTTTGCCTGCTGTTTTTAAAACGATTTTAAGATTTGCTGCCGATATGTTTATCCCCTTATTTATTGCAGGGTTTGTCTGGTGGTTATTTATACAATCATATAGAAGGAAAAACAGTCATATTCGCCTTATGTGACGAGTTGCCCGATCATCTTAAAAGACTTGACCACACTGTACCTAAAATCTGCCATAGCTGTCATGAAGAATTTTTTTGTGTTATGATTATCATATGTTTTATTCTTGCTGTTACTGCTTTTCCTTTTTGTTTTACTTTTCTGCTTTTCTTGGATTATTTTCGTTGCCTTGGGGGATACTTTTTATCACATCAAATCAGCAATAAGAAATGAATTGAAAGTGCCTTGGTCGCGCCGCACTGAGCAAGGGCTTTTAGGACAAGATCAAAACAAGGCTGAAGTTAACCCCAACTATGCTAAAAGCCTCTCACTCCAGGGACTCTCCTAGCTAGCTGCTGAGTGGTCAAGTCATTTCCTGTTCTCTTTGATGACTAACTTGAAAGGTACATTTTCTACATACATAAAAGCTTTGTCTGTTTGATCGATATAATACCCTTTTTTGTGTGGGAGAGGGACGGAGTTTTCTTTAAAGGATACTTTTTTTTTGGTTGTGTTTCTGTGTAAGTCTCAGTTATCCCCCGTTGTGTACCCTGCAGGTGCGGAGTCTCCCAAGGCTGGTCTGTCGCCAAAGTCCGCACGCAAATTCAAAAGTGTGTCCGCGGTATTGTTGATAGTGTGTGTGTGTGGTGTGTGTGTGTGTGTGTGTGTGTGTGTGTGTGTGTTCAATTTACGTGAGATTCGTCGGCAGATTGTGGTCCTTATTTTTTATTAAACATATATGTACCAATTTTTCCGCGTGTCCACACTCAGTCTGTCTGTGGCTGTGTCTGTCTTTCTTTCAGTCTTTATGTCTTTTTTTTCTTTCTTTTTTTTTTGGGGGGGGGCTTTGTGTCTGCCTACCTTTCGCTTTATATCTCTGACTCTATCTCTCTCGCTTTAGCCGCGCCCCCCCCCCCCCCCCCCCCCCCCCCCCCCCCCCCCCCGCCCCCCTCCTCCCATCCCTTCGCTCCAGCTTGCCTCTCTATGAATCCTACTAATAGTACTTTCTCTTCATCTTCTCTGTGTGTGAGTGTGTGTGTCTGTGTCTCTGTGTTTGTTCGCGTGTGTGTATGTGTGAGTGTGTGTGCGTGTGTGTGCGCGCGCGTCAGTGCATGCGTGCTTTTACTCGATTCTAAACGTAAAATCGTGTGTTGGACTGAACCTCATAAGTAATGCCGAGTGGAGAAGAATTACTGAGAACGATGTTGTCATGATCTGTCTGACACATTGTGTATCAATCCGTGTGTGTGTGTGTGTGTGTGTGTGTGTGTGGTGTGTGTTGTGTGTGTGTATGAGGATGTGCGTGCATGTGTGTGTGTGCATGCGTGAGTGCGTGTATGAGGATGTGGCGTGTGTGTGTGTGCATGAGTATGTGTGTGTGTGCTCTGTGCGTGTGTGTGCGTGCATGCGTGAGTGTATGTGCGTGTTTGTGTGTTTTCCAGCCCAAGTACCGGCAAGAAAATGGTAATGGCGCCACTTCCCCACCTCCCCTCTCCAGCGACAGTCAGAAAAATGGTGAGGATGGCTCTTCTTGTGTTGTCGTCCGTAACCACAAATGGTGATGTTAGTGAAGACTGATTATAGATACTTTAGCGAAAGGTGATGATATTGAATAACGTTCAGTTCGTGTGCAGTTTCTCCTATAAAAAGGCAAGTTGAAAAAAGGGTGGATGGGGAAGTAGAGATTTTTGCAAGGAGGAATAGAGAACATTCATTACTGATAACGCTGATGAAACGAAAATGTGCCTCTCTGATGGCAACGAACATGTTTCTTTTCCGACGGAAACGAAACATTTTGTCTGATGTAAACGAACATGGTTTTGTCTGATGGAAACGAACATGTTTCTTTTCCTGTGGAAGCAAACTAGTTTTTTTTTGTGGAAACGGACATGTTTTATTTTTCTGAGGGAAAAAAAAATATTTTTCCCCAAGGGGAAACGAACATCTTCTTTCCTTATAAAACAAAAATTTTCGTTTCTTGCTGGAAACGTACATGCTTTTTTTCCCCGGGAAACGAAAATGTTTTTTTTTCTGTTTGGAAACGGAAAAAAAATTTGGGAAAGGGAAAATTGAAAGTTATTTTTTCCTGGGGAAACAAAAATGTTTCGGGCCTACGATAAAATTTTTTCCTTTTCTTTTTGGGGTTTCCATTCTTCATTTAAAGGGGCGAGGGTTCGGGTTTAGCGTCCACCGCCTCTAGCAGGAGACAAAAAAAAACAGACGGGCGAAACCTTTCTTAAGATAGGGGGTTGGAGTTCTGTCTAATGGGCCGTCACACTGCAAATACGCAAACATCGCTAAAAAATTTTTCCCCCGAAAACGTGGTGAAACGGGGAGCATCGCTTTAAAGCACAAACATCGGTTTTTTCATAGGGTTTTTTCTAAGGGCCCACCGTGCGCCAACCCAACCCCTACCGCCACACCCTTTTTTGGACTTTCAAAAAACTGGCGCCCCAAAGTTTTTCCTAAATTTACGGAGACATACAATTTTCCCCCTTTGGAAAAATACCCTTTCCAAAAACGCAAAAATTGCGTCGAGGCCCCTTTTTTTTTCCCGTTTTTCCCTTTCGGTGCTTTAGGGCGGGTTTTTAAAAAACTTTTTTTGGGGCAAACCCCGCGTAAGTTTCACGAAAGTTCCACGCGAAAAACCAGAAGTATCCTTATATCCCACAATTTGGGGAGCGGAAAATTACGTTAAAATACCCCATTAACGCATAAAATTTCAAATGATGACTGATAAAACACGAATGCAGGGCGCAAAAGGGCAAAATGAATTGCTACATGTGGCGTAGGGTGGGAGGGCTAAAAAGGGCCCCATTTTTTCCCTCCCCCAAAAAACCCTGCCCCGGGGGCCCGGCGGCCGGGGAAAACCCACATCAGGACCCTTAAATTCAGCCCCCCCCTTGAAAAAACCCCTAGAAGAAAACACATAAACCCCCCAAAAACCGGCCAGATGTACAG
Organism: Conus ventricosus; assembly: GCA_018398815.1. Taxonomy (NCBI): domain Eukaryota; kingdom Metazoa; phylum Mollusca; class Gastropoda; order Neogastropoda; family Conidae; genus Conus; species Conus ventricosus. The sequence continues at coordinate 63,740,078 of CM031602.1, forward strand.
TTTCCTCCTCAAAGCATAAAAAACCAAAATTGATCCAGCCCCCATCCCCTCCTGAATCCAGGCGCAGAAGAAGGGGGGAGAAAGGGGAAAAAGGGGAGAGTGGGGGTCCGGCCAGGGATTGGTAAAAAAAGGAGAAAAAGCCTGATGACAACTCAGGGTGGAACTGGGGAATGAAGACCCAAGCTCTTTTCCCATAACTTCATAGAAGCCTCCGGCCATGTATGACGAGATAGGAAAGGGGCTGACTCCCCTACCACCAAAAGACCCCCAAAACTGAGAGCCCCCCCTCGGCCGGGCCTAAAGGGTGGCACTGACCCTACCCACCTACACCCTGGGGGCCAGGTACGTGACATGCAAAAAGAAAGGGGGGGGCCCCCCCAAAAACCATCATTTTGGGGTGGTAAAAAGGGGTGTGCAAAGGGGCCATCTTTGAGATTAAATAGATAAACAGCTGACCCCCCCCCAGCACAAAGCAAGATGGCGAAGACTGGCTGACTTTTGGAAAACGACCCGCTGGCATTTCCCCCCCAAAACACCGGGGGGGTCCATCGATGGAAAAAACATTGGCCTGCAAACTCCCCCCTGACTGGCTCAGGGGTACTAAAAATATAAAGGGTTTTTTCCAGCATCATACTCTTCCCTTTGGGTCTCATCGGACAAAAAGTTTCTTTGGGGCTGATTGTTCGGGAAAAAGGATCCTCGTCAGATGTTTCACATTCAACAAAAAACAGGAGCTGCGAGCGGGGCTGGGCATGACGAAAAGGGTGGTGGCCACGCCCGGGATCCACCCCCAACGACACCCAAGATGTACCCTACTTTATTGTGGGGAAAAGTTTGCTTTCGCACTCGGCCCTACCTCATAAAGCCCTATAGTAGCGGGAATTTCTGACCGGCCGAGAGAATCTTAAAATACGACGCCCAGGGCCAGGGAGTGGTTGAGAATGCTTTTTGGCACCTTGCCAACCGTTTCCCCCAATTTTCTTCTCACCACCAGGGGCCAGCATGCAGACACTGTTCGGGGGGGGTTTGGTGAAGGCTTTGGGGTGCTCCTTCAAAAACCTCATGGGGAAAACCCCCCTACCTCCCAAAAACCCCCCAACCCCGGGCCCATTCTACAGAACGGGCTCATCGACCTTTCCAGGTCCGATGGAAACAGGCGCCGGGGGAAGGCTCAGGAAGGGAAACCCCTCTTGGACACCCAGTATCATCAAGCCCAAGCCCCCAAACAGAGCCCCCGGGGAGGGAAAGAGAAAGGGAATCTCATAAAGGGCACTGGGGGCAACTCACCAGCAGGATTTTTTTTTTTCCATGGCGGGAACGGGATGTTTCGACCCCCCCCTAGACGGGGTTTCGGATTACCCCGGGATAACTCTGAAAACCTGAAAGTAACAAAACTGAGGACTGACTGCCCTCTACAAGTTTGTGTTGCTGGTGAAAATGTTGAAATTTTGAAATGAAATTTAAATTGAAATGTTAAGGGGGTTAAAATTTTTTTTTGTTTTTTTATTTTTACAACAACGCAATGAAATTTTTGATAGAAATTAAAATTAAAAATATCTGTTTCCATTATGGAAATTTTTACTTTTTTTAAGCGAAAAATTCTTTAAAATTGGACTTTTGGGGGGCGTTTTTCGCTGAATACGGGGAACGCCCGTCTGCATCGGATGGGGCAGTGCTTTACCCAGGGTTTTTTTTTTTTAAAATTCATCTGCCACAATTTGACGCAAAAAAACCCCCAAAAAATTTCTCATTTTTTTCCACGATAAAGCGCGTACCAAAAAACCCTGCCAAAATTTTTGAAAATGGTAATGCCCCATTTCATCTGTTTTTTTTCTGTGGAAAAGGCCTTTCCCATTAAAAACTGGCCCACCAGAACGACAGCATGTTAAGAGGGGTTGGAAAATTGGCACTTTTTTTTTTGTTGGGCGTCAGCGAAAAATCACCAGCGAAAATTTGCAAATTTCCCGGTGTCGCTGTACCTCTAGACCAGCGTGGTACTCCGAGAAATTTCCTTCCCACGTTTAAAAATTTTTTGGGGGGGCCCCCCCTTTTTCCGGGTTTAGGGGGGGGTTTTTTTGGGGAAAAAAAAAAAGGGGGGGGGGGTTTTTTTTGGAAAGGGGGGGGGGGGGGTTTCCCCCTTTTTTAAAAGGGGGGGGGGGGGGGGGGGGGAAATTTAATTTTTTTTTTTTTGGGGGGGTGGGGGGGGGGGGGGGGAAAAAAAATTTAAAAAAAAAAACCCCCCAAGGGGGGGGGGGGCCCGGAAAAATTTTGGGGGGGGGAAAAACCCCCGGGGGGGGGGGGGAAAAAACCCCCGGGGGGGGGGGTTTTTTGGGGGGGGGGGGGGGGGGGGGGGGGGGGGGGGGGGGGGGGGGGGGGGGGGGGGGGGGGGCCCCCTTTTTGGGGGGAAACCCCTGTGGGGGGGGCGGGAAAAACCCTTTGGGGGGGGAAAAAGGGGGGGGGTGGCGGGGAAAAAAAAGGGGGGGGGCCCGGGGGTTGGGGGGGGCCCGGGGGGTGGGGGGGGGCCCCCGGGGGGGGGGGGGGGAAAAAGGGGGGGGGGGGGGGTTCCCCGGGGGGGGGGGGGGGAAAAACCCGGGGGGGGGGGGGCGGAAAAAGGGGGGGGGGGGGCAGAAAACCTTTTTGGGGGGGGGGGGGGGAAAAACCCGGGGGGGGGGCCCGGGGGGGTTTTTTAAAAGGGGGGGGGGGGGCCAAAATTTTTGGGGGGGGGGGGGCCCCCCGGGGGGGGGGGGGGGGGGGTTTTTTGGGGGGGAAAAAAAATGTGGTTTGGGGGCCCCCGGGGGGGGGGTGGGGGGGGGGGGAAAAAAAAGGGGGGGGGGGGGGGGGGGGGGGGGGGGGGGGGGGGGGGTGGGGGGGGGGGGTTTTGGGGGGGGGGGGGGAAAAAGGGGGGGGGGGGGAAAAAAAGGGGGGGGGGGAAAAATTTTTGGGGGGGGGGAAAAAGGGGGGGGGGGGGAAAACCCCCGGGGGGGGGGGGGGGTTTTTGGGGGGGGGGGGGGGGGGGAAAACCCGGGGGGGGGGGGGGGGGGGGGGGGGGGGGGGGGGGGTGGGGGGGAAATGGGGGGCCCCGGGGGGGGGGGGGGGCCCCCGGGGGGGCCCCGGGGGGGGGGGGGGGGGGCCGGGGGGGGTTTGGGGGTTTTTTTGGGGGGGAAAACCCTTTTTGGGGGGGGCCCTTTTTTGGGGGGGGGCCCCAAAAAGGGGGGGGGGGGGGGGGGGGGGAAAAAGGGGGGGGGGGCCGGGGGAAAAAAGGGGGGGGGGGCCCCCCCTTTTTTGGGGGGGGCCCCCTTTTGGGGGGGGGGGGGCAAAAAAGGGGGGGGGGGGGGGAAAAAAAGGGGGGCGAAAACCCGGGGGGGGGGGGGGAAAACCTTTGGGGGGGGGGGAAAAAAAAGGGGGGGGGGGGGGAAAAAAGGGGGGGGGGGGAAAACCCCGGGGGGGGGGGGGGGCCAAAAGGGGGGGGGGGGGCCCCCCCGGGGGGGGGGGGGCCCCCGGGGGGGGGGGGGGGGAAAAAACCCGGGGGGGGGGGGGGGGAAAACCCGGGGGGGGGGGGGGAAAAACCCGGGGGGGGGGAAAACCCGGGGGGGGGGGGGGAAAACCCTTTTGGGGGGGGGGGGGAAAACCCGGGGGGGGGGGGGGGAAAACCCAAGGGGGGGGGGGGGGGGGGGGGGGGGGGGGGGGGGGGGGGGGGGGGTTTTAAAAAACCCCCGGGGGGGTTTAAAAACCCCTTGGGGGGGGGGGGGGGGGGGGGGGGGGGGGGGGGGGGGGGGGGGGGGGGGGGGGGGTTGGGGGGGGGGGGGGGGGGGGGGGGGGGGGGGGGGGGGGGGGGGGGGGGGGGGGGGGGGGGGGGGGGGGGGGGGGGGGGGGTTTTTTTTTTGGGGGGGGGGGGGGGGGGGGGGGGGGGGGGGGGGGGGGGGGGGGGGGGGGGGGGGGGGGGGGGGGGGGGGGGGGGGGGGGGGGGGGGGGGGGGGGGGGGGGGGGGGGGGGGGGGTTTTTTTTTTTTGGGGGCCCCCTTTTTTTTGGGGGGGGGGTTTTTAAACCTTTTTTTTTTAAAAAACCCTTTTTTTAAAAATTTTTCCCCCCGGGGGGGAAAAAAAAAACCCCCTTTTAAAAAAAAGGGGGGGGGGGTTTTTGGGGTTTGGTTTTTTTTTAAAAAAAAAAAATTTTTTTAAGAAAAATTTTTTTGGGGGGGGGTTTTTTTTTTAAAAAATTTTAAAAAAATTTTTTTTTTTTGGGGGGGGGGGGGGGGCCCCCCCCGGGGGGTTTAAATAAAAATTTTTTTTTTTTTTTCCCCCCCCCCCGGGGGGGAAAAGGGGGGGGGGGGTTTTTTTAAAAAGGAAAAATTTTTTTTTTTTTTTTTTTGGGGGGCCCCCCCCCCGGGGGGAAAAGGGGAAAAAGGCCCTTTTTGGGGGAAAAAAAAAAAACCCAAAAACCCCCCCTTTTTCCCCAAAAAAAAAAATTTTTTTGGGGGCCTTGGGGGTTTTCCCCCCTTTTTTGGGGGTCCCAAAAACCAAAAAAAAAAATTAAAAAAAAAAAAAAAAAAAAAAAAGAAGGGGGGGGGGAAAAAAAAAAAATTTAAAAATCTTTTTTTTCCCCCCGGGGGAAAATTTTTTCCCAAACCCCGGGGGGGGTTTTAAAAAGGGTTTTTTTTTTTTAAAAAAAAAGGGGGGGGGCCCCTTGGGGTTTCCCCTTTAAATTTTTTAAAAAAAAACCCCCCCCAAAAACCCCCAAAATTCCCGCTACGACATCGGCCAGTGATAGGGGAAGCAACTTCGCCCTGTCCAGGAGCTGGACAAGTAAGACAGTTGAGCTGTGCTTGTTATGGTGAGTGACATCTTGTCTTAGAACAGTGCAAATCAGTATGAGGAAAACTGCAATGAATCCACAAAATTTGGAGGGGGGGGGGTTAAATGAAGGAATCTTGACTGGGGAATAAATCTTAATTTTTACCAGCCGCCGTGGCGAAGTGTTAGCGTCGCGGACTCCCTCCTGGGAGTCGTGGTTCGAATCCATCAAGTCATGTGGGTTTTTCTGCCCCGACCGGCTCCTACCCAGAGTTGAGTTTGCTGCGACTCAGTTGGGAAGACTGGGACCACACAGTCGAGTTTCATCAACTAATGGATGCGCTCTGTTGCTCAAATTTTCCTGACCAACACTGAAGGTGCCTGTATCTCTCGGGCCTGGTTGACGCCGGGATATATTATGAAAGGAAGCGTACAGTACAGCCCTGTCATGTAGTCTCAGACCGAAATGAAATCCGTAGCATCATCTTAATCATCCTCATTCCTCATCGATCAGCATTAAAAAAAATTCTTAATTTTTTGACGAACACTTCGAGTTGTGCCGGTGTAGCCGACAACACAGCATGTTCTGTCAGGGCAGTCACTGCAGAGTGCAAATAAAAAAAGGGATAAAAAGAAGAAAAGAATAAGAAAAAAGAAAAGAAAAGAAACTCTCCTGTGTTTGAAAAGAAACAAACACCAAACAATTCTATCAACACTCGTCCCACAGTTCATCACACTACAGCTAAACTATTGATATCTTGAAAGCAAAATGAGAGAAAAACAAATCTTTTAATGACAGGAGAACCTGAATACCGAATGTTTTTTATGGATTTGGGGAGGGGAGGGGAGGGGGGTTTGCCTGTATCCTGAATTTAGGATCTGCTTTAACCCTTTCATCGCCAGCTATACCCAAGCTGCCAGCAGCTGAAAATCAGGGGCGCTGGAGAGCTGCTGCGGGACAAGCACAGCCGTAACTTTGAACCACGAATCCACTTGTTATCATCTAGGCACCATGTTAAAACGCACAGACACATATATTTTGGTGGATTATTCAAATACGAGAGGAAAGTATAAAAAAATATTAAAAAAAAACACCAAAAAAACGCATAGAAACAAGACTGAATCACTAGAAGCTCGTGGTACCCAGCGTTCTGCGGCTGTCATGGCGATGAAAGGGTTAAAGGCAGTACTGATGTGATGTTAAAGAAAGAAACGAACAGTTTTGTCGAAAAGATACCAGCCTTGTCGACTTCCGTTTTATGCTCAGGGGCGACACACTGGACTTTTCGAAACGCAGCTGTCGAAGTCCAAATTTCGGAGCAAGCCGAAGCGTTATGATATATTTGCACCACAGCTTATATTCTGTGTTTTTATCTTTTCTTTTCTTAATATAAATCATATTCAGTCGAAATGAAAATTTGTGTTTCTTTTCTTTTTCTTTTTTTTCCTTTTTGTGTGGCTTCTCAGTTTTTCTAAGCAATTACTTTTTATCGACTGGCGACCAG
>CM031602.1:63751372-63753872 GCA_018398815.1 Conus ventricosus
ATATATTTTTCGCTGTTGCCTCCTCAATGGTTATATAGGCGATGTTTAGTGCAAAATCTATTAGGAGTGCATCAAGCACAGTGAAAGGAGAGAGTCGTGTATTTTACGTCAACATATCACATTTGGAACAGGCAGGCAACTTGTTAGCCGAGCAGAAGGAAGCATCCAAAGCGTCTGACCGAAATAGATCTCTGACATGACCTTATCACTGGACAGAGCGAGGAGAGTGCAGCTGTTCTCTGCGTAATAGCCAGAGAGAGCAGGACTGATTAAGGTCAGGACACTTCAGACTGCTGCTGCTGCCAGTGGCAGTGAGGTGAGGCAAAAGTAGAATAGAGGAGGGGGGGGGGGGGGGGGGGGGGGGGGGGGGGGGGAGCGTGAAGGGCGAGGCCAGTGGGAAAGTGGAGTGAGAGGAGAGGTGGACAGTGGAGGAAAACGGAAGACAGACCGGGTGAGGGATGAGGGGCTGGGAAGATGGTAGACGGGTACTGGACAATGAACGGTCGTGAACGTATCAGAAGGGAGAACAATGATGTCTACTCCTGCTGGTACTGACTGCCACTATACTCGCTCTATGCTTGTCGTCGAGTGTATGACAAAGAACAATGACAGTAACAAGATTGGTGTAAGCGGAGGTATGCTCTTGCCAACAGGACAATTGGTTTTTCTTTTCTTTTCTTTTTTTCAATTCCCTTCTTTTCTTCTGCTTTCGTTTTCATCTGTAAATTGTGACACGCTTCATTTACAGCTTGGTGTTGGTCATCTAACGGTCGTTGTCGGAATTGAATCTACATGTCCCTGTCCTTTTCCTGTTTGTCCCACCCTCCCTTTGCATTTCATTCTGGTGTGGCTGTACTCATCCAAATGAGTCAAAATAGGTAAACTGATCGTCTTGTTGAATCTGTCTTATTTCACTATGGAATGGGAGATTCTCACCATTTCTTTTTGTAACCTATTTGTTTACCTTAATGTAATTTTACTGTGTCTCTCTTTCTTTTTCTTTTCTTTTTTTTCTTTGTGTGGGTGTGTGTTTTTATCTTTGTCACAATTTCTCCCGTTATTCCTGTTTGTCATTTTGTGTTCCTGTAGTTTTTCACGCGTTTTTCTCCCGTCGTTTCTCCCACTTCCCTTTCATGTGTCATTATTTCTGTTTTGTGTTCCGTTCTTTCCTTCGTTTTTCAAAGAGACAGTTGCAACGGGCGACGACGGGAAGGTCGCTGGTTCGAGTCCCGTCAAAGACTGATAGAGTTTTCTTTTTCATTTTAACTGTCCCATCTTCTGTGCCACCTCAGTGGCATTGCACCCAAACTGCTAATCATTCCAACCCCGCCCCCTCCACACCCCACCCCCACCCTCCCGCCCTGTCCACAGCCACAGCCCGGCCCGCCGCAATCCCGGCACCGGCAATCCACAGGGAACAGACAGTGTCAAGTCGTCAAGAGGCAACCCACCGGAGGAGACGCTGCACTGCTGCTGAGTACTTCGGTGGTGTTCAGTGATGCCTGTTCTGATCCAACATATGCAAGACACCACCTGCTAAGCCCCCTACTGACGACAATACTTAGTCGCGGAGTCGGCTTGAGTGAGCTCTCCCTCCGGAGAGGACCATCACGCCCGTCCAGCGACAGCCCCATGAACTTGCCGATACCGGTGACCCTGACAGAATCAAACCAAGGCCATAGACGTGGATAGGACACCAAAACTGAGGTCGCCATGAGAGCAGGACATGAAGGGCCACAGAATTTGAGACTTTTTTTATGCTGATCGATAAGAATGAGGATGATGAAGATGACGCCATAGATTTCCATTCCGGTCTAAGACTGCGTGACAGGGCTGTACTCTACGCTGACTTTCAAAAGACATACCGACGTCAGCCAGGCCCGAGAGATACAGACACCTGCAGTGTTGGTCAAGAATTTTGAGGAACAATCTCAAGATGGATTCATCCAATAAGTGGATGAAACTCGACTGTGTGGTCCCAGTTGAGCCCGTAACAAACTCAACTCCGGGCAGGAGCCGGTCGGGGCAGAAAAATCCCACATGGCTCTGGTGGGAATCGAACCCACGACCTCCTGCCGGGAGTGCGCAACGCTAACCACTTTGCCACGGTGGCTGGTCAGACTGACAATTGTTTGTGGGATTGGTCGGCTCCAAGAGTGCAGTGGGCTCAGATGGGGAAGACTGGCATGTCACAAAGTCAAACTTAACACAGGTAGTTGATGAGCCTCCGAAGGTGGTGTTTAACTGCTGACCAACACTGCAGGCGTTCGTATATCTCGGGGCTGCATGACTCCAGGCAGGATGCATCATGAAAGGAAGCGTAGAGTAGACTGTGCTTCATTATGCTGTCGCAGACCAGACAGAAAGTACACAGCGTTATCTCCATCATCCTCATTCTCATCTATCGACGTGACAAAAGTTCAAGTTCTGTCAGGATATCGATTAGTGTCCTCGGTTTTGGTTTTTCTCACGTATCGGCAAGTACGTGGCGATTTCGTTA